>JAIWZP010000021.1:0-514243 GCA_025201375.1 Gongronella butleri | reverse complement strand
TCTTGCCCCTGCTCGACGCGATCAAGGACGCGTACCCGGGTGATGACATGGCCCAAGATGTGCTGCGCAACCTCAATCAGGCTGGATTCGAGGCGTTTGCGTTGCGCAATGGCCAATTGCTACACGACAACAAGGTGTACGTGCCTACCGCGATGCGCGTCGAAGTGCTGCGCCAACGTCATGACGCCCCAGCCTGTGGCCATTTTGGTGTGGCCCGCACGCACGAGCTTGTCAAGCGCGCCTTTTGGTGGCCTCAGATGAAGACCTTTGTCAAGGAGTACGTCGAATCCTGCCATGTCTGCGCCAGAGCCAAGGTCACGCGCAACGCGCCCGCCGGCAAGCTGATGCCGCTGTCAATTCCATCGCGCGCGTGGCAAGGCATCTCCTTGGATTTCATTACGGATCTTCCGATCTCCGGCCCGCTCAAGCACGACTCCATCCTTGTCGTTGTCGACCGCCTCACCAAGATGGTCCATTTCTGCCCGACCAACAAGACCGCCACCGCAGAGGACACGGCCGATCTTTTGTTGAACTTTGTGGTCAAGCTGCATGGTGTGCCGGCCGACATTGTGTCGGATCGTGGTCCGCAGTTCGCCTCCGCATTTTGGCGATCGTTGAACAAGGCAATGGGCACCACCACAAGTCTCTCATCCGCATTTCACCCACAGACCGATGGCGAAACAGAGCGCAACAACCAAACGTTGGAGCAATACCTGAGGTGCTATGTCAATTTCGCCCAGGACGATTGGTGTGCGCGTCTCGCCATGGCCGAGTTCGCCTACAACAACGGTCTCCACGACTCCATCCGCACCACGCCTTTCCACGCGCTTTATGGTTTCCACCCTGCTTTGGACGTGCACCCATCCGTGGATGACAATCCCGCTGCCATTGACCGCGCCAACGACATGGTCGAGCTCATGCAAGTCTTGCGTGACAATCTTGCCCGCGCACAAGAGCGTTACAAGCGTGCTGCCGACAAACATCGTTCCGAGGAGCCCGCGTACAAGGTTGGCGACAAGGTCTGGCTCTCCACGCGCAATCTGCGCACAAGTCGCCCCTCCAAGAAGCTGGACCACCGCAAGTTGGGCCCGTTTAGCATCACGGCCATCGTCAATCGCCTCGCCGTCCGTCTCGATCTGCCCCCACCATGCGCGTCCATCCCGTGTTCCACGTGTCTCTGCTCACGCCCCATGCCACCAATGCCCTCGCCACTCGCCACCAAGATCCACCTCCCCCGGTCATCATCGACGCCCAAGAGGAGTATGTGGTGGAAGAGGTCTTGGCCCACAAGCTTGTCCACAACAAGATCAAGTTTCTCGTCCGTTGGCAAGGATATGGCCCCCATGACGACACCTGGGAAGAAGACGACGCCTTCATGGACTCCACCGGCGCCCTCTGCGCCCCTTTCCTCGCCTACCGCGAACAGCACAAGACCAGCATCAAGGCCATGTACCAGTCCACCCGTCTTGGCTCCCGTTCCGTTCGCCGCTAGAAGGAGGGTGATGTCACGATCCAATTCGTGAGCATTGTCCACAACTCTTTTTTTTTTTCTTGCTCCCTTTCGCTCCTTTTTGTTTCCATTCCTTCTCTTTTCCTTTGGCAGCCGCCCAATTCCAACACCATCATCTGGCCATGGCTCGTGGCTTTCAAACGCACCCTCTCACAAGTTTGTAGCTGCTCTCCCCATCGAGCAATGGCCGATCTTCTCCTTTGCCCCGCTTTTTCTCCTTTTGCTGCGCCGCTGGAATCTCGATCTGTCTGTGCGCCAAGGCTGCAGACCAATTGGCCTTGTCGCACATAAAAGACCCGCCACTTTCCTTTTCCCCTTTTTTTTCTTTTCTTTTTTTTCTTTACCCTTTCAACACCGTTTCTCCTCCTCTGAACCCCCCTCTTGCTATTACAATAAAACTCCTTGCTTGTTTGTCACCAATATCAAGATGCGTCCTACCAATAGAGTCCACGAGCGCCCCGCTCGCCATATCCGTGGCGCTGCTTCACGCCACGCACAACAACAACCACGTCGCGAACGTCTCGTTGTTAAACGGGCCGTCGACGTGGCCCGTCGCCGCCCCACTTTGCGTTCCGTGCTTGCGCCCGAGACGCTGGTCCGTTGGGCCCCAACGCCGCAGCAAGAGGACGGTCCAGCAGAGGATCGTCACAATTAGACTGTAATTTACGCTGTGATGCAAGTTTCATTGGCGGGCAAGTTGGCTCTAAAAATTTTCTGGAGGCACAGCAGGGAGCAGGCCGGCCAAGTCTGAAAAACGCGCTCTTTGGTGTTTAAAAGGTAAATGATTCTACTTTTTTTTTGTGCAGTGTTGCGCGATACCGTTTGCATTGAACGATTGAAGTGAAAGCGCGCGTCAGATGATCAGATCCTGTCCATTGAAATTAAAAATGGAGCAATCAAATGTCAAAGTTGCGTGCAAAAAATATAACAAATTCAAGAATATCATACAGTATCATATCTTTGTGCATTTTCTCATGAGGCAATACAGTAATGGCGTCTGATTTTTTTTTGAGTGACAACTGACAAGAAAAACTGCTTGCAGTTTGCAACAACGCCGCTTTCCCAATTCGAGAGGCATGATGATATCATAAAGTACCGGTACAAGTGGTTCAAACATAAAATATTAAGCGTAAAGAATCAAAACAGTGAAAATCGCGCTCTGTTGTGCATTTTCTTGGCCGCTTTTTTGCATTAAATGGCCACAAACCGCGGAGCATTGAAGATGCGCGCGGGTATTTAATTTATATCGCTGGTCCTGACCGATTTCGCATTTGCACTTTTTTTTTCTTTTTGTTGCCATTCCGTGCCTCGTTATTGCCTTTTGCCTTTTTCTATAGCTCCTGCCTCTGACTTTATGAGGACTGTCTCGCTCATCAATCGGCTAAAATGGTCGTTCTCAGGAAACATGAATCCGCACGCGCTGGTGCTCGGTGACGCTGACAATGACTCGGTAAAAACGGGATCGCCACGACAATGAGCACGTTTGACGCCCTCTTGTCACTCACACGCAGCATGCTCTGCTCTTTTTCGCTTGCTGCAGGATATGGAATTTGTCATTGGCAACTTGCATGGCAAACTTGCCGTATTCAAAGGCGAATGCCCCTCGGGCACGCCGACTTTTGTATGCGAGGACCTGGGCACGGTAAGAAATACCCTCCCTGGGCTGTAGCACGCGCAAGTAGCAGCTGACATGTGCCGCGCCGCGCCCTTTTTCCGCGATAGATTACATGCATCACGGTCGGCGACGTGCGCAACATTGGCAAAAACTCAATTGTGCTTGTAAACGCGGAAGGGCACTGTTACATTTTTGACTTGCCGCCGGCTGGCGACATCCAACAGCAACAGCAGCAGCAGCAGCAGCAGGCACGCGACGATCTGCTCGCGCGGCGACGACCGTCGGATGCCACCAGCCTGCAGCACTTCCGGCGCCTGATGCATCACAATGACGACACACATGACACCGCCGACGGGCTTCTCCCGGTCGCCATCCAACCCAGTCTCAGTCTCATGGTCCCCATCAACGTCAACAAGATCCTGATTGCCGACGTTGGTATGGGCAGACAACGAAAAAAAAAGTGGACTTTTACGCATTTGACCTCTTTTTCTCTTCTTGATTAGATGGCGATGGTATGAACGAGATGGTTCTGGCGCGCACTGACCGGATTTTGCACGCGTTCGTTTTGGAACATGTCACAAGCGGGACGATCTCGCCAGCTCCCACACACCCGACGGCGCCGAATTCGCCATCCACGGCCACCACGTTCACGTCCACTATTCAGTCATCGCTCTCGGCGTTATCCGCGCACAAACTTGGCAGCAAGGTGTTTAAAACGTCCGCATCGCGCGCAAAAGTCGCGTCCTCCAAGACAGAGGTCGTGCTGCGCGAAAAGGGCATGTGGGTCTTTGACGGCCAGGTAAAAAAAAAAAAAAAAAAAGAAAGGAAATTTGGCCATTGACAGCGTGCTGACCGCGTCAAAATGGAGTAGATCACGTCCCTGACGGTGTCTCACGTGCCAGACAAACCGGAGGAGCCGATTCTGTTGGTGGCGCAGCCGGGCAACACGTTTACAATCATCGATCGGCACGGACAGCGGCTGAACGCGGACTTTACGCCTCAGACACCGGCTGCATCGGCACAACCATCAAACACAGGCACGACAACGACCACCGCGACGGAGTCGTCCACATCGCCTACGGCTGACACGGCCAACAATGACACGACAAACGACGAGCAAGATACCATTTCACGCCTGCATACGGTGCGCACGCTTCTCCAGGACGAAAACATGCCAATGACGACGTCGTCGCAGCAGTTGCAGTCGGCCGCCGTCGAAAAACAGATCCAGGTGATCCCCATCGACCACCCGGACCGCCCATACCCCGAAATCAAGCGCACCTGCTACCTCGTCCAGGACTTTGAGCCAGTGACAGGCGACAACAGCGCCGTCAAGCAAGAAAAACACACCGCCGTCGCCACCGAGATTGTCATTGGACGCATGCACGACATTGATTCGCCAGAGGCTGGCCGCCACGTTGGCATGCTCAGCATGGATGGTAAAATTCTCATGAAGATCAGAGAGAAATCGGGGAAATTGAATCTTTTTTTTTTTATATTTTTGCGTAGGCCACTTTACGATTTACGATCTAAAGACGAAAAAGACGACAAGTCAAGATTTGCTCGTGTCACACAAACTGTTCAGTCTTGCGAATTTGGATGTAAAGCACGGTGCGCCTTTGCCGACGCGTCGCGCGCCATCACGCTCGCCATCACAAACCGCGTCGCCTGCGATCAGCAGGCACTATCCGCATTATACGACGCCGGCCACGGCGTCGCCTGCGTCGTCCAAGGCGCAAGCGACCACGGCCGCAACTACAACGACGGCCACATCGCTACACACGCCCGGCAATAATGGAAATGCGACATCGGGTGGCGCCAATGCCACCACAACAGGCGGACCGGGATCCACGTCTTCCAGGTCGCCGTCCCTGTCGTCACTCAAGCGGTCGCGCGTGTCCATCACGTCGTCACCGGCCATTGCCGACGATGACGGCGGCAGACTGAGCGCGACCAACTCGAACAATGCTGGAACGGGCGCGTCAATCACATGGGAACCACGCGAAAGGCTGCCATCCATCTCGTTGCGCCGCTCAAGCACCGTCAGTGCGACGTCCAGTGTCAGCTGGAGCGACGTTGATGACACCGAGGAGGTCATGGGGTCGTTGGATCGCGATTTATTCGTGGTGTGCGCGTGGAATGGCGTCACCTACCTGATTGACTGGAGCCAGCCCTTGAACGATGACGACGACGACGACGATGATGTCGACGACGAATCACCTTCCAATGCTTCCCCAGACACGAATGCATCCCCAGACACGAATGCATCCTCCGAAGCACACGACCCGACCGCCATGCCCAACAATCTAAAGTATCCCGTGGTCAAATTCGCCTTTGACGGCCGCGTCTGTGCATTCACAGCAGGTAATGAAGACAAAAAGAAAAAAAAAAGGCGCGCGCTGACGTGCTTTTTTCTTTCATTCTTAGGCATGTACGCGGTGCTTCCGGGGTACAATGTGCCGTGCTTGTTCTATGTCGATTTTGAAGATCAGATCTTTGTTTACTACGACGTGCATATTCGACCGGGCTCCGTGCACGGCTTTTTGGATGTCCTCGATGACGACGTGGATGAGGCAATGGATCGCTGGATGGGCCTCGAGCTAGAATTGGATCAAATGGACGAACCAAGAGACCAAGACGACCCTGCCGCTGCCGTCGACCTGGGTGACGGCTGGAAAGGCTTCATGGGCAAGGAAATCGTCGCCGATGACGATCAGTCGATACCCAATTTGCATGACGCTGGTAAAAAAACGACGAAAAAACAAATCTTTCGGTGCATACTCACGCGGCTCTCGATTAGACATGGCCGAAATCATCCACAATTGCCTTTACGAATTCGATGACATGAAGGACCAGCTGGAGCAAGAGTTGTTCATGGTAAGATCTCGCCCAATTGCAAAATTGTTCTCATTTTTTTTTGTGATTTTCAATTAGTTTGAGCAGGAGCATCTGCACGCAAACCCATCGCACGCGGACATCCGGCGCCTGTCTGACCTGAACATCACCATTGAGCCGCCCACTGTCGAAAGCGAGCTGGCCATGGACGATGCACACGCCGACGATGATAACACCAGCATTGTCAGCACACCATCAAGCGCGTCCACGCTTTCCAATGACTCGGACATCCGCCAATGGGTGAATGAGAACCTGCTCTCATGACAAATTAAAGAATCTGGCCGCGTTTTTGTGATTGGATGCATATTTTAATGATGAAAGGATGAAAAAATGAGATAAAAAGAGGGCTTGGTTGTACTTTTTTTCTTATGAAGGACAAAAAAGGCACGTCCATGTCAAATTTTGGGGCAGGGACAAAACATGTTGATTCATGCAGCTGCTTGTGTCACCTTCCATGATCAATTCACTGCGGACTTGGCTTTTTGCCAATTTGTCAATTCTAGATGGGCGCTCCACATGAATTTGCTTGCCTTTTGGCTATGGCTCTTTGTTGTTGTGGCGCGTCAATAAGGGATGATCGCACCTAGGCCTCATTCATATTTACAGGGCGACATTAGGTTGCGCTCAACACGTCGTGTAGCCTTAAAGTCTAATTTAAACACGCGGACAGCGTCTGAGACGACTTTTGACAACATTAAAACTAAGAAATCGTCTCCGTGACAGGCGCACGTCATAAAAAAAAAAAAAGTGATTCCCAATTTTTTTATCACCGTTTTACATCTTTCTTTTTCTTTCTGCTCCATCTTCTTCTTTTTTTTTTTTTTTTGACAATTGGTTCGCCCCAGGACGTGATCAAGACCCCATGCAGGCGAGTAACAAGCACCAAGCAGGTAAAACGACAACAATCTTTATAAAACCAGGCTGTTGCTTTGTCTTGTTTTGATGCTGAGGCGCTTTTTGTCTTTTTTTTTTTTTCCCCAAGACGGCTCACCAAGTCAATCCACGGCAATCAACCATGAAAGCAGCCCCGCGAACGACACCAACCCTGATCATGAGCAACACCATTGAACAGCCAATTCAGAGCGGCAGTGCAGGTAAAATTGCGACGCGTTCTATAAAACAGAGCTGCTCATTGTCCTGATTTGATGTTGACTCGTTTTTTTGTATTTTTTTTTTCCAAGAACGCGCCTTGGACGGTCATACAGGCCTGCAATACGAGGCATCGTGCCAGATACTGACAGCGAGGAAGATGACAGCATCCTAGCTCGCCGAGAACTCGACGCGATGTCCCCAAACCACAAGCGCTTTTATCGTGTTTACCCGTTGGTTCATTTGAGGTGTATTGCGTGGCGGGGTGCTTAGCCGTTGCCGCTGTACGACACCAAATGTTTGTGATCTTACTTCTTTACGCCTATGAACCTGGCGCTTCATTAAAAACTTGCTCATCGGGTCCCAAATTTGTACCAGGTGATGGTGGCCGCCACACTGGACCATTTTTCCATGGACCATGGCATCCATGAGGACGAGCAACCCATGAATTGGTCGTGACTGGTGGCGATTGGTGTGGTCCTTGTGGAATCGACAGACAGCGCCTCAAAGTGCACGAGGAGCATGCCTCTCAAGAGGATGCCAACAGCAGCGGAAGCGACGCCGACAACGACGACATCCCGGGCGTCATTGATCTCGAACACGTGAATTTGCAGGCTTGGGTGACTCGAGAAGATCTGATTCGTCGTTTTGTCGTTACAAGCCGACGCCGGCGATCAATTTTGTCACATTCGAGCCCCATAATGAACAGCGCGTCGCATTTACCCATGTTGAACAATACGGCAATGACATAATGACCATCAACATGGCGTATTTCATTGGTGTGTGTGAACTCGTTCAGCTTGGAGTAAGAACCTACACTGAATATCCCTGGAATTTTCTTTGTAACATTGCTTATTTTCTTTTGTGCTTGCTATAGATTCGTTGCTGGTGGTGCGAGTCCCTCAGACGGTGGTATTGCGTGAGTTGCCAGCATGTTACGTTTCTCACACGCAGGACAATGCTAAATTCTCTCTTTTTTTTGGATTAGAATTGGCATTGGCCTAAATGCCCAAGTTCGTTGGTGCACACGCGATCCCCACGTCAATGCCTGGTGGAAGACGACAGGCCTCACCAGCTCGCACATCCTCTGCGCAATTACATGCCGCCTAAATCGCGTATTCGGCCGAATTCAGCGCAATGTTGGCCTTGCGGCCTTTAGGATGCTTTTGCAGCATTCATTCTGGAGAACCTGCATGCCGATGGCACAATCACTTATGTGTGGACTGGCAATGCCGCGCTGCCACGCGTCTGCTTTCGTGGTATGCGCTTTTACAGCACAGACCAAACGATGTTTGCCTGGATTCAAGACATCGTTGGTCGTCTTTTTGGCGCGCTGTCCTCGCGACCTCGACAACCCCCATTTTCAGATCTTTGGCTAGAGGTCAAGGAAATGCTTTCGCCGGCATATGCGGCGCTGGTGGATGCGCATCTACCATTGCATGGTAGGATCTCCTTCCTGTATCGCTTATTGGCGCTTAAGCAGGTGCCGGAGGCCTTTATGAAGCGAAATCAATATGCGCGCCAACCCCTCCCCGATTTTTTGGGCGCTCACGCAGCCACCGATGAGGGCCGCTGCTTGGTGGGCTAGTAAGATGAAAAGTGACAAATCCATTCTTACACTCACATCTTGCCCGTGTCCCTTTTTCTTCTAGCGATATTTACACCCTGAAGTTCCCCAGGCAGCTTGGCGGCCTGGGTCGCTTTCTTTGGAATGCCAATCGTCGTCACGTCGTCCATCCATCTGGGACGTCCAATTGGACGACATCATGGCGTTTTCCCAGCAATACAATTGAGCGGTGACACAGGCGCGCGTACATGCACTCGCTCGCTCGATTGCGCAGCGCATTATTATTATAATAAATAAAATGGACAGATGAAACGTGTGAACAACGAGAACAATATGATAATGAGCTCATTCAGGCACGCCAATTGTGATGTGCTAGGCCCTAGGCGCGTCAATGCATACTGCGTGCATTGTACGTAGACTGGGCACCGCACCAACGTGCCTAGCGCTTGAGCTCAGACCGAGCTGAGAGTCTGGTGTCGTCCGGTGAATCTGCCACACATCCATTTTTTTGCTTTTAAAATCCCACTTTTTTTAGATTTCCCCTTTTCTTTTCTTTTCGCTCTATTTTCAGATTAAAACCATCCTATCCTTTGTCTCACTTATTTTCCCGAATTCTACACAAACGCTCAATTTGTGATCTACGCATGATATGATAAAATCCTAGAAAAACACGAAAATCGTTCTCTTGTGCATTTTCTCGGACATGATGAGGCACAAGGTGCAACAAACGTTCAAGGCACCCAGGTGCTGATCAATGCTGGCAACGAGCATTGTAGGTACTGTAACAAATTTGGTGGATGCAGCGCCGCCTACCACGGGAATCACTTTTTGTCACATTTTGTCACTTTTTTTTTGCGTTTTTTTTTTTTTTTTTTTGCCTCCCCCCTTTTTTTTAAAAAAAATCTCGCACACGTATGTCGCGTGTCGCGTTTCCACAATACTTTACACATATGCATTCGCAGCTTTGAATGTGCTCAAAACACTTTTTTTTTTAAACCTCTTTACATCCGAGGTTTAGATCTTGCATCAAGGGTGAGAGCGGCTTCAACTCAAGTCAAGTGCCTGTAGACCCAATATATGGAAGTAAAGAGCCTTGAAAAGAACAACGAGGAAGATGTAGATGCAATGTTTTAATGAAATGAGAGAAAAAAAAGGGGACCGTTTATGAATGTTTGCAAAACTTGTAGTGGCCGAGCCAGTAATGCTCATCCTGATCCTCGAGGAGCTCGACAGCGCCCGTGTAAAAGGCGCCAATGGCAGCGAGGTAAGCGGTGATGCCGGAGATGCGCATGACGATGTGTGACGTGAAGGTAAAAGCGATCCCCTCCAAGAGGAGCGTCAGAAACACAAAAAATAGATTCCAGGATGTCATAAACGTGCCGTTCTTGATCTTGAGAGAGATCACAATGTTCCATGCCGTATATGCGCTCCAAAGATAGTGATAGACTGCATTGCCAGTGCTGATTTGGGTATCTGTCATTGCCCCCAGCGCACCATGCACGGATGGCAGCATCATGAGGCCGGAGCCGGCCCAGAACGCGCCGTATGAGACGAACAAGATGGCTGGGAATGTGTCGCCATTGATCATGCACATGAATCCGGCAATGTATTGGGCAAGACCGCCAAACATGATGGCTGTTGGCAAAATGATGTTGTTGGATTCGAATGGGTAGAATCCATTGTATGTGCCAAGCAGCAGCGTCACCACAGCAAAGGACCATAGTGCTAAAGAAGAGAAAAAAAGAGAAAAAACCGAGTGAGTGGGCGTGTTACGAGAAAATTCATGCAAGCGGTATAATCAATGCCCGCTCAAAGTGCTTACCAAGAACGCCAGGATTGCCAGCAACAGGGCCATGACAGTGTTTGCGCATGAGATTGGGATTGGCAAGCAAAGGATGTTCGGTGCTGGTACTGGCACGCGACAGATACTTGTCCTCATGGTAAAAATCAGGGCTTGGGCTTGGACTCAGGTGGTTGGGACTGAGTGTGTGGCTGAAATGGGGGTGGTCCATGCCATAGAGCGTGTTTTCGCTTGCGACCTTGGGAAGTTCCATGCGAGGCTCAGTCATTTGAGTGGAAAAGAGGGAAGTCAATGGCTTTTGAAAGACAAAGACTTTCTTTTGTAAGCAATGATCCCATATTTATACATTGTCGTGGAGCGTGCCACCCGACCCGGAAAGCCAGCATGAAAAAAAAAAATCCCCTGACATTACGAAACAATGGAGCACAATCGAATGGCAACCCTGAAACCTGGTCATTCACCGCACGATGCAAAATGCTCGGCGGCCAATCGCGCGCTCATCATGCGCCGGATCAATCTGATCCACCGTCAGAGCACCTGATCGATGCACAGCGATATTGGGCTTTTTTTTTTTTTTGGCGGTGTCTGTGGAGGATCCGATCGGTGTCTTTCCCGTGTCAGGCCATGATTTTGTTGTTTCCCTGGTCTTGGGTCATTGCATCAAAAATAGAAACACGGGAAGCCCTGCCCCTCCCCCTTGAAAACCAAGCACTGCACGTCGGCTGGGCCCTTTTTTGGCACACAGCGCAACACATTGCTTTTCTCTTTGCACCGCACCCGTCGTGCACGTGGTGCCAATGGTATCGACATTTGCGAAAGACCATCTTTGGGCCCTGATATCGGTCATAATTGCCGTGCGAAAAGGGCCACTGAGAAAGTAAATTTATTCAATGTTCATCATTTTCGTGTTTCAATGAGGCATTGCGCCTGTGAGTGGCTCTTTTTCAGCCCCTGCAAGATCGCTCAGTCACCGGCAGCAGCTGCCAGGATGGCTATTTGAAAAGGCAAAGAGTGCCATCAAACCTGGTGTTTTTCCGGCTTTTCGACACAAAAAGGCGCAGCTTTTTTCTTTTTCAGGGATCATATCCCTTTTTTCTTTCTCAGAGGTTGCTTTATCGCGGATGTGCAACCATGAGTGTTGAACCACGCATCATTCACGCCCCAATCTTGGCATTTGACACCTAAAATCAGAAAAATCACGTAGATGGCACCACGCACGAAGCCTGTTGCCATGCGCGCTGCCAATTTGTGATGCGGAGCAGGCGGGATGGCTTGTACAAAAGGGCACGGAAAAAGTGGCTGTTGCCGCATTAGGGAAAAGCAGTGACTTGGGCTCCGACGAAGAAAATTTTTTTGCGAGGGATATAAAAGGGCTGGTCATCCGTCCAATTCCCTTTTCTTTTTTCTTTATAACATTCAGTAGGAATCTTATCTGTAGGTACCCTACGAGGGTACCACAATATTTTTCCATAAGATGATGAAATTGATGGGTGTCAGGATGAATTACTATCGTCTCTTTGATTAATCCGAGCCCGGCTGTTACAGCCTTTCTGATTCTCATTTCCTTTATACAATTGAAACATTTTACAATGAAAAAAGAAGAGCTGGAGAGCATCTTTCACGGAGAGTCTACAGAGAAAGGGGGGGGGAAGAGTGAGAAAATCAGATGGATGGACGCCATTGGAGTTGATGATAAGAAACCCAACAGGGTGTTCATGGTGTGAGTGTGTGTGTGCGAATCTGTCCATGCCATGAGTGACGAGCAAAAGGGCAAATGTGTGACCAATTGATCTAGAGATGACCATGATGTGCAGGTAAGCCCTGTTTTTTTTTTTTTTTTTTTTTTTTGTGCACGCATAGGGTGCAGGTGGCTGCATGAGCAATGGAATCCATTCTGCTTGTGACATTGAGAGAGAGTGTGAGGGGTAAGTGACGGGCCACTGAGCAGCGACGCCTGCCAGCCATGAGAGAGGCAATCAAGCGAAAAAAAATTTTTTTTTTTTGGCTCCCCCTTTGCGTTGAGCAGGCGGCCATGCTAAAAAAGGGAATGGGCCACACACAATGGCATGGATTTCCATGCCGCCACCACCTCTTTGGGCCATCCCATTGATTGAATAATTGATGATCTCGTTCTTTGTGGAATTGTGAGCGTGTTTATTCATGTTGGCAATGCGGGGAAAACGTGTCATTTGCAGCGCTCTCTCCTTTTGTGCGTATGACGTGGTCGCTTGTCGCTTGTGAGTGCATAAAAGTGCTAATTGACATATCCATTGGCTTTTTTTATTTTTGGCTTTGTTTGCTACTGCTGCAGGATGGACCGTCGGGCACAAAAAAAGATTCCCACTTTCATTTTGCGGACTTACAAAAGTCGCGTCGTACCAAAATGACATAAAGATGCTCGAGAATTCAAATCGGTCTCCCCCCAAAGGTTCTTCTTGTTTCCCTTTTTATTGTTCTTTTCGCTTTTTCCCTGCGTCTTTTCTTGCTCTTTTCCCCATCTCTATGTTTTAAGCTGCCAGCTCCTTTATACCCCCTCCTCCTTTCCTTTATCCCCCCTCTCTCTGGCCACTTTATTCTTGTTTTCTTGCCGTTTTCCTCTTTTACTGCGTTTTTTTCGCGCGTGTTTCTCTTTTTTTTTTTTTTGCTTCTTGCACTTGCTCTCACACCCACGCGCGTAGCTTTTCGAATTTTTATTTTTATTTTTTCACACCGGTCACGTACGCCACTTACGACACACACACACACACTCACAGACACATTTATTTTCGCCATGGGTAATCAACATTCACGTATGGAGCGGCGTTTGGGCAGCACGGCGAGCCAAGACCCGCGACTCACATCGCTGCCCGAGTGGGCTCCGCCGCAAGGTGAGCACCACGACGGCGACTATCACCGGCAATACCCGATGCCTGCACTACGAAGCAGTCACGGCCGCATCAAGCTGCGCAAGCAATCGTCGCCGACCATTCGCCTGA
Organism: Gongronella butleri; assembly: GCA_025201375.1. Lineage (NCBI taxonomy): Eukaryota > Fungi > Mucoromycota > Mucoromycetes > Mucorales > Cunninghamellaceae > Gongronella > Gongronella butleri. The sequence continues at coordinate 500,791 of JAIWZP010000021.1, read as the reverse complement.
GCCACGCATCGTCCACGCACCACCATCAATCGCGCCGCCCATTGTCGCGCGTCTTCCCATTCCGCGCGTTTCGTGACCGAACTGGCGGGTCGGTGAGCGCAAGCGCAAGCATTGGCGGCGGCAGCATCAACACGATGGATCCACAGCAATTGACCCCATCCTCTAGCCTTTTGGCCATCTCAGACATTCCTGCCGCTGCTTCCAGTAACCACATCCATCCACTGCTGAGAAGTAATATCGCTCAAAGTCTGACACAGCACCAGCAGCAGCAAAATTCACAGCAGCAGCAGGCGCTCGGACCGCAATCGCTCTCAAGCCCGGCACATAGCATCTCACCACCGACGCCATCGCCATCCACATACACACCTAGCAGCTCACATCACAACCTGCACGATCTCATGCACCTCAAGCCCGAATTGCTTCTCGACACCCAGCCAGAAATTATCTGGATCGATGGACGCAAGTTCTTTGGCAGCCACGTCTCATCGTACGTCCTGCCGTGCGATGAGGAGGAAATCGATCGCTTGCATCTATTGCATTTCATGGTGCGCTTCGCCATTCAGGGGTAAAAAAAAAAATAACAAAAAAAAACAGGGTTCAAATGCTCATTTCCGCGCTTCGTTTTGATAATAATGATGATTTTTATTTTATTTTCCCATACGTAGCAACTATCTTGCACCTGTCACAGATCACCTGCGCAAGGGAGCGACTGTCTTGGACATTGGCTGCGGCCCGGGCTCGTGGTAAAAAAAAAAAAAGGAAAAAAAAATGGAAAATGGAGCTTGATCTGACGCGTCTTGGCATTTGATTTGTTCAACAGGACGATGGAAATTGCGGGCGAATACCCAAAGTCGACGATTGTAGGAGTGGACATGGCCAGCATGTTTCCCAAAGATATCAAACCCCTCAATTGCCAATTTTATCAATGCGATGTGTTACGGGGCTTACCATTTCAAGATGCCACCTTTGATTATGTCTTTATGAGGTAGGTAGAATCAAAAAATGGACTGTGCGAACCCTGCACGCACGCTCTCTTTCACTTTTTGTGACCAATGCGTTGGTTGCGTGGGGGCGGGGAGCAATTGGCCGCAATACACACACACACTCGCACACTCAAATTACACACACATCTGATGCATGCGCGACGTGTGTGGGAATCGACGGGGAAATCCGATCTGCGCAATTGCTTACGTCTTTTTTTGCTTTTTTTTACTTTTTTTAAGGTTCATGGGGCATGGCATCGAGCGAGATCAATGGCCAACGGTGCTGCAGGACATTTTGCGCGTGCTCAAGCCTGGCGGGTGGATGGAAATTGTTGAGTTTGATCTGGAGCTTCATCGCCCAGGTCCCGTCACCAAGCAATACAACCAGCAGCTGATATCTCTGATGGAGGCGCGCAATCTTGACCCGCACTGCGGCCGCAAACTCAAGGATCAATTGCACAACATGGACTCCCTGCACCACGTCCAAGGAAGCTTTATCTCTTGTCCTGGTGGCAAGTGGGCTGGCAAGGTAAAAAAAAAAAAAAAAAAAAAAAAAAAAAAAACCCTCAAAAAATCACCATTCCCCCGATGATGATGCTCATTTCTTTGTTTTATTTGTCCGCTTAGCTTGGTCAATTGGCGTTACAGTCATGGAAAGCATACTATCGAGCGCTGCAACCGCCAGTGTGCGTCATGGAGGGCATCTCAGTGGACGAATACAACCAAAAGCTCGACATTTGCTGGGACGAGACGGATGAATACAAGACTTTTGAAAACATCCACTTTGCCTACGGCCAGAAAAAGCAGATTGCGCCGTCGTCCACAAGCTGATTGTCCTTTTTGTGCTTGATGGTTGTCCCAATTTTACCCTCTTTCCCTCCTCTGTATGATATCTTTTTGTTTGACCCCCCTTTTTTATCCCTCGTCTTTGGATTCCTTACCCTTGATCTTGATTTTCCTTTGTTATTCCTCAAAAAATTATGCACCTCTCCTTGCTCCCCCTTCTAATTTTAATTTGTACCCTCTTCTCACGACTTTTATAATAAAAGATCAAGAATTGCTTTGATTCCGCCGCGGTGTGCAAAAAGGTTAACGCAGGTGCATCTCTGGGACGGCGTGTACGCACGCTGATTTGTGCTCCCTCTTTATGGCAATGGCGCAATGCAGCGTCGTGTCGTACAAAAATCGTCGACACGACGTGTTGGACCGCGCGTCTTTTTCACATGAGCCCCCCCTTTTTTTTTTACTTTTCGATCAAGGTTCAGCACCCACATTCTCGGGAGCCACGGCATCATGAAAGGAAAATATAACCTGCAAATGCGCATTCGTCAAAACAAGAGGAAACGAGAACCTTGGTCGTCGACCAGCCGCTTTTGGTGGCTATCATAGTCACGCCAAAGAGAGCGACGGAAAGCCCTCGATCCTCCCATTTTTGTTTTAAACTCAAAAACTGTTCTCAATGATTTCATTTAATAAGGATAGTTGCACTAGCGTGCCGTAAATTGCAGGGTTCTCGACAAATACATAATTGTTCGTCGATTTTCATCGCACGGTGGACGTGTGTGACAGAGATTCAAAGTACTTCAGCGAGTTTGATACACCTCAAACCCAAACAAGGCAGCGAAATGCCAAAAAAATCTTTGTTTTGAAATTGCTCGCGTTGCAGCGATCCGATCTCGGTCAAACATTGGATTTGATGACTGTTATGTTCATTTAAAAGTCCCTGCCCCAATCCATTGTTGAAGAAAAACTTCTATTTTGTACAAGATTTTCACAGAATTACTTATGGTCAGTCGCTTTTTAAAAACGAAATCAATAAAAAGTCACCAAAGAGTCACTGCAGCGCGCCGAATCGTGTCTCAACGAGAACCACCATGCTCGAAATGGCCACGAAATCCAGAGCGGCAGGCCTAGGACTCTAATTGATGCGCCTCTCGCAAATTCAAAATTTATTCGCGTCGAGCACCCAAACAAAAAAATTGGAAATCAGGTCCTCAGAATTGCACCAAACTCACCCAGAACCACAACCGCATGGCACTGCCAACAAAAACATCAAAAAAGGGCACGATCCATCTGTTCAAAAACGAGCAATGAGCGATTTTAGATTTATTTTCAATGGCGAATTGCATGGGAAGAACACGTCCAAAGAGCCACGCCGACGCGTCCACTAGCAAGAGAGATCTCAGATGCGTATATTTGATTAGGAAGCGGCGCGTGTCACTCGTCGACCGACGCGGTTTATCACGCGTCGAACTTTACGCTTGAACGTTCCGTAGCATCCATTCTGCCAAAAACTCATCTTTTTTAAAAGATAAACGATGTCTGCGCACGCTTCAAGTCGTGCTCTTTCTGGTGATATCACTTTTACGGCGCTGCGGTTAATCCTCGTTGACTTTGACTTGAGATGAAAAATCGCGAGTTTTTTTCGTTTTGCGCGAGATTCAGTCAATGGACCCCTGGATTTGATTGTGTTTTTGCCAGTGAACGAGACATGTCCACCCTATACTTGAAAGGTGTGGCGATACGACGACCCAAATTTCAGCATTTTCAAATCGACGACTATACCACTTGGAAAATCCGTCGTTTTCAAAAATCGTGCTGCGCGCCATCTGGTAGCTGCAGTGTTGCAAGAGTTGGCTCATTCGATCGAGAAAGCTAACAAGCGTTCGTTCAAAAAGGTAGCGTCCAAACAGGTTGTGGAATTCACCATAAAGACCAAAAAAATGACGGGAATCATCTTTTTCAAAGATCAAATGGTGAGTTCGTTGAAATAAGATGCTTTTAACGCCACCAAGCAAGTGGAGGTCGTGCTTTTTGCAACTCAAACATCAATGTCATAAAGCTTGGCTCGTATCATCAGTCACGAAATTCTCAAAAACTTTAATTTATAACTTTTGAAGGCAATGCTTTAATTGAAGGTATCGTACAATGCGGTGGCATACACAAATCAATGGAAAATATAGGAGCAACAAGGGAAACAGGAAAAAATAGATATTTCAAAGACTGTGTCGCGCGCATACTCAAATGAGGCGCCAATCAATGATGGACTGGCGTAGCTCGGCGTATTCAGGGCCCTGGATGTCATCTACAAATGCATATCAAAGAAAAAAGAAGATGAGCGCGTGTCAATTGACCATTGAAACAAGAAAAAATGACGCGTTCTGCGCGCACTGTTTGCATTTTTTTCATGTCATTGCGTACCTGACGTGTAAATTTCGCCCTCGAGACCGTAGGTGTCGACGAGATAGTCCCAGAGCTCGGGTGTGACGACACCAAAGCCGCCAACAAAGTTGCCTTTTGGTCGAGCATTGGGGTTTAGTGTAGAATCGTCGTCGCTGATAGCCAATGGCTTGTTGTTGACGGGTCCCTCGCCGATCTTGCCGTCGCACAGCCGCAAGAACCACGTGCACAGCCACACGCGCTCCACCAAGTAGTATTTGTTGTCCAAAATGCACAGACGGTCCACATCTTGGCGCTGCATGAGCCTTTCATTCATACATTGTTGCTTTTGACGCAGTGCCTCACGCCCAAGTTCACTGTCCTGCGTCAAAATCTCCAATAGGTGATTCACATAGTGCGCCTCGGTCACGTCACCGCGCGTCTCACCAAGCTAGGAAGCAAAAAAACGAAAAGAGCGCGTTAATTTTCCAAAATAGCGCGTTGTTTCCGCTCCAATTGACCAATTTCTTCTTTTTTTTCCATCTCAATTGAGTGTCTGGGGAGTCCTACCAAGCGCGAGCAATCAAAACAAAAGAGCTGAAGGACATTGGTGCGTATGAGGATGCCATGGCGGCTGGCATCGGCATTGTGGAAGCGGTATGAGCAATCGCGGCATCCTGCGCAAGAAAAAAAAAAACAAAAGTAGCGTGTGTGAGACAACAGTGTGTGAGGTGACAGAGATCCATTTAATTGCCATTGAGAGCAATTGCACTTACGCAGGCGCACATTGCCGTCCCAAACATAGAGGCAGGCACCACGTTCATACTCGTTTGTGCCACAGGTAGCGCAATTGATGTTTTTGGGCAGCCAATTGAGGACAGCTTGGTACTTTTTGACGTATGGCGCAAGAACAGTGGCGTCAACACGACTGAGGTGCGGACAAAGCTTGTTGTCGTGCGGGTCTTGCTCTTTTTTAAAGAACAACTCCTTCCACGTCTCGTCAGGCAGCTTGTACCGGATCCCGTATCGGTTGTCCAGGGCTTCTCGCCACACGGCGTCGTCTTGCACTATCGAGTGGAACCGCTGGCACACCACGGCAAATTCCGCAAGCTCAGCCAATGGCAAATATCCAGCAATGGTCGTCAGCAGCTCGTTTCCTAGATCATGCACATTCATAATAAATAAAAAAGGAGGAGAAGCCGTCAAAAAGAAAGAAAGAAAGGAAAAAAAAAAAAAAAAAAAAGTCAAATGGACCACACTTCGCATCGCCTTTTATGGCAAATGGCCGACTTTTGCCCCTTGATTGGCTCCTCATGATGTCTACGCATAAACCACCTGTTGTCAACCAACGCCAAAAAGGTCGATTGCCGTGAAGCGCGTCCCAGTAAGGTTGTCATTTTTTATTTTTTGCCTATATTAGTATTAAAATAAAGAAAAGGGATGAAGGGTAACATGGCCATCAGTCTTGATCATCTTCGCCATCGGTCTCTTGATCTAATGATTCCGTCTGCTCAAAGTACGACTCCCAGAGCGCAATCACCTACATGAATAGAAATCAGATCATTGTGCCCGTTTTTGCATTGACCATCTTACTTTTTTCTGGTGCTCAATCATGCGCTGCAAAAAGGCCTCCACACTGGCACGGAAATCCTCGACTTTTTCTTGATCAAAGCGGTCCAATTCGCCGCGAATCAGCCGCGAAATGTCCTCGACCTCGCGCTGCGCATCATCTGCTTTTTGTTTCATCTAAAGAAAAAATAGGTGTGTCAGGCGTCTGTCCAGAGCCATTGAGACGCGGCACGCGCTGGAGTGGCGTCCAAGGGGGCTCGTATACCTCTTCCATTTCTTGTGCGGCAGCTGTGATCTTCTCTGGTTTGACCTTTTGCTGGGCTTTCAGCTTGTCATGGATGACCACTTTCTTTTGCCATTCGACATCGGTCTGCTGGTAAGCTTGGTACGCACGCATCCTTGCATTAAATGACAACTGATGCAAGAGAAAAAGAGAAACAGCCCGCCAAATATAATAAAATAAGAGCATGAGTTTCTTTTTCTTAATTTTTTGCGTGACTAGGGCTTCAATTGAAAACTTACGCGTATGGAACCAATGATTCTAATGTACTCGTCGATGGTATGTTCCAGTGTGAGAATATCATGACGCGCCTAGCACGAAAATGAAAGAAAAGCATGAGAAACGTCACGTTTTTGCGTTTTTGAGACTTTTTTTTTTTTGACTTGTTACCTGTTCTTCATGCAGATCCTTGAGTTCCTTTTGAATGTTGCCGAGAACAGTGAGGTGGATGGAGAGATTGCGATTGAGCTCTGCAGAGGCGAGTGGGAACATGGAATCACCAAAATCAAGGCTTGCGGCGCCGAGCTCTTTGCGCTGCTTGACGAGAGCCTCGACACTCTTGAGCAAGGTCTTGAGCTGCGCCTCTAGGGTGTCGAGCTGCGCCTTTTTCGTGCTGAACCACTCATCCGTCTCGACAAATTTCGAAAAAGGCGCTGCATTCGACAGTGTTTCGCTAAATGACCGCATAAACCCGAGTTTTGGCGTGTCCGGCTCGGCGCGCTTGATGCGTTTCTTTTAGAAAAAATAATTCATAGTGATGCGGAATTGAGATCAAGCATATCATGGTTTTCATGGTTTTTTTTTTTTCTCGTTTTTACCTCGCTGTTAAAGGACTCGCTCTCCAAAAACACCTTGAGATCCGGGTCGCCATAGAGCATTGGATGAGCGACGATCTTGCGCAGGCAGCGTTCGAGTGCAATGCGACGTGACTCGACAAATTCATCCTGGAACCTGCCCAGGGCGTGTTTTTCGGGCACTGGGGGCACAATGACGCCAGGATTGCCGTGCGTCAGCTGGTTGTAAAGCCAGAGAAAGTCGCGATACCGACGCGCAACCATCATGTCCGACGACCGGAAATCAGGCGAATTGGTCTACGAAAAAAAAAGGCAGCAATTCGCGGTAAATCGCGTGAAATGACGCCTTTTTCATTTTCGTCCATTTGTACCTTGGTCTTGACTTTGTATACAATGTGCGCATTGATTGCATCGCCCACTTTTTGAGGATCCTCTACAGACACTTCAAAATAGGGCCGTTCGCCTTGCTCAGGGATAGGCAATGGCTCGTCCGTCTAAAAAACACAAAAAAAACCAAAAAAAAAAAGGGTGTGAGCGAAGCGTTTTGCCATCCGCGCCGCGGGCTACCATCTGCTCGAGGTTGTCTGCGGAGGTGGTGGGGACGGTGGTATCGTTTGTGTGTGTTTCTGGTTCGGAAGCGTCGTGTGGCTGCTGCTGCTCTTGCTCGATATTGGTCGTGTCCTTGTCGTCGTCACGTACAGCCTGTTCTTGTTGCTGCCAAGGATCGTCCGGGAATGGCTGCTTGACCTGCGGCGACGACGACGCGACGTCTTGGAACGGGTTGATATTTAATGCTTCAAAAGAGGACGTGGCGGTGCTATCCATACGTAAAAGAGGGGGAAAAAAAGGCAAAAAAAAGAAAAAGAAAGAATAAAACGAGGGGAGCAAGAACAAGTTGCAAAAAAGGGGCCTTTTTTGAAAAAGTCGAAAAGAAAGTCAGCTGACCCTGACTCGCTCAAATCACGTTTCGTGTCCAAAAACACGCTGATGGCGCGCTCCTTTTGCTTTTTTTGCACAGCACAGTGACACAACACATTCAATTGACATGATGACAATAAAAAACAAGAGAACTTTTTTATTTTTTACGCAAAACAAAAGAGGAGAAATAAAAGGCGAGACACGGTGAGATGGGAGCCAACCAATTAAAAAGCCTATTCTTCTTCCAAAATCTCTTCCTCCTCAAGGTAACCTTCCTCATCCTCTTCTTCGTACTCGTCCTCGGCAGTGGCGTCCTAAAATAACACGCAAAAAAAAAAAAAAAAAAAAAAAAAAAAAAAAATGAGCATGATGCAATTGGGAATGGCACGGGAAAACGCAAGACGATGCGAAACAATGCGAAATGGGGCGCGTTGCCTTTTTTTTTTTTTTTTTGCTTCAATTTTTGTTTACCTGATATTGCTGGTATTCGGAGACGAGATCGTGCATGTTGGACTCGGACTCGGTGAATTCCATTTCGTCCATGCCCTCGCCGGTGAACCAGTGCAAAAAGGCCTTGCGGCGGAACATGGCGGAGAATTGGTCGTTGACGCGCTTGAAGAGCTCCTGGATGGCGGTGCTGTTGCCGATGAAGGTGCCGCTCATCTTGAGGCCGACGGGGGGAATGTCGCAAAGCGAGGTCTTGACGGAATTGGGAATCCATTCGACAAAGAAGCTCGAATTCTTTTGTTGCACGGCAAGCATCTGATTCTCGACTTCCTTGGTCGACAGGCGGCCACGGAAGATGGTCGCGGCAGTCAAATAGCGGCCGTGGCGGGGGTCCGACGCGGCCATCATGTTGCGCGCGTCAAACATTTGAGCCGTCAGCTCGGGAACCGTCAAATTGCGGTATTGCTGCGACGTCAACGCCGTCAAGGGCGCAAAGCCAACCATGAAGAAATGGAGACGGGGGAAGGGCACTACAAAAATATAAGAGTGAGATAATGCATTGGCTCCCCTCCGCCCCTTTTTTCTTTTTTATTTTCTTTCTTTTACCCATGTTGACAAAGAGCTTGCGCAAGTCGGAATTGAGCTGGCCAGGGAAGCGGAGCGACGTGGAGACGCCGGACATGACGGCAGAAACGAGCTGGTTGAGCTCGCCGTAGCCGGGGTTAGTCAGCTTGAGAGTGCGGAAGCAAATATCGTAGAGAGCCTCATTGTCGATACAGAAGGTGGCATCGCAATTCTCGACCAATTGATGGACAGAGAGCACGGCGTTGTAGGGTTCGACGACGGTGTCCGAGACCTTGGGCGAGGGCACCACAGAGTACGTGCACAACATGCGATCAGGGTATTCTTCGCGGATCTTGCTCAAAAGGAGCGAGCCAAGACCAGAGCCAGTGCCACCACCGAGCGAGTGCGCCAATTGGAAGCCTTGCAAGCAGTCGGTGTGCTCCGCCTCCTTGCGAACAATGTCCATGATCGACTCGACCAATTCAGCGCCTTCCGTGTAGTAGCCCTAATTATAAAAAAAGAAGACAAAAATCAGCCGCCATTGGCTCCCAAATGCACACAAATGCACCCATGCTTACGCGAGCCCACGAGTTGCCGGCACCGGATTGACCGAAAGTGAAGTTGTCAGGGCGGAAAAGCTTGCCATAAGGGCTGGAGCGCACAGCATCCATGGTGGCGGGTTCCAAATCAACCAAGACAGCTCTAAAGGAAGGAATTGGGGAGGAATTAGAAGAGGGGGCAGAAAAAAAAGTGAGAAACGATGAAAAAAAAAAAAAAAAAGAATACACAAAAATGGCGTTTTTCTTACCTGGGGACGTATTGGCCACCCTGACCCTCATTGTAATACACGTTGATGCGCTCCAATTGCAAGTCATTGTCGCCGACGTACTGGCCATTCTCGTTCAAACCGTGTTCTTGCGAGATGGTCTCCCAAAACTTTTGACCAATCTAAAATTCACATAAAAAGAGGGGAAAAACAGGTGAGCTCGTGTCCCCCCTCGTCCCCTTGTTGCCAGGACATACTTGGTTACCGCACTGGCCTAGAAAAAAAAAAATAAGAAAAAAAAAAGAAGACTCAGTCATCAGGTTTTAGGCGCGTGACGAGACGCGTCCGAGGAAAATGGCTTTCAAGGGGTGTTTTTGACGCGTCAAGGGCGAGCGTTAAGAGTCGTACCTGCTTGGACGTGGATAATTTCTCTCATGATAGGCTAAGAAAGCAAAAATAAAGGTTGGAACAAACAAATAAACAAGAAGAAGAAGAAAAAAAGAGAGTTGGCTCACGTCAAACCTCCTCGTCCCCCTTTTTTTTTTTCTCAATTCCCTCCCTGTCGAATATTCAAAGTCAGCTTGCTACTGCCCTCGTGCCCCACCAATCCGCCCCTTGGGGTCCCCCCTTCTTGTCCTCTCTCGCTCTACTTTTTTTTTTTTTTTTTTGCTCTTTTGTCTATGTCGCCCCCCTTCTTTACTTAAGGCAACCCATCGGCTACATTGACCTTTTTGCATGCACACTGGACGCCCTCTTTTTGTGCTCGTTTTTTTTTTTTTTTTGGGTCGCAGTTTTTGACCCATCCCAGGCCACGATGCGAGGCACCATGTGCACGGATGCCTGATTTGGAAGCGTTTGCCCTTTCCAAATGATGCGGACTGTGGAATCAACACGCACGGCAGATGCAGGGAGGCGTTCCATCATCCCTCTTTTGTGCAAAATGCACCCAATTGCTTTGCTTTATTTTTACAATTCGTCGGCGCTGCCTAGGATCTCGCTGCCCGGGGACGCGTTGCCATTTTTGCTGCTTTGGCTTGCCTTGCCGGATCTTTCGCCGCCCTGCGCCGGCGGCAGCGCCAAAAGCGGTTCGTCGTCGTCGTCATTTGCCAACAATGGCGCATCACTTTCTTCATCCATTTCCAATGCGCGCTGCGTCAGCGAGCTAATTGTGCTGCTCAAATAGTCATGAAGGCCGAAAAAGCCAAGATCATGCAGATACGCCAAATATTGCACGCGAAAGTCCTCGTACGATGTCATGCCCTGCACGTTAAAGAGGAAAAAAAAAAAAAGTGAACATCGCGTCTCCCAATTCTCTCATTTTGAGCATTTTACCTCAAACGTCTGCATCACCTTGGTCTCGGTCGCGGGGGAATCATTATTCTGAATCGAGAAATCATCCAATTCAGACATCCGCAGCTACAAAAATCAATAAAAATTGGGATAAGCGCGCGCACAATTGGCATCAATATGCCCTCTTACATTCATGTAGGCCTTGGAGAAGCCAGCAAAGGATGTCGAGTGCGTCAATGAGAACATAAAGTCCGCAGGATCACCGCGTTCCTCGCATTTTTCAATTAGCTTGTCGATCGTGTGCCTTGAGAGCAAGAGGGCACGTGAGCAATTTCATCACGCGCGCTTTTTCTTTTTTTTTCTTTCTTGTTTTTCTTTTTTTTTCTTTTTTTTTTTTTTTTTTTACCTTGTGAGGGCAAAGCACGAGCGTGACCTGTCCAATGCGTCGTTTCGCCAGAGTGCGGCGCAAGTGTCCATGATAAACGCGTTGAATTGGTCCAATTGCTGCTGATCGACCTTGGCGATCCAGGCGTCTGTGCGCATGTCATTGGCCTGCCATGCTGTCTTTAGTCGCGCCAGCGCGCCACACAGACGCGACACCGTGGTCGCATTGTCCGACATGAACAGCCTGTACACAAATGCCGCCTTGGGAATCGCAATGATCGGCACATTGTGATCCAGCGACAGGCCGCTGTACTATTAAGGAAGAGACGGACGTAAATGGCCAAAAGTAAACAAAAAAAAAGTGGCAAAAGACTACACTTACGAATTCGAGAAAGTAAAGGCTCGCATGCTGCAGTAGCGGATGATCTTGCTCAAGCAAAAGACCATAATTTCCCAAACGATCGACATAATGGATGAATTGCTGCATTGCCCACAGATAGTCAATATTCACATCCAGTCCATGGAAGGGCCACGTCCTAATAAAAAAAAAAAACATAAAAAAAAAACATAAAAAAAAAACATAAAAAAAAAACGCACGTCAGGGCAATTTTTGACACGTCACGGGCAATTTTTTTTACAAGCGATCGCGTAAACCCTTGGCTCCTTGCTGAGCAGCCACTGCTTCACGAAGCTCAAAATGTCGGTGCCAGTCGAGCAGCGCCCAATTAGCCAGCAGATCGCGGTAACACATGATCAATCGCGCCTAGTGGTGAAAAAAAAAAGAAATGAGCGTGAGGATGGCCATGGCCATGCCCTGTCACTGATGTCGTACCTTCCATCGCACGTCGTTCACGCAAAAGAGCCGGTACAGCGGCCTCAGGTATCGTTCGTATAGATCTACATTGAGAAAAAAAAAAGTAAAATCGCGCGCTACTCCTTTTTTCTTTGATTTTCTTACCTTCAAATGGCATTGGGCTCGTGTAAGTAAGCAATTCGAATATTTCGGGCGTCAAATCTAGACCGTGCCACATGGGCAGGAATCGATCCAAGAACGTTTCCATGATGGGCAGCTGCGCGCGCGTGAAACGAGTGAGCAATACCACTTTTTCGATCAATCCCTTGAACCGTGCCGCGTTGAAATCCGTCTGTTGCTGCCAATACAGCAGATCCAGCAATTGTTGACCCAGGATCGTGCCAATTCGGTCCACCACCGCATCTAAACACAAGAAAATGAGCCACGACGCTTGCTTTCCTCCTGTTTTTTTTTTTTTTTTTTTTTTTTTTTTTTTTACCTGATGGCTGACAGGCCAGCAAGTGCTGCGCCATGCGATTGTCCAGTAGCTCACGAATGAGCACCGGAATGTCCTGGTTTTCCAATAGATCGAGCACTGCCCGCACATCAAACTTGTCGTGCCGGACAGGCGCCTAATACGTGCCAAAATGACAAAATGAAGCGCGTCAGACAAACCCAAACCCAAACCCAAACCCAACCCCATGATTTTCTCCATTTCAACAGACCATCAGCATCATATCGGCAGGCCGCTGAGCCTGGCGGCCCTTGCCTCGGCTACGTGCCCTTGTACTAGCTGGTACATGCGGCAATTCGTCGTCTCGCCGCCGTTTTGAGGATACCGCCTTTTTTAAAAACGAGAAAAATGAGCCATTTGTCATTTGTCATTGCCATTCGCGCGCTGTAAAAGAGCATACGAGATTGGCCATTGGCTCGGAGATGCTGCCATTGTCGTCAATGTCATCCGAGAAGGGTTTGGGCGTGTTTTCATCCAGCCAAAGCGCTTGTGCTGCGATCATTTTGTTTTTCCATTCCGGCCGAGCGGTCTATGATCCAAGAAAAAGAGAGAAAGATGAGGAAATGTGCCATTGAATGCCTGTTTGGCTTACCGTGAAAGAAACAGCTTTAGTTGGCAAGATGCGCTTGGGAGAGCCCACCATCTCCGGGCGATATTGTCGAAATAAGGTATAAAGGCCAATCAGCTGTGGATCTGGCGTGGTCGTGTCGATGAGATGGACCCTGCATAAAGAAAAAATTAGCGGGGGGAGCGCGTCAGTCCCTCTCTTGTGCCTCTCATCCGCCTAAAAGGACGCCATTGCATTACAAGTAGCGCGCGCGGTATGGACGCACATGGTGCCGCTGTGTCATGATATAGAGAAGGTGGCAGAGCCACGGGCGCAAGCGCTCCATGGACAAATAATGAAAAAGCACGCCGTACATGTTGTGCAAAAATCGTTTGGACGCGATAAAATCATAAATGTCGATGGTCCAAATGACAAGCGCCTCCATCACCTCCAATGGGTAGTCGCGACACGACAAATTGCCCATGATGCGCGTGATTTCGCTCTCTTCCACCGTGCGCCGCGGTACAAGCAGGCGAATCATGGCCAAACTCGCCGACACGCCTGTAAAATCACGTCAATTTCGATTTTCCCCTCTATTTGATCTCTTTTTTCGACTCACTCGCGGTCTGTGTAAAGATGATGTCGAGAATGGTGGAGATTTGGGATGATCGCAGGCCGTATTTGGTCGCTTCGGGCACGAGCGTTGCGATTTCTTTGGCGGACGGCGACTTTGTACGTGACGCTAAATAAACAAAAGGAATTGGTGAGTGTCCTGGTGCCTCTTGCCGCTCTGTCCGCTCGTACCTCGCAGCAGGCGACCGATCTTCTTATCCAAATAGTCGTCAATATTGGTAAAATTCACCATGTCACTCGTTATTTCCTCGTCCACCAAGGTAACGTCCCTGAGCCGATTGTCTAAACAAAAAAAAAAAAAAAAAAAAAAAAGGCGATGTCAAACCACCACGTGCGCCATCGGCTGTGCCATGTCTTACCGACACTGCCCTCCGATTCGCTCATGATTCAAGAAAAAGGGGCAAAAATAGAGAAGCGGGCAACAGACTGCGTGCAAATGGAAAAGAAAAAAAATGAGAGAGAGAAAGAAAATCACAGCGGACCTCGCGGAGCGCGTTTCAATTTTTATTCCACAAGCGGGGCTTCAATTCCTATTTGATGAAGAGGGACGAAGTCTTTATTGATTGATCACGAAAAAAAAAAGAAAAGGAACGCGAAAAAAAAAAGAGAGACAGCGTACACGGTATATTTTTAAAAGGGGAAATAGTTGGAGCGGGTCGATCGGCCGTTTTGTTGCTGCCCGTAGCTGATCTGTGGCTGTGGCTGCGGCTGCGCACCAAGCGTGTTTTCATGCTCAACCCCATTGACGAGCACGCGTCGACGTCCTTGCCCATAGTCTTCCGTAACACGCGTGCCCTAAAGATCGTGCCCAAAGAAAAAAAAAAGGAATTGAGTCTCTTTTCTGTCTCGTTTGCTTATTTTTTCGCTTTCTCTCTTTTTTTTTTAATTTCTTACGTGTTGATCTGTGACTTCCGTGACGGTGACGCGTTCTTGAACGCCATTAACATTACGGATGGTCGTGGTCGAGCTTTGCGAGTATCCCCCAGCGCCATGACCAAAGGAAGACGACGAGGATGAGCTAAAGGACGACATCATAGGCGATTGCTGCATGTCAAATCCCATGAACGGGCTGCTCATCATTGTTTGGTGCCGCTCAAAGAAGGGATCATTGTCCCACGACCCAAAGTCGGCGGGGCCGCTGTTAAATCCAAACCCGTGCTGAAACATGCGATTGCGCGCTGAAAAGAAAAATAAAATATGCACAGTGAGAATGAAGCTTGTTTTTTTTTTACGCGCCAGTGGTCTGTCAGAGCGACCCTACATGAATTCCGAATAAAATCCATCCTGCGCATGGCGTCCAATTCGGGGTCATGAGTGCCAAAGAGCTGAGATGGGTGCGACACGCCAAAAAATTGATAGAAGATGTCTTGTGGCGTATGGAACTGTAGTGAATAGGGGGGTTAGAGCCCATTGATGCGCGCTCTTGTCTCTCCTGGCGCTCTTGTTTGCTTCTTTTCTTTCTTTTGCAGCTTTGTGTACCTGGAAGCCCTGGAAAGGATCAGGGAACGGCACATCGCTGTAGCCGCTGCCACTAAAAGTACTTGGTCCTGCATCGTCGCTGGCACCTGCATCATACACGCGCCGCTTGTTGGCTAAATCAGGTATAAAAGAAAAAAAAAACGCAAAAATGAGCCCACAGATTTGCTTTTTTTGATATTCCGTCCACGCCCACGTACGATCCGACAAAATTTCATACGCATGGCTAAAAAAGACATGTAAAAATCAGCACCGACAAGCGATACCAGATATCACCATCGTATTTATCGTATTTAAATAGAAAATGTGGGTCATACCTGATTTCTTTAAACTAAACGAGGGCATCAAATTGTCAGTCTATGCTTGTTTCCAGATCCTTCCGTGCCTCATGACGCTCACTCACCTTTTCGGCCGCTTCTGGTGACGGGTTCTTGTCAGGGTGATACTTTAGTGCCAGCCGACGGTATGCTTTTTTGATATCGCTGCTGGGAGCGTCGGGCGAGAGCTCAAGAATATCGTAATAGCTCTGTCTAGCCATAGGACTGAGTAAACAACGACAAGAGGGAAAAAAAAATAGAGTGAATTGAGGGAAGAGTGTGGTGAGAGCGAAAGAAAAAAAAGGGAGTGGGCGCCCTTGTCAGCATGATTTTTTGGTTAGCGCGTGGCCCCTGGTCGTCTCACGTGACACAAAGTTGCTTGCCCCGCCACACACGACATTTTGCTGACCAAATGACACGCAAATGTGTAGCAAAAGGGACGAATTGGGCTTTTTTTTATTATTCAAGGGTTCATTGGGCTAGGAAAACGGCTGAAAAAAAAGGCAAGAAGGGAGAGAGAGCAAAGAGGGCCAAAACAAAAACAAAAACGAATTTGTATGGGGTGGCGCCTAAACACCCGCTATTTTTCAGCTTGGCGACGCGCACAGAGCATTTCTCTGTACATGATCCTGTACGCAATATAGGCGAGCATGCGCGGCGCCTTTGTGAGGTCAATTCCTAAGGTCTTATTCACCGATATCTTATATGAATGCGTGATTTTGTATTGTGTATTGGTGTCGAGGTCATTCCACTTTGTGCTTGCTGACGGGATATCCTTAGGCAAATACCGAAGATAGGTGATTTTGAACAAGTCAAACAAGCTGTCACACAGCTCATTAGCACGACGTGTTGACGTGAAGGGCGCTTTGTCCATTGCTTGCTGGAGAATCCATGTGATGGTCGTTCTTGAGTATTTCACACCTATCGGATCAGCGGGCACAATCTTGGTAATCATCTTGGGTGTGTTCTTCATGTCTTTTGCTGCCTTGGCAACAACTTTTTTGGGTGGATCTTCTTGGTTGGACGGTGCAGGGGATTGGCTGGGCCCCGGTCCCCGACGTTGAGACGACACGGCATTCGCGACAATTTTGGACGCGGCAATCGCGGCTGCCTGCCTGCGTTCGCGCTTGGGCGCGGCGAATGGCGCTTTTTGTCGCTTGATCGACCCAGATTCACGCGTGCTTGAGTCATTTTTCCTTTTTTCACCGCCATTGCTCCTTGTCCTTTTGATGTTGCTCATGATTGCGGGTCGTGGGCGGTCGCCATCATCGTCTCCTTTGTCTTGTTGCTCTTTGGAAGCCTTCACAGCGAGTGTTGCCACAGGATCCGGGGTCTGTTTCGTTATTGACGCCTCCGACGACACAATTGGCGTGACTGGAGTGTCCGTCTTTGTGCTGATTCTGCTGCTGCTACGTCGGTTGTTGCTGTTGATCTTGATACTGCTATTGATGTTGATGTTGCCGTTAATATTTCTGGGCGCGTCGAATGGGTTATTGGCCACATTTTGAGTGTTGTCATTGTCCTGTGGTCGCGCTGTCGATGCCTCGGGTGTCAATGACTGCACAGATGCTGACAATTGGCTGGCAGTCGGCGTCGGCGAATGTCGCTTGAGAGAGGAGATGGACGGCTGAGGGGATGTAGACTGGACAAGGATGGCGCGCGAAGGCACCGGTGTTGCCGGTTTGGACGCGTCAGGTCCTGGTGAAATGTGTTGATGGCCCGCTTGGTGATGGAATTCGCGCGCACCCACGCCGCCATTCGACATTGCAAGACCGTGTGGCGCGGTCGCAGCCGCCGCCGCCATTCCTGTCAACCGAGGAAGCGTAGCCAAATGTCGTGCCACCACGTCGGCTGCCACCTGTGGCGTCGGATAAGCCAACGTTGCCATCGTCGCGTCAAGACGCGCAATGTGGTCAAGCACCGCCGCCTGACTTGTCAGCAATTCCATGTGTCCGTCCTGCAGGCCACGCAAACGCTGGTCAAGACACTCTAAACGGTGCACCAAGCTACGAAGCGTCAGATTCAGCTCGCTGTTGCTAAGAGACATCAAACAGAGGTAAAAAAGGAAACAAGAGGTAAACAGTAAAAAAAAAAAAAAAAAAAAAAAGGAGCAGCGCTGACTTTAAAGCTTAGCTTGGCGGCCGCGCGCCAAAAAAAAAAAAAAAAAAAATCGTTTCAGACCTTTTACTTGGTCGTGCTTTGCGAGACCATCGTTTTAATGCAATTCGCACGTACTGTGCTCTCCCTTGCACCCTATTCACTCAAAAAAATCAAAATCGAAGTTTGTTCAGGCTGTTGGCCGTTAAAATCCATTTTCAGGTCATAGAACGCCAAATTCGTGTGCTAGGCGCATGTGATTTGAGCCCATTGGAAGGAGACGTGCCCCCGCATTTTTTTTTCGTCCGCCTGGCTTTCACGATGAACGGACTTTGTACAATTGCAAAATCCAATTGCATTCAAAATCCTCTACTTTCTCGCCAGCATGCACAACAATGCACAAGGGTCTTGGTATATCACAGAAAAAAATTGCAAATTTCGGTTCTGGATCACATAAAAAAAGCGGCAGTCTTTTCTGACATGATATAAACCTAATGGGGTGCTGCCGATTTTCAGAAAAATCACTGAGATTGTGATTTATGATAATGCGGGCCAATCCCGCATTTAATACCCTGCAACGTGTCCTACTGTAACTTGTAATGACAAGCTAGAAGCATCATTGGGGCTCCATGAGTAGCCGCCAAAACTCGTTGGCAACAAGTCACGCGCAAACCCAAAAGCAGCCGCGACTGAAGCACCACACAAAAATCGAAAAATAAAAGTCGAGAATTACACCAACTCATCCACAAGATACTGTATCATACAGTAAAGGGCATGGAGAAATAATGAAAGTTGAAACATCATGCCAAAAAAGAGATCTGGTGGCCAGTCCACCAGTACTGTAACAACGAGCAAATGAGCGAATACAGTATATATCATATGATATATAATTTCAAAGGCGAATTACGCGGAAGAAGGAGCGTGGTGTTGTCTCATAGTTACTGTAATGTATGTCAATCATTGCTGCGCGCTCATTCGTCTCTTTTGATCAATATGATACTGTATGAAGTATGATACTGTTGTACGTATTCAAGGCTGCATGATGAGGCAGCGATGGTTCAGTCGCATTGAGCGGGATTGTCGACGATCCAAAACGCTGTCGGCATGATGTCGACATTTTCATTTTGATTGCCTGGCGCCCGGCCACGATCCCTTTTTATAATTTTTTAAAAATGCTGCCAGTCTCTTACCGAAAATGCCGTTACAGTATTTTCACAAATTTAGCACACGAGGTCTCGAAAATATATATTTATGGATCGCGGTGAAAATGGCATCGATCGAAAGAAACACACTTGGGTGTCACTTTCGGATTGTTTGCACCACTCTCGATGATGGACGACCTTTGCACGCATGCATGAAAAAGTCGGTCAAACTTTGGATTAATTTTAAAACTTATTTTGATCGACAACTGGAAAAACAACCCACGTTGCTTTTAACGTGCAGATTGCAGCTGCTGAATCTCTGTTGGATGAAACAAGTTGCACTGCGATCTGATCAAAACTGAGCACAGAGAAAATCCACTTTTTTTTGAACAAAATCTTTAATCACGATTTACTCGACAACGGCGGTGGTCTAGTCAACCTCTGATTTTTAATGCATTTTTACGAACAAAAAACAGGAGGGCAAAGCATCTACAGTAATGGGATGACTTGCAGTGCGCTAGCTTGGGTTTTAGCTTTTTGCATCGGTCATTTCCCCAGCTATCATACCGGTACAGTAGTTATTACTGTATGATGATACTGTTGTAGTTGCAGCGTGCAGTCCAGCCATTCAGCACACAAAAGTATGCAAAATAAAAAATAAAGAAACTACTGTAAAAAAATTCCATGCAATCCACGACCTTAATTTGGAAGTTTCAAACCTTAAATTTTTGCAAAAAATCTTACCCAAAGTAGGCCATTTTTCTCAGTCGATCGCCGTTCATGCGTCACTCTTTGGACTTTTTTCATACGTTGGGGCGACCTGTCATTTTGCGTGCCAATAGCAAATTGTCAGAGTTGCCTGTTTGGGATGCATTGATCACTCGGAGTTCGAAATTTTCCAAATTTAGCACTTTCTGAGATTGAAATATGTGACCCCTGAATGACCCCTGAACTTTTCAAAAGTAATGGTCATTGCGCTTTGGGGGTCTAAGCTTTTTTGTTGCAAATTTTGCGTTGAACTACAGTACCGTAGCTTCCGGGCGACGTGGCGAGCCTTCGGCTCTAATGCCCTCCGCTACTCACCGCAGGCGGTGGTTGGTGCTGTGTCATAGTTTTTTACATTTTCGAGTCCAAAAAAATCAAGTGGGTCTGTATTGAACATGGAGCTACTGTATAGTTTACGCCATGACACAAGTTTCATTGGCAGGCAAGTAGGCTGTGAAAAAATTCTGGAGGCACAGCAGGCCGGCAAAGTCTGAAAACACGCATTTTTACATTTTCGTGCCCAAAAAAAATTGGGCGGGTCTGTATTGAGCACGGAGCTATTATTATAGCTTACTGTACACTATTACGCCATGACGCAAGTTTCATTGGCGGGCAAGTATGATACTGTACCGTCCCCTACCAAAAAAAGTGTCCCCTAGTCAATTTTTCTGCAGTGTCAGCCGTAAAATTTATCACTTTAATCTCATCTGTATTGATCAATAATGGCTCCAATGACATGAAATTTTATACAAACATACAATGGTTTGGAGGTATAAAAAAGACTCTAAAATTATAAAATGAATATAGTGAGCGGTTTTTGAAATAGAGCAAAAAAGGTGAACCTGACGCGTCACGCGACGCGACGCGTACCCAAGCATATACAATGGCCTGTGGAGATGAATTGACATTACGAATCAATATCTCCAAATTTTTCTGAGACAATCATGTAGATGTCTCATTATTTTTGTCAATTCATTTTAGGGCACATGCGTCATGCCGGAGCGCATTGTGCCAATTAGTCAAATTGTCACTGTGACGCGCCAAGCATCAAAAAACCATGGAAAAAGGATTATATCTCTATCAAACAAATTTAATCTCTTTGTTGGCTTGAAAATATGATAACCATTTAATTTGAAAGCCTAAGAGTGGATACTATTGAGTACTGTAGTTGTGATTATATCAACCAGGTAAGGCATCACGGTCACACTAAGGAAATCGCGGCAAATGACGCGTCCGACGCGTCACAGTGACAATTTGACCAATTGGCACGCTACGCTCCGGCATGACGCATGTGCCCTAAAATGAATTGACAAAAATAATGAGACATCTACATGATTGTCTCAGAAAAATTTGGAGATATTGATTCATAATTAATGTCAATTCATCTCCACAGGCCATTGTATATGCTTGGGTACGCGTCGCGTCACGTGACGCGTCAGGTTCACCTTTTTTGCTCTATTTCAAAAACCGCTCACTATATTATTCATTTTATAATTTTAGAGTCTTTTTTATACCTCCAAACCATTGTATGTTTGTATAAAATTTCATGTCATTGGAGCCATTATTGATCAATACAGATGAGATTAAAGTGATAAATTTTACGGCTGACACTGCAGAAAAATTGACTAGGGGACACTTTTTTTGGTAGGGGACGGTACAGTGCTGTAGGCTGTGAAAAAAATTCTGGATGCACAGCAGGCCGGCAAAGTCTGAAAACACGCATTTTTACATTTTCGTGTCCAAAAAAAAATCAGACGGGTCTGTATTGAGCACGGAGCTATAGCTTAAGCTAGGACGCAAGTTTCATTGGCGGGCAACCAAGTAGGCTGTAAAAAAAATTCTGGAGGCACAGCAGGCCGGCAAAGTCTGAAAACACGCATTTTTACATTTTCGTGTCCAAAAAAAATCGGTCGGGTCTGTGTTGAGCACTGAGCTACAGTTTACGCCATGACGCAAGTTTCATTAACAGGCAAGTAGGTTGTAAAATAATTTCTGGAGGCACAGCAGGCCGGCAAAATTCAAAAAACGTGCGTGTTCAAAATGACTAAGACCTATAATTTGAGCATTATTATTGTACCGTACTGTAATAGCGCGTGGTCTAAAAAATAAATCAGCAAAAAAGCTGTTGTGTCATCCCATCATCCGCTTGTCTTGTCTCGTTCTGATGCTGAGCGTGTTAAAAGCATCATACTACTGTACTGCCTTAATTATTAGTACCGAAATGACAAGCAACAAGCGATGATGATCAAGCAGCTGCATGATGGGCGGCGGCAGCGCAGATACAAATACGTACTGTGAAATGCAAGATACGGTACTACAGTATGATATCATACTGTAGCAATTCGCAAGAAGAAGCAAGGTTGTTCATATAGTACTGTATGATAAAATATTTTCATGCTACCGGTACAGTATGTGCAGTCGCGCATGCCAAAGAAAGTTCTTTATTTTTTTTTATTGCTGTATCATACGTACGTATTGATGAACGCTGCACAATTACAGTAAATTTTTAAGCCGACGAAAAAGAGGCAGCAAGAAAATGATACATGAATAGTAGTAGAAAAAAGGCACCACCCAAGCGAACCAAGCAAGATGACAGAAAACAGCGAAAAAGAATTGATGATGCAGCAAGAGTGCAAAGACGTAAGCGCAAGCCGCCGCGCATCGTATGATCAGAGCCAGTCAGTGGACGAGAAATCAGACTCTTTGTTGGAGGCATTGGACAGAAGGTGGGACGTGGACATCATGTCATCGTTGTTGACTGACTGCTGCTTGTGGCTCTCGTAAAATGGAGCCAAATGGTCAGTATAAGACCACCAATTCGAGTCGTTGTCGTGGTGGGGTTGTTGTTGATTTGTGTTGTTGTTATCGTCGTCATTGTGATGGGACGCAGCATCCGAGTCGTCGTCGTCAATGTCATAAAAGTGTTGCTGCTGAGAGTGCTGCGGTTGTGTGATGGTGGTGTGCTCAAGGTTGCGCGAAAAAGAGGAAGGCGCGGCCAATGATGATGACGACAGTGTCTGATACAGCTCAGGATCGATGCGTGGTGGTCTGTCTCGCCAGGCCTGGAGCCAGTCGTCGCTGTTCAGCGCGCTCGTGTTGTGGAGATTTTGTGACAAAACTCTGTACCAGGTGCGACGACTGGTGAAACAGAGCATGCGCATCATATACCGCGAAAATTTCACGCCTGCCGGCGCCAAGTCCAGATCGACATTTTCTTGCACCTTCAGCATCATCATCGTGACCATTTCTTGGCGAATCGCTTCGTCAATGTTGCACCACTTGATGTCAATCGTCACCACGCCTCGGTTGAGAAAATCGTAATAAATCGTGCGACAGGCAACGCGCAGGTCATTCCAGACGAAATCACCCAATTCCATGTTGAATCCTTGCTGTTTCATGAGCTCGTGAATGGTTGGCAAGGCGTGTTTTTTACAATAGATGCCATAGGATGGGAAAAAACCGGGCTCTGCTGCTGCTGGAAAGTCATTGTTGCCCATGGTCATGGAAATTTGAGGTTGATCCATTGCCGTCGTGTCGTTGTTGTCCATGGTGGCAGCCAAAGGGCGCGACGAGTCGGCAGAGAAGCGGCTTGAATGCGCGTTTTGAGATTGCAAGGAAGCCGCCAGACCCGCACGCGCATCTTTCAACACCTTGTCGACGTGCTGAACCATGTCCAAGATCTCGCTTTGAGCCGCAACAATGCTGTGCTGCTCCTCGATCATTTCGTGCTGACTATGCATGGTCGCCTTGAGTTCGCGCTTCAGATTGCGAATGCGGCGCTTTGTGCTATTTTTCTTGACTCGATGGCGCCGATTTGAGTGCGAGGATTGCAAATGGCGGTCAGATTCCACCGCGTGAAGGCGATGCGACCGACATGAAGACATTGGGCCAAAAAGAAAAAAAAAAGATGGACAATGAGAAAGAAAGGGGTAAAAAAGGGAGCTCCCTCTTTTTTAGCCTTTGAAAAAAAATTAGTGTCTGCTGACGAATCACACAATATGAATGACACTACACATTGATGCCTTGATATGCGTCCTCTCCCGCTTTCTCATTTCTTTCTTGAAATCTGCGGCAACAACGTTTTTTTTTATTTGGGCTAATTCAAGTGAGTCGATTCAAGGATTCAATGATTTGGGCAAAGGAAAAGGAGGTGGCCATGCATGTAAAATTTTGCCACAAAGAGGAGCGAACGAGCGAGTGAGCGGAAATGTGGTCAATTTGAGTTGATTTGCGACGGACCGGCGACTGGCGTTGTTTGCATCTCAGGAGGAGAAGATGTCAAATGCGTGTTTGATCGCGTGGCACGACGCGTGCGCAGGCTTTCGAGCATTGCCTGCGTGCCGTACTGAGCGTGCGGGGTCAATTGAGAAGCAAGCCACGCTTGGACCCAGTCATCATGATTTCTGGGCGCGTCGTCGAGCTGAGAGATGATTTTTTTGTGCCAAATGCGGCGCCGATCAGCACAGAAGTGACCCAAGAGCTGCTTTGTGAACCAGGGGTGGCACGGCGACAGGTCGATACCGATGATCACGGCCGCACGATGCACGTACGTGTCTAAGAGACTCGAGAGCAGGGTGGGATTCATGTAGCGCAAGTTGGTATTGAGGGCGATGTCACCACGACAGAGTGCATCCGCGTAGAGACATTGGCCAATTTGTCGCAAATCATTCCACACTTCTTCAAACACCAACAAGGGAATGTCTTGCCGCACCATCAATTCCTTGATTAGAGCCACGCCGTCACGCTTTGTGCGCATTGTAAACGATGATGGCAATCGATTGTCGGGCGTGGCTGATGGCGCAAGTTCATCATTTTGGGCACCTGTCGCAGCCGGGATCGCATGAGAATAAGATGGGACTTGATTGGCACCTGGTGTAGCAAGAGCATCCGATTCCACGCCCAAACACACATGTTCACGCATACTGGCCACCATTTGCTCAACACGGTCCACAGCTTCCATTGACGCGCTCATATTGTGTGCCATTTCTTCAAAGATGAGCGACATTTGTTGTTGTTGCGAAAGAATGACGCGCATCCTTTTCTCCAGGCTGCGCAATTGACGTTTGACCTTTTTATCTTGAGACGACCGACGGCTACGATGCGCCAAGTGCCGCGGGAACGAGTCATGAGTCTCCGTGTGTCCATCAGACTGTTGTGGAAAATAAGCAGAGCGGATTGGTGATGGATGACGTGCCGAGCGAGACCTAGATGCGTGTGAAGAATGGTGCGGCAGGGAAAGAGCTGGAGACGATGGCTTGCGCTGTGGCAAACGAGGATTGCGAGACGCATGACGCGTCTCGTGGCGCATTGAGCCATGAACAGGCAACGAAAATTGGGAAGATGGACGGCGCTGTGCTCGATAAAAAGACATGATGTAAAAAAAATTGTGGAAGAAAGAGCGAAAAGAAAGTTGACAGTGGCGACCTTTTTTTTTTTTTTTGGCACCCCATTATGATGAATGGCCACACGCCGGCCAATGACAGATGCACCACACAAATGCAATCGACCCCACCGATGCCAAATTGATAAAACGCATCGAAAATGATTCTTTTTTATTATTTCAAGCAGATTCCGAATCCACCACCACCTTGCAATGACTAGTCGCTATCGCCTTGAAAGTTGGACGAGGCTGCCGATTCATCTCGATCAGGTCTTGCCACGGAACTATTGACCATTGCCTTTGAAGACGCACTGCCACGGGATTTTAGGGCTCGCTTCACATCGGCAACCGCCTCAATCACTGACCGGTCCACCCTTTTCATGGCATCCAACATGGCGTGCATGGTCGCCATGATTTCGTTTTGACGGCGAACCAAGCGGTGCTGCGCGCGTCGCACCCTGCGCATGATGGCCTTGAACTTGAGCAATTGTGATCTTGTACTTTTTTTCTTGGACGTCCGCCGGCGGCTGTAGAATGAATGGCGCGATGATTGACGTGAGAGAGAAGGACTAGCAGATGGATGACGCGTCGAAGGACGCATGAACTCCGGATCACGCGAAGGAGAACGATTTGAACGAGAACGACGTGCCCGATGATGCAATGAATAAGACCGCAACGGAGATGACAAGGATTGACGTTGTTCCATTGACCAAATGATGAAAAGCAATGGAAGAAAAAGAAAAAAAAGGAGCAAGAGGCGTGAGACGTCTATTCTTTTTTTTTTCTAAATTTAGGCAAGTTGCCATATGTATGCGAGTCAAAAATTAGAAAAGTGATCGCCTGGCCAATGGTCTAGCATCCTCATGGATGAAATCACGGACAACTATTGACAACTTTTGAACCTGTTGCAGCCATATTCCATTGAAAGACAAGGTTTAAGAATTGTAGCCCATGGACAACGCGACGCGTAAAAAAATAAAAAGCATCATCCCCATTTGTCTGGATCGTCAACGAGGATCGTTTCAAATGAAAAGTCCAAGGAAAACTCAGTGTTGTTTATTTCCAGTGAAATTTGTCGGTCCACGCATTAAGGGACCATGAACAGAGGGTTGTGAGGGCCGTTTTAAAAAAAAAATGGACAAAATCCTTTTGTCATATTACGCGTGGCAAAGAAAAAAAAAAGTGAAAAAAAAAGAAAAAAAAAACTAGAAAAGCTCCCCGCAACTTATTTTCCTTTGGCCGGATGCGAGCAGAATTTTTTTTTTATTCAATGACCTGTTGTGTTGACGAACGAAGTGGATGAAAACAATGGAAAAATGATAAAACTAGGCACGGGATCAAAGCGAGGTTTCTGATGTGGTGGAGGACTGGCGAGGAGGTGGAGCTGTCAGAACGGCGGTCGTGTATGTGTGCGCTGAGACTTGATTGGGCAAGTCCAGCCACGCTTCCCACCAAGATGCTCTATTTGTTGGAAGCTTTCCAAGACGATCGCGTATTTGCCCACGCCACTTGGTCCTCGCTTGACTATGGAACTCTGAAACCATGCGCTTGACGAATTGCGTGCCTGCTGGCGCCAAATCGATGCCAACAGTGTCCCGCGCGCGCTGAACAAAGTCCCTCACCACCGACTTTTGGAATTTTTGATGCATGGTGCGCCACGACATATTCAATGTCAAATCGCCACGATTGAGGTGCTCGGCATAAACAATGCGACTTGCATGCTGCAAATCATACTTGACGTCGTTCACAGGCACCGTGTGATTCAGTCCTTGACGTCGCATCAACACTTCAAGTGTGGGCAACACATTGGCTCTTGTCGCGCGCAGAGGTTGCGGCAGTCCAGGGTCTGGTGGTCTGTACTCTTCAATTGGGGGGCTCATGTGCAAATCTTCGCTTTGGCTCGGCTCTTCAGGCGAAGTTGGCGTGTCTGGCAGCGCGGCAGGCAAAGGAAGAGGCATCAGGGCTTGTAAAAAGGAAGGATCTTGCACTTGTGGCGGATCCTGAGGGTATACACTGAAACAGCCCTGAAAAGACGCGCTTTCAAGGCTGCCCACCGTTGTTTTCAGATCATTCAGGGACTGGTTCACTTGGCGAATCGCGCCCATTGTCTCATCGAAAAATTCGAGAATCTTCAGCTGCGTGGACATGAGATCCTTTTGCGTGCGCACAATGGCCATCTGCTTGTTGCCCATCTGACGCTGGATTTGCCGCATGTCACTTACTTTGCGCTTCATCTTGAGCAGATGACGCGCCACTTTTTCCTTGGGTATTGGACCACACACCACTTTTTGATCAGATTCGCGAGCCATGGAATTTTCGTGAGAAAAAAAAAAAAAAAAGATAAAACGAAGGGAAAAAAAAACGAGAAAAAGGCGGCTGCCCTTGTTTTTGTTGGCGTCATTGCCCAAAACAAGACGGAGCCCGCTCCGTCGCCCCCCTTTATCGTGGCAAAACGTCAGAAAAACGGGGGCGTTTGACGCGATTTTTTTTTCAAAAAGTGTTCATATGAATCACGCTCCTCCTTTTGGGATCCATGCAAGGGAGATCGACGCCTCCTGGTTTTAAAGTGCACCCTGCAACTTCGCATCATTCAGCCCGGAATCGAAAAAAGGGTATAAAAAAAAAAAAAAAAAAAAAAAAAAAAAAAAAGGTGCATGCAACGAAATTCATTTGCGTGTGTGACCCTGTGGATCTTGCCTGGCGCGCAGGCTGATTGTCCCTGCCCTTGACAGCTGGGTTTTAATGACGGCTCCCATGGGTCGTTTTTGGCGCGCGGAAGCGCAACTCTCGCGCTCGCCCCACAAAAATATCCCCCACTTGCTCCCGCTTCGCACAGACGATGGCGATCACTTGCAGCTGGTTAGGTAGACCCTGCGGTGGTATTGGGGAGAGAAAGATGAGGGGGCAAGGGTGATAAACTTTCAAAAAAAGGGGGACCAAGCCCTTTTTTGAATCAATCATGCTTATTTAATCCTTGATCATTGTCTCCTCTGGGGTGGCAAAGCACGTTTTCAAGACAAAAAGGCACGAGAAACCGAGATGAACTGAATGTCACGCCATGGAAGGGTTCAATGGCTTCATTTCTTTGTTTTTATTGGTCATGCATCACAAAAAGATGAAAAAAAAAAAACGGGGGACAAGCGGCGAGTGGACGAGGTAAACTAATTTCGATAGTACCAGTCGAGAAAGGCTTGCTGCAGAGTGTCGCTGGTGTCGAGGCGTTTGCCTTGTTGTTCCGCCCACTTTTCAAGATATCGGATCCATGAATTTCGATGCCAGCCACAAAGTAACATCATAAGCTTCTCTGCAAACCACGTTCCCGCGGGCGCCAAGTCCAACCCAAGGGATTCCAACACGCTTTCCGCAAATCCGGCCGCCATTTCGCGACGCAACGACAGATCAAGGGCTGCAAATGTCAAGTTGAGAGGCACATTGCGCTTGTCAATATACTCCGCGTAAAAAGCACGAGAGCCGCGTCGAAACTTTTGCCAGACCGCCTCAATTTCGCTTGGATTTAGGTCCTGGCGCACCATCAGCGCGCGGATCATGGTGCAGGCATCTTTCTTGGTTGTGACTTGCTTCAAAATGGGCAAACCTTGCGCGGCGGGCTGTTCTTCCCAGTTGTAGGTGGGTGCCAGTGGTGGCGTCACGGCCAAAGGAGACTCCAATGGCGTAGCTTGCGTTTCAGTGGCGCTTGTGCCACGCAAGTAGCGCAGCTGTTCCAAGATATCGTCCTGCATTTGACTCAATCGTGCCTGCTCTTGACGCAAATCGCTGAGAGAACGCCAGACACTGTTAAGCGCGTTGTCCATCTCATCGAGGCGATACAAGACCGACTTCAGCGTCGAGTTGGGGCGAAATAGCTGAGGATGACGCGACATGAGAACGCAAAATGACGAAAATTGGAAAGAAAAAGGAGAAAAAGAGATGTGGTCAAAGCTCATTTCGAATCAGTAGCTGCCTTTGATTGCTTCAATGGCGAACCATTGTGAATGGAGCAGGCCAGCTTATATGAGTCTTGATTTTTTTATTGCGGAAAAGTCTCATTTTGCTTAAAACACCCTTTTTTGACCTTGATGTCCTTTTCAATTGATGCTTTCTCTCTAGGATTGCGCCATTGACAAACGCGCCTTTCCCGTGAACATTCAGATGGTGTCGAATACGTGCCGCTGATGCGTAATGGTGCCTACATCACGGCCGTGTAAGGTTATTTTCGCCTTTTTTTCGATTTGACAACGTCGCAATGCTTTTTTTGTGTTACACGACATCGGCTCGCTTCCGTCGTACTGTCTTGCATAAAGGACCAGCGCGTGACCATCATCTCCATCATCTCCATCGCCGAATCTCATTCAACAGCTATTCTACCCACACCAATTGCCCCCCACCTTTTCTCCCATGTCTTGAAAAGTCGCGATTTGTGTAGAATGAACGAGGAATCAACCTGCTTTTACATTGGGAGAGTGAAAATAATACTACAAATGAGTCAAATGGGGATTAAAAATAGGAATGTGACAAGATGCAAGAAAAAAAAAAAAGGCGAGCCGGGAGAGAGGATGAGACATTGGCCATTGCGCGCATGCCTTAACAAGCCATTGCCGAGGGTAGATCGTCGTATGTGGGTGGCAGGCGGTCGAGGTCGTTGTACGCGGGGAGACCCATATTTTGTGGGCGCTGGACGTCCACCTGACGGAGATCGCGAATGACGGACGACGGATCCGCATCGTAGGCAATGTCTTGTGCCGCGGACTCATAGGCAGGCAGCTCGTGTGTGTTGAGTGAGAGTGCGCACATGGTGATGGGGATCGCGATGCGCATTTGCTTGACAATTCCGGATTGCGTGTCGATAAAGTCAAATATGAGTTTGAACTTGTGGCGGACCTTGACGCGGTCATTGTCCATGTCGCAGTGCATCTGATTGCGGCTCGAGGGCACAGGGATCGCGAGTTGCTTTGTCCACGACGCGTCATGCTGGCTGCGCGTGAATTGCGTGATCCGGTTCGAGTACAGGTGCCTGCCGTGTCTCGCATTGTCCTCGTCATCCACGTCGTGGCCAATGATCACATATTCCTTGAGGTTGCACGTGAGCACTGTGGGACGGATGGCTGGATTCTGTGCAAACAGCTCAATGGTCATATCAATAGTGTCCCCGTACGCGTAAATCTTCGTGGGCAGCGTGACACGCGCTTCCAGGTCATCGTGGCGCTTGATCATCTGCACAGGCTCCATGAATTCCGGCGAAAAGGGCGAATACAATTGCCGCGCAAGGTGGATGGCTTGCCGCGTGGAAATGTTGGGTATAAACGCTGGCCGCTCCAGCAACGCCTTGAGTTTGTACTCCACCTGGATGAAATTGGCCACATGCGTCGTCTCGGGGAGATTCCCACACACCGCAAATTCAAATTGGTACGTGTGAACACCCGCTTCCACCACATGCAGCTTCGATTGTTTCTCAAGACATACCACACGTTCATCAAGCACCGCCTGCTCCTCATGCTGATAAAGCCGCTCAGAGCTGTTGCCCAAACCTAAAAAAAAATAGAAAAGTGCGGATCGAAATTAGTCAGAAATCGAAAAAAAATGGACTAAATCAAGAAAATATTGCGCTAGGACCCTTTTCCCACTTACTGTCGCAATAGGTCAGCATGGCTCTTCCCATGAATCGCACACTGAGCGACTTGATTTTGATCGTATGCGCCACCGAGAGTCGCACGACTCCACGGAGCGTGCAGCCCGCCGACTCGACGGCTGAGCCAAACATTATTAGGCAGTCGTTCTCCACAGCCAGATCTAACTTGACACCTCCCTTGCGTTGGTCCATATGAGTGTGGTGGACGGGAACAGGAACGAGCGAAAAGGGGGGGAAGGGGGAGGCGATCAAGAGAAAAAGGGCAAAACGAAAGTGGAGAACGCAAAGACAAGGAAAAAAAAAAAAAAAAAAAAAGGTGGAAGAAAGAGCAACAAATGTGAACCTGAGAACAAAAAAAGTAAAAGGCATGAATTGTGCCCCTCAATTGGTGTGCCCTGGCTTTGCGGGCTTTCAATTACCACTTGTGCTCCCTGACCAGGAACAATGAAATGCAAAAGGCCACGAGGTTCGCCCCGACAACACACATGCCGCGCCCCCGGATGAAAAAAAAAGGACAAAAATGGGTTGTACGATAGCCTGGTCCAAAGACACAATCAAGAATATCACCAAGAACGCGCTCAATGGCACTTTTTATTAATTTTTTTCTTTGCATGAATCTAAAAATGAAGAAAGAACACGAAAATGACAAGAGGTGACGAAGAAAAAAAAAAAAAAGCGAGAGACGGGTAAAAGAGATGGGGGAGAGAGAGGGGGATGTAATTCAATCAATGTACAAGGAGCGAGGTGGGAGGGACGAGGGAAGACGAGCTTAAAAAAGACAATGAGACTTAGATGTGTTGCAAGATTTCCAAGATGGGGTTCATGTTGGCGTCGCCCTCAATGACAATGTCAAAGGCCTGCAAGTAGCGGGGCTCCAGGTGCTCAATGTCGTGGTTCAAAAAGCCAATGTTGAGGCAAAGGTCGTGCTTGACGCCCTGGCTCATCTGCAGGTCGCCGAGTGAGTCGCCCACGAGAATGACGTTGCCGCGGTCCTTGATGAGCGGGAAATAAGGCGTGGTCTCGAGCTGGAATTCGGACTTGTTGAACACGTGGATGAGCGGGTCATTGAAGCCGTCGCACACGCCTTGGTCGTTGAATTTCATGCGATTGGACACAATGTGCATATTGTCGAAAAGCAGGTCCTTTTTCTTGAGAATCTCCTCAATGATGTCGCGGATGCCTGCCGAAAACACAAGGAACGGCACCTGCGTCTCGCAGCATCGAGCCAGCACCTCGGCCAACGTTGGGCGCAGCTCAATGTTGACTTGAGAAACCATGTTTTGAATGTCTATACTCCCAAATTAAAAAAAAAAGTGGCAGATGTGCAACTCGTGAGATTTTCCGTGCCCAATGACGTGTCGTGTCATGCGCGCGCGCGAAAACCCCCCCCCAAAATTTTTTTACCTTGACGCGTCAGATTCTGGGCGACCAGGATCTCGTGCGCCTGCTTCCACCACTTGATCATGTGAGGCACTTTCTCGTCAAATGGCATGCTCTTGTCGATCTCAATGGGATAATACGTGTTGTAAAGGCGAGCCGTCTCTTTTTTAAACTAGTCGCCAACAAAAAAAAAAAAAAAAAAAAAAAAAAAAAAAAAAAAAAAAAAAAAAAAAGGCGTAAACATCTCCCCCACACTCTTTTTTCTCTCTCTTGTGGGCTCCTACCTCGGCATTGAGTCGATCGTAGCGAGCGGGCACACCGTGCGACGATGAATTGCGCTCAAGGGCATCTGTGACCTTGTTGCGGACCCAGTGGCGAGACATGGTCATATCAAAGTCTAAGAAAAAGGGGTCGAGTCAGCGACAACCTTGCTCTGCTCTCCCCTTCCAATATAAAAGACAACACGCGCCATACCACAAATGAAATGCAGATTCTCTTTGCCATCCTTGACGATTTTTGCGAGTTTCTCGGTCGTGGCTGGGACGTGTCGAATTTTGACGGTGGGTATTTGCAAAAGGCGTTGAACTAGCATAGATTTAAAAAAGTAAACAAAAGAAAAGTTAGGAAATATTGCCACGTTGGTACGCACCAATAGAGAAAACGCCGTTTTGCATTCTTTTCGTTCTCTTGTGCAATTTTCTTTTTCTGCAAAAGCGCCGGACTCACCAATCGTCGAGGCCTCCATCGTATGAAAAAATGAAAAAAGTGGAAGGAAGAGGCGAAAGAATGAAAGAATGGAACACCGCGCGATTCCTATTTTCAAGTCAGCCCTGGCTTCCAAAACGATTACCCGCTTTTAGTGGCTCCCATGGGTTTCGCCCCTGCAAATCCCCGCGACACGCCTCACTTTGCCATCCATCCCCACATTGATCTTTTATTTTTGTACACACTTGAACGCCAGTCGCCAATTTTGGTCTTGATTTGTCACAAAATGCGGATCTCGTCAAGATTAAATCAGCCAATCATCAAGCCAAGATTATGCTATAAAGTCGATCATCAACGGGCTCCACTTTGAGACCTCTTGGCCATGCACATTAGAATAAGCTGATCCTGAAGGACCCCATTTTTTACGAAAAAAAAAATCCCGTAGCTCATTAAAATTTGAAGATTGACACAAAATTCACCTGTGGACGCATTGATTCAATCAAATATCTCGACCCCTGGCTTTAAATAAACTCACAAAAACCAGGAATCGACAAGGCTGTTGTCGAGCAAATGCAAAATTTGACCAGATTTACTTGTATTTTGATCATTGCACACCAAAGTCGTGTTCAATGTAGTTGAAAATTGCATTGCGCGAACATACGCGGTTTGGCATCATTTGACCTCAGCTTGAGCACCCCGATAGCTGGCATCCGTAAAGGGAATCCATGCGCGCAAACATCTCAACCCCAGTTTTCTTGCCAACCAACAAGATGAAACACGGCAGGCTTCTGCGGCAAAAAGCCGCACTTTCGATTTTCTTGTCCCTGGTTCAAATTTAGCGCCATTACAACAAACTCCCCCAGCGCAGGTCCTGAAAACATCATAATTACAATAAAATCGATGTTTACTAGCCAGCCGCGCATTGCAGTGCCGCGAAAACACGTCGTAACGAGAAACAGCGACCTGCAAATCCTTCTGGGACTCGGTCTGCAGCCGCTCAAGTTGATGGAGACACGCAACGCGCAAATTAAAATTTCGTCGCTGCGAGCCCCCAAATCCAAAATCGAAAAAGTGGGTCCTCAGAATCAAGTCAAGCTTGTGCCCAATAGAATTCGTACAGAGAAACCACCAAAAAAGCCAAAACAGAGTGGGGTCCACTTGCTCGTTGACGAGCAATGAGCGATTTTAGATTAAACTTCAACGGCGAATTACACGGGAAGAACGCGTGCATAGAACCACACCGACGCGTCTATTAGCAAGAGAGATCCCAGAAGCATGGAATTGATAAAGACTAGGCGCGTGTCGCACGACATTTGACGCGTTTTATCACGCGTTGAAAAATGCTTATGATTTTCAAACCGTGTCAAATATGCCAAAAATCGAATTTTTTGTGGATCATTGTTGTCTAAGCACACTCCACGTCGCGCTCTTTCCGATGAAATGACTTTCAGGGAGCTGCGGCCAGTTGTCGTAAAGTTTGGCTTGACGTGAAAAATTGCGGCTTTTCGTGTTTTACGCGAACACCAGTCATTGGACCTCAGTTTTTTATTGCATTTTTATTGGTGAATAAGCGTCACTGACCATGTGTGTGAATGGCGCAGCAATCTGGGGATCTAAAATCCATCGATTTCAAATCCTCGACTGTATCTCCCGGAATATTGGCGATTTTCGATCGTCGTCATAGCGCGCCATCCATTGACCACGGTGCTATGAAACTTTGCAGTATGATCCTTTCGGCACTCATCTTTCAGAAAAAATAAGAAAACTGGAGTTTAATTGGGCTGTTGTCGAGAGCGCGCAAAAAACTTATTAATTTCACAAATTCAGAGATTGTTTTCCAAAATCGATTTCGATTTGGATGAAACATGCACAATTCAAATGCTTAAACTCGTGTGGCGTTTTCGGAGTGTTTGTTTGCCCGATGGACGATTTTTGTACTATTTTGAAAGCCGTCCAACGGCCAAATCGACCTTGTGAAGGCCAACTCGCCGAAATATTGACGCGGTGTTCCCAAACCGCAAGTTCTTTTACCGCGTTTGGCCGCTGATTCATTTGAGATGACTTGCGCGCTGATACGTTGGGCCGTTATCGCGTAAGCTACCATAATGGACAAGACCTTACCCCATTTAGCTGGGCGCGTCCTCCGGATCTCGTTCACTGGGTCCTATATTTGAGCTAGAGAATGCGGAATACAACACACTAACGATATCAAGTTTTTTTCAGAGATCGAATTGTACGGTCCTGTGGAAATGCATTTTGCATGAATCAGGGCCAAATCAATCCCGTGAAGGCTAACTCGCCGAGTTCACGACGCGATGTCCCCAAACAACCAGCGCTTTCACCTTGTTTGTACGCTGAATCATTTGAGGTTGTTCACGCGTCAGGGCGCTCATCCGTTGCCGCGGTACGAGACCCAATGGTGCTGATTTTACCCCCTTTACACCTATGAAACTGGCACTTCCTCAGAAACTTGCTCACCTGGTCCCAAATTTGGACCAGTTGATTGTAGACCCAATTCTCCAACGGTGTTCACTTTTTTCGCGAATCGGATCACTCAGTCGCGAGAAATCTCGAGATTCGCGTTTGCTAGTGAAAACCCAGCGTTAAACAATATTTTACGCGTTTCTCCCGACGAACCTGATTGTATGGCGCCAACTTTGGGTCAATGGATACTAGACTAAAACCTTCGATGATTCCAAGTTTTTTCGCAAATCGGATCATTCAGTTCTGAGAAAATGCATTTTATGTAAAACAGGGTCAAATCAGGATCAAAACGATCCCTGAAGGTCAACTCGCCGAGAACTCGACGCGATGTCTCCAAACCACGAGCGCTTTTACTGGGCTTCGCTGCTGATTCATTTGAGATGACTCACATGTCGGGGCGCTCGGTCGTTGCCGCGGTACGAGGCCAAATGGTGCTGATTTTACCCCCTTTACGCCTATAAAACTGGCACTTTCTCAGAAACTTGTTCATCTGGCTCTAAATTGGGACTAGTTGATGGTAGACCCAGTTCTTCAACAGTGTTAACATTTTTCGCGAATCGGATCACTCAGTCTCGAGAAATCTCGAGATTCGTGTTTGCTAGTGAAAACCAGGCGCATAACAATATTTTACGCGTTCCTCCCGGTGAGCATGACCATCTGGCTCCAAATTTAGGTCAACGGATACTCGACTCGAAAATGTCAATTACTTCAAGTTTTTTCAGAAATCGGATCATTCAGTCCTGAGGAAATGTACTTTTCATAAATGCTCGGCCAAATCAGAGTCATAACGATCCCTAAAAGCTAGCTCGCCAAAAACACGACGCGATGTCCCCAAATCACAAGCGCTTTCATTGCGTTTGGATACCGATTCATTTGAGGTGACTCACGTGTCGGGACGCTCATCCGTTGCCCCAGTACGAGACCAAATGCTGCTGATTTTACCCCCTTTACGCCTATGAAACTGGCACTTCCTCAGAAACTTGCTCATTTGGTCCCAAATTTGAACCAGTTGATGGCAAACCCAATTCTCCAACGGTGTTAATTTTGTTCGCGAATCGGATCACTCAGTCGCGAGAAATCTCGAGATTCGTGTTTGCTGGTGGAAACCAGGCGCAAAACAATATTTTACGCGTTCCTCCCAGTGAGCATGACCATCTGGCTCCAAATTTAGGTCAATGGATACTCGACTCGAAAAGTCAATTATTTCAAGTTTTTTTCAGAAATCGGATCACTCAGTCCTGAGAAAATGCATGTTGCGTATGATAGTAAATTCAGGGCCAAATCATCATCAGGATCAAAACGACCCCTGATAAAGTCTAACTCACCGATAACAACGAGCACGCGATGTCCCCAAACAACAAGTGCTTTTACAGTACCTGTACAACGTTTGGCCGCTGACTCATTTGAGGTTGAATGTTCGCGAATTCTTCACAGCCGTTCGATTTTTTTTACGAACGTTCTCGAATTCTTTAGTTTTTTACAGCGTTCTTCGTTTGACTTTTTACGAACGTTGTTCGCGAATTCGTTACAAAGTTCAGTCGATTTTTTACGAACGTCTTATTAAGGTCTTAGCGGATTCTTCACAGTGTTCGTCGTTCAATTTTTTTTCAAAGTACAGCACGTTGTTCGCGAAATCTCACAACGTTTGTTCAATTTTTTTTAAGAACGTTCGCGAATTCTTCACAGCGTTTGTTCAATTTTTTTTTTTTTTTTTTTTTTTTTTTACAAACTTCGCGAATTCTTTACTGTGGTCTTCGTTCGATTTTTTGCGTATTCGCGAATTTTTTACGTACGTACACAACATTTGTTCACTTTTTTTTACGAACGTTGTTCGCGAATTCTTTACAGCGTTCGTTCGATTATTTTACGAACGCCCGTTCGCCAATCGTCTCTCACTCTCCGAATTCCCTGCAACTTCAAGGTTTCGTCATCTCATCAACCACACACGTCATACAACTTTTGGCACTCACTGCCGAGACAAGTTTTGGATCACTCACACGCCGACAGGTATCTTACTTCTGTGCAAAAGTCAAAAGGATCACCTTATTTTTGAAATTACACTCTCAACGTCACTTGCCCGGCATGCATACACCCCTGCACCTTCGGTGCCAACCTCGGTCAATTTTTCCAACTTTCAGTGCTGCCGCATTCCAACAAAAAAATCACCTCACGTCTCATGCAAACCTGATTCTCACTTTCGTTTTTTTTGCGCGGACGCGACCCTCTCAACACACGCTCAGCTAACGCCACTTATCCCCAGTTGAAACGCCCTCGAAACCCACCAGTAGTATTGTCAACTTGCCATCCCTTACACCATGTTCTTGGCGTTCGTTTCAAAAAAAAAGAAAACAAAAGAATCGTTTTATTTTTTCCCTCGCCGCACCGCGCTCGATGGACGCCCAATTCACATTAAGCCGTGATGCAAGTTTCATTGGCGGGCAAGTGCGCTGTAAAAAAATTTTCTGGAGGCACTACAGGCCACCAAAGTCTGAGAAACACGCTCTGTGGTTTTTAAAAGGTATATGTGTAGGTTTTTCTGAAGTGTCTCGCAGTGCTTCATGCATTGAAATGATAGCACGCGTCCGTTTCGCCGCCATGCAAAAGTGTTGCTTTTTATCCATTTTTTTATTTTTATCTACATTTTACATTAAAGATTTACTATATTACAAGAGGAAATATCAACAAGAGTGGGGAGAGGCGACGAGGTGGAGGAAAAAAAAAAAAAAGAAAAAAATTAAGCTGCATTGACAAGCTCGGCGACGACAGCGACGACTTTTTCTGGGAAATCACGGTCAAGCATCTGCTGCAAGACGGCATTGGCGTTGTCCATGTCGTTTTGGTTCTTGTAGGCCTCGACCATGGCCTCGTAGGTGCTTGGCTCGCGGACGACAATGATCCCCTGGACCCAGGCGGCAACGGATTGCGTGGATGCGGCATTGTCGTCGTTTTGTTTCCATGCCGATTTTTTTTCGCGATGCGAGGGGTCGTCGACCATGGCGTCAAAGATGGCATGGGCCTCATCCAGGCGGCCCATGGCGCCGTAGCCGCGGATGAACAGGTTTTCGATGTATGGCGAGCTGCTCTTGTCGATGGAGGCGACCATGGCCTTGTACATTTCCGCGGCGCGGTCCATCTTGTCATTGCTGATGAGGGTGTCGAGCATGGCTTGATAGACGCCTTCGTCGGGCGTGACATTGGCCTTTAGCATCTCGTCGTACACACGGTCGGCCGATTGCACGTCGCGCTGCAGCGTGCCGTACGCGTAGATCAGCGCGGCATAGTGCGTAGCCTGCGGGCGGATGCGATCGCGACGCGTCATGTCCGACAGCATGCGATGCGCCGTGGGCATGTCGTAGGGGACCATGGTGCTGTATGCCTCGATCAACAACTTGTACGTGTGCGGCGAAGGCTTGATGTGGCGACGGCGCATCTCACAAAAGTACTCGAGCACACATTCGCGGTTGGGCTGCTGACGCACGTAAAACTGCATCATGTTGTTGAATGGACCGACGCGTGGCTGGTACGTGGGCGACGCAAGCATTTCCGAGAATAAGCGGCGCGCATGGCCCTCGGCGCCGGCGCGCACACACGCGCTGATCATGGCGCCGTACGTAATGGCATTCGCGCCAACATGCAAATGGCGCATCTCGTCAAACAATTGCAACGCGGGCTCCAACTTGCGCGCCTTGGCCAGCTTGGAAATCACCACATTGTAGAAAAACGTCGTGGGCTTGACATGATGGCGCTTGGCTTCATCGTAAATGGTCAATGCATCCGATGCCTCGTCCGTCGCGCACTTTGCGCTCCCAAGCAAAAGACTGGCGTAGCCATTGCCGTCCGGATAGAGCCCCATGGCCTTGATGCGATCGTAATATACCTTGGCCATCTGCATGTCGCCCATCTGCGCGTACCCAATGAGCATGCTGTTGGTCACGTCATAAACGGCATGTTGCGACATCTTGGTTTGCCCGTGCTTGGCTTGGTAACCTTCGTATGCCGAAATGCACTGCTCAAACATGGAAACGGCCACCTTGATGTCGCCTTGCTTGCCAACATGTGCAATCGCATCGCGCGCAGCCTCGGGCAGAGGCAATTGGTCGCCGTCGCCGGAATTGACCAGCGCAGACAGGTGCAAAAGAGCCGTTTGCATCTCGCCTTGCATGGCCGCGTCCAACATTTGTTGCGACAATGTCGTGTGCACCAATGCAGCAAAAACAGGATCTTCTGGCACAGCCGGACTAGCCACAGCAGGCGCCGCACGCGACACGGTCGTCAGGGCGTCGTTTTCATCGATTTCGGCGGCCTCCTTTTGCATATGTTGTTCGTTTGTGCCCTTTTGACAAGCATCGTCGTCTTTTTGCATGGCATTTTCAAGACTTTTGTCGTCGTCGTTGCTGCTGCTGGTTGCGGGATCCAGCGCAGAGCGCCATGCAGCCTCGGCGTTGACGTGGCCAGACTTTTGCCAGTAGCCATTGATGCGAGACACCATGTAAAACGGCATGACCAGGTCGTGCGAGCGCATGGATTGAAGCAAGGCAAGGCACAGGGACAAGGTCGTGTCGACAGGCAGCTGGGCCATCATGACAGCATCAAACAGGAGCGTGAACTTGTTGAGTGACGCGTCGATTTCGTCATTGAGCATAGCATCGAGCGAATTGGCCTTGTGATGCTTGAGCAAGTGATCGACGAGAGCCAGGGCCATGGGCAACGGCAGCTTGGCACCGGACCAGAGGGGCGACGCCACTTGGACGGCCTGGATCATTGGAGCCAGGTGCGTGAGCGAGTTGATGAGGCGCAACGTGGCATCCAAGAGCTGGCGCTGGCCCTTGACAAGGGTGCGCGGCGAAAGAACACCGAGAATTGCATAAATGGCATCCATGGCCTTTTCGACTTGCTGGCGTTCCGAGAAGAAATCGATGATGCGGCATGCAAGCACGGGATCAGGCTCAAGGCGCGCGCGGCGCATATCCTCGACGACGGCCAGAGCACTGGCGCCATCGTCCTTGGAAAGACAAAGCAGAGCATAATTGGCAAGGTTGCCGTACGATTTGCCAATATCGAGCTTGACCAG
Source organism: Gongronella butleri (assembly GCA_025201375.1). Lineage (NCBI taxonomy): Eukaryota > Fungi > Mucoromycota > Mucoromycetes > Mucorales > Cunninghamellaceae > Gongronella > Gongronella butleri. The sequence goes on along the minus strand of JAIWZP010000021.1, from coordinate 460,707 downwards.
GTCGGCATAAACGGCACGCGCACCATTTAGGTCTTGAACGTGGCAATAGGCGGCAAGAATCGGGCCATAGGTGCTTGCATCGGGCTGCGGCAGACGCTCAGGGTCTTGAAGCAGTTGGTTAACGACGGTGTGTGCCTTTTCTAGATGGAGCACCGTGCAGTAGTGGCGAATGATGGAATTGTACGGAATAATCGTCAATTTGATATCGTCGTGCACCATGTCCTCTTCAATCACGCGGATCGCACCGTCCAAAAGTCCGCACTTGAGATGGCTGTCCACAAGCGCATTGTACACGTACGACGCGTCGTGCGCGCCCATCGTTGCCTTGCGTTCTTGGTACATGGCAAAATGGCGTCGCGCCGCTTGGATATCGCCGGCACGCCCAAACAAATTGATCAGGGCTGCAAACGTCGCGGCATTGGCCGTTGCGTGTGCCGACGCCGTCAATTGCCCAAAGACAAGCACCGCATTGCCCGTGTCGCCATAATGCGACAACACGCGCAAAAGCTGATTGTACAAATCAACCTCAAACACCTGCGTGTGTCCGGCCTCCATCGCCTTTGCAAACAATTCCATCGCCTTGCCAAGGTTGCCCTCGAGCTCCAGCACATCAATGTCCTTGAGAATGTGCCCAGTGCGCGCAGATTGACGACGGAGCATCGCCACCGTCTTTTGCACCTCGACATCGCGACGGCACAGCGTGCGAATTAACAGCGCATACGTAAAGCTGCTCGGCGACACGTTCATCTGCTTCATTTCTTCATACACTGGGTGAAAAAAAAAGAGTTGTTGAGCAAAGATTCCTTTTTTTTTTCTTTCATTGGTTTTTTTCCTCTTCTTTTTTTTTTGTTGTTTCTTTCATTGGTTTTTGTTTCTTTTTTTTTCTCGTTTTTACCTCGCAACATGCAAGTGAGTGGCGAGCCTTCACGACGGAGGGTCGAATAGGCCTCCAAGACGAGATTGTACGTATGATGATTGATGGCGAGGCCTTGCTTTTTGATGGAAGCGAATTCAAGCAGCACGGTCTTGAGATTGCCCGTCTTTTTAGCAGTGAGCAGGCGCGCATTGGCCTCCATGGCCGGCGTGGCATCCACGGGGCTGGGCGACTCGGGCGGCGTCAATGGCGTCATGACCACGGCGATATCAATCTTGGGTGACGACGGGCTGGGAGGCGCCGTGGCAGCCTTTGGCTCGGGGGCCACGACAGGAACAGATGGCGTGGGCTGCTCCTCCGTCTGTGGCGAAGCATTGACTGGCTTGGCCGTGGTCGCTTCGATCTTTTCCGCTTTTTCAACCTTTTCCGCCTTGCTGGTGTTCTTTGCAAGGATGGTCTTGTTGGCGAGCAGGGCCTGGCGGCGCTGGGCAGCCGTCTGGCGCTGGGGCTTTTGCGGCAAGACCGTAACAGGCTGTGGCGATGATAGCTTGCTCTGGTGGAACGACCCGAGCGTGCGCGTAGCCAAAAGTTCGGAAGCGGTCTTGATCTTCATCTTTTTTGGCGCAATGCAATGAGAGAAAAAAAATAAAGGAAAAAAGGGAGAAAGAGAAACAAAAAAAAAAAGGATGATTGGGGGTCCCTCTTCCTTTTGATTTTTTTATCAGCGGAGATGGATTTTTTCCATCTGATAAATCTAAATCCTCCCTTGTACCCCCATTCTGCCGGTTCTACAAGCCAAGAACACACATGACTGGCTGAAATTTTAGGACTGGCACCATCGCAACATGTCCCCCAAGCATCAATGGGCAAGCTGGTCACCAACAAACTAAAAGAGAGATAAAAAAAAAAAAAGGAACGCGCCCCAGATTCCTTGCCGATGGGCTTGCAATTGTTCATTGGCGCCTCGAAAAGAATAAGGATAAATGTGCCATGGAGATTATTAGCACCATGGATCATGAGTCAGGTTAGTTTGAGAAGGGGGGGCCACGAGGAAACCCGAGTAAAACAAAAAAAATCTGATAAAAAAACATGTCGGAATGGCAATCGGCCCCCTGATTGATCTGCTTGTTGCTCCCATTGGCCCGGCCCTCCTCGCCATGGATGCTGGTGCTTATTGCTTATTGCTCGTTCTTGAGCTTGCTAATCGCACGCAATGGACTAGACAACAGGAGGAAGCAATGACATGATCAAAAGTGCCGCTTTTTTTTCTTTTTTTTCTCATTTCTTTTTTTTTTTTTTATTCGGATGCTGCAAGTCGGCTGGACGGAAAAGCGGTGTTCCATGCGACCCAAGCTTCCATTAGCGTGGAGCCAATGGCGAGGCGCATGGCGTTATCAGATTTAGTCTTGTCGCGGGGAAAGTCGCTTCTTTGTTTCACGCGGCCCCATGCCCCTTGATTCTCTTTTGAATCGGTCAATTCCCCCCCAATTGTCGTGTTGGCCTTGTTTATTTTGTTTATCAGATGGTACATCTGTGACGATACGCGCTGCGGATTGACACGATCTGAGCGCGATCCCTCCCTGTTTTCTGTGCCACCGCCGCCGGAACACCACTATCTTGGCTGTGCCACACGACATTGCCACTTTATGCCGTGTCTCATGCAATCGAGGCTTCCTTCGCATTTTTAAAGAGCAGACTTGGCCATAGATCGGTGGACATGTCCCTATCTAGTTCCATTTTTTTTCATGTTGGCGGACTCGCTGTTTTCGTGTCTCGATTTGACAAGATGCAATTCTATCATAAAAAGCATGAAAAAAAGAAAACTGGGCACTCTGTGTCCTCTTTTTCCCTCTTTTTAGCCCTGTTCGAGAGCACATTTCGCAATTCAGTGGGGGAAATGCCACTGCTTTTTTTTTCAGTGTTGGTAGACACGATGCTGTGCCTCGATTTGACAAAATGCGGTTCTGAAAGGCATGAAAAAAAGAAAAATGTCCACTTTTCGTTCTCATTTTGAGCACTTTTCGCAACTGGGCGGGGGAATTGTCCCTACCGTGCTTTGTGCTTTTCAGTCTTGGCAGACACGACACGATGCTATGTCTCCATTTCACAAGACGCGATTCTAAAAAGCATGGCAAAAAGAAAAATGGGATGAAAAAGAGAAAAACGGGCACTTTTGTCTTCGTTTTGCCTCCTCTCTGAGAGTAGAGAATGATGCGCAATTGAATGGGGGAGTGGGCATGGCAGGCCAACTGCTGTGCTGCACGATGCACTGTGCGGTGTGCCTCGATTGGGCAAGATTCAAATGTAAAAAAAAGCATGAAAGAGAGCAAAATGGCCCCTTTGTAGCTTCGCTTTGCCTGTTTTGAGGGTCGCCCCAAAGAAATAAAGTATGATAAGAGGCGCTTTTTGGTTCACGCTTGCCTGTTGAATACATGGCAGGATCACTTGTTTTTTAACATGAATCACGCGAATTGAATGTGCTTGTGCTATTGGCTTGGTCGCCTGGATGCATTTTACGGGCTGGCATGGCATCAGATCAAGGTGGCCCAGGTTAGCCCTCGGCAAACGGCAACAACATGATCAAAAGGGCACCACAGAGGAAAAATGCCATTTGGCATTGGCCTCGTGACACTGCAAAAAGACCGGTCCTGCGACATTTTTGGGCATGACACGTTGTGGGCCACTGAATTCGTCCTGGGTGACACAACGAGATCATGACACATTAAACATTCTTGGGATGCATGATCACAAAAACGACACAAAAAGTGGAAAAAAGAGAGAACATTGAGCTATTGCAGCTCACAAGGCTGTTGACTTTTTGCTCAGCGGCCATGCGCCCCCTTCTTGGGGGTGCGAATGTGGCGGTGGGGGCCCATGACCCTTTAGTGTGGTCGATGGGGAGAGGGGGCGACTATTTTTGGCCGGGCGACGCGCTGTGAGTGGATGGACAAGGATCTGGGCATGCATCGGGGGCGCAAATAATTATTACGCCCTTTTTTTCACGTATTGACCTTCACATGCCAAATTAGCTGGACATACACACGCCCAGCCATGTGGAAATAGACATGAAAAAAATCCAGAAGAGAAAAAAATTCTCGATCTAATTTCATTTGTCATGGCAGCATGGGCCCCTTCTTGGTGTTTTAAGGCAATCCATTGTTTAGACCATGCCCAATTGCGTTTCGAAATGAAAAAAAGGGGGGATGAAACAAAGAAATTGGGGGCCAAAAAGGCGATGTGGGGGAAGGATCAGGGCCCTCACAAAAAAAAATAAAAGAGGCATAAATGGGATCTCCAGACGCCGCATTTTGCCCCTTTTCCCCAACTCTCTCTTTTTCTCTTGCTCTTTTTTTCTTTTTCTTTTTCTTTTTTCGTTGCTTTTGCGTGTCCATGACCCCGTTGCACTGCCTTTTCGCTCGCCAATGACCCTGTCCTCCTCACAAGTCACCACCACAGCATGCCAAAAAAGCACGCTTTACCAGGCGTCGCCCACGCTGCTCCCCGAGAATATCGCCGGCCTGATCAGCAGTGCGTCACTGGCGACACGTGTTTCGTTGCGGTGCTCAGCGCTTGTTGTCGACGCTCTCTTTGAAGGTGCAAAGTACGGCACGTCTGTATCGCTCGGTTTCGGAAGAAACGCGCTCACCAATGCCTTGTCCACTGCAAAACGTATACACTCGGGCCAGCCAGACGAAGACGAAGCTGCCTTGGTAGGCGAAAGGTAAAACACCCCAACTTTTTTTTTTTTACGTTTCAGCCTTGTTGACTCGCTTTTTTATTGTTTTATCGATGATAGTGGCCTTTTGCAGCTCATTGACAAGTATACCAGCATGGGCGTCACCGTCGTCGAAAGCACTTTTACGCTTGCCGAGCTGTTTGCCCTTGCTGGCCTGCAATTCACGTCGAAAACGATCAAAACGGGTATCAAGGTAAACGTGATCAATTTCATCGGCTCTTTTTTTTTATTTAATGGCATTTTCTGATTATTTTCTTGCATTTTCTTGGTTTTTGCTAGGCGTGTGAAGAATCTGTACGGTTGGTTGACGGGATTTTTGGCGCCACCGACACGTCACGCGCCATTGCATCGATCATCACGCTTGTACACCGCGAATTGATGCATGATCCCGACTTTCAGATGGCGCAAATGGGGCGTGTTGCCATGCTGTCTGGGCTGACCAAGGCGCTCACGACGTTTGCTCTTCTCCAAGCCGTCACACATCACCAGCGGATAAAGCAAATGCAATCCATTGTCCTCTGGCAAGGGCTTGTCATTGAAGAAGAGACCAATCAGCAGGCATTGATCCAATACGAAGAACAGCAACACCATGCGCCTCGTCCACCAAGCGATGCCATTGCCATCAAGACGTCCGTTGGCGAAAGCGAGAATCAAAGCCTTGTTTTGCAGCAATTGCAGGAAATCTTGTCGTCCACGGGCACGACAGCCGCCACCAATGATGACGAGCCGGTACTTTTCTACGCGCAAACCGATGGCGACGGCGACGACGCCTCGTACCAAATGTACGAAATCATGACAACCACCGAGCGCACCACGACAAAGACCACGCGGATCCGCCCCGTCGATCCATCGCGCCCCGATCTGCCCACAAGGACAAAATACATCACTCTTCAATCCAATGAGCTCGACAATGAATCGTTCATTGCCTTTGTCGATCCGCCCGCCAATGCCGACGCGCCATTGCCCCCGCCAAAGGATACATCCTTGTATCCGGCTTTGCCCGCCATGGCCGCCGTTGCTTCCAAAGAAGAATCGACAGACGACGACACCAATGACAAGCCTCTCGAGAATGTGCCTGGCGTCTGGAACAAATTCGCGCTTCAAAAATACGAGGGTGACGCGGCCGTGGCCGATTCGGACGCGGTGATCCACGCAAGGCAACCAAAACAAGGGTCGTCGGCGTCATCCGCGTCATCCACGGCATCTTCGCGGCCCAATGTGCTTTTGAGCGCCGTGTCCAAGAAATTGTCGCGTAAAAAGATGGAACGCAAAGAGTCGTATGCGTGGGAAACGTCCGAAGGCGCGCATGATGACGCGCTACCGCGTCCTCCGACGCGTATCATGACAAGCACGTCAACGACACTTCAATCGACGGCGTCGCTCGTCAACAGTCATCATGGCGATGACGATGATGGCAATCACGATGAAGAAACACAACATCAGCACCCATACCACCATTATGACCACCCACCGCCACCCATCCGCAAGCAAAAGAGTCGCTGGGGAATCACCATGGACGCCATTCGCCAAAAGAGCAACTCCATCTCATCGGGGGCGCCACTCACTCTGAAAAAAAAGAAATCAATGGCCAACCAAGGAAATTCGCGTCGCAATTCATCGGGTAGTAGCAGCGGCGGCGGCGGCGGTTTTTCTTCCATGATGACCCAATTGACTCCATCTTCGTCGTCGTCTCAGCAACAGCACCACCTACAACGGTCCAATTCCATCACAAGCATGGCCTCCATCTCACGAACAACCATGACTACCACGTATACCACGGCATCTGCTTCGTCGCCGCCGCCAACACCCACAACCTCGTCGACACCACCTCTGATACCCGCGTCCAATTCGTCCAATGCCTCGTCACGACAGCGCTCACATGCATCGTCCGCTTCTTCGTCTTCCTCGGCGGCTGCATCCACGTCGTCGTCGCGTCACCGCTCAAAAAAGCCATTGCCAATGACCGAAGCGACCAAAAAGAAGAAAAAGCCGCAAACGCCGCAAACAGGTGCTTCGTCTAGTACGACAGAGAAGCCACGCCGCATCCGATTCATCCGTTCCATGCCCGTGATCCGGTCATCGGCGCCAAGGTCGCTCGAGCACGAGCCTGCGCCCACGAATTTCCCGCGACAGCATATTATTAGCAACATTGGCCATTTCATGAGGTATGCGAGCGCCGCGTATGGCGAATCGTTTATGCGCGTCTTTGGCATTGGCGACATGCCGTCGGTGCTGCCCAATTCGCATCACCACCACCCGAATCACCACGCATTCGCTCATCACACAGGCGTCATGGTCCAGGACATTTTACTGTCGAGTTACACCGATCGCCACTCGATTTTGACAATGAACCGGCCGTCCATCCACACTTTGGTCCATTACGTCACCGTCGACCACCACACAAAGTCCATTGTGCTCACCTGTCGCGGCACATTCGGCCTGAGTGACGTGTTGACTGATTTGTCCTTTACTTACCGCGATTTCACCCTGCCCAGCGACCCAAATCGCCATTTCCAGGCGCACGACGGCATGCTCGATGCTGCGCAATTGCTGGCCAAGGAAAAGGGCAAGGTATACCAGGTTGTGCGCGACGGACTCGAGCAATTCCCCGATTACGGCCTTGTTTTATGTGGCCACAGCCTTGGAGGTGGGGTCGTCAGTCTGCTGAGTGTCTTGTGGAGTGTCGAAAGGCATCGATTCCTCGAGCGCGAGTCCACCGCCATCTCATCGGCATTGAGGCATGACCCTGTTCCCTTTGTCACTTCTCGCACAAGTGGATTGCCCGCCGGCCGCCCCGTCCATTGCTACGTCTATGGCCCCCCCTGTGCCATGTCGCTCGAATTGTCCGAATATTGCGGCCAGGGCCTGGTCACAAGCGTTGTTCACGGCTACGACATTGTCTCGTGCCTCAGCTGGGGCATTGTCAAGGATCTCAAGAACATTGCCACCAGTCTGCACCATGAAAGCCACACCGCAGAGTCCATCATCAGCCGCATCATCGCACGCTACAATCGCCACGCATCGTCACCCAACAAATCCGCCCCTGACGCCAACAATGGCGAAAATGATGCGAAAAACGGCGACAATGACCCAGGAATTCACACCGAGGACATCGATGACGACCAATGGTTCTGGGCAACCATCAAGACCATGCGCGCAGACATGCGCTCCGCCAAGCTGTACCCGCCAATGACCGTCTATCACGTCGAATCCGTGCCCCAGCTCGTCAAAGATCCCGTCCATTACTCGCAATCCCACACCGCAAACTCGGCATCGCGCCAGGTCAAGCACCGCAAGGCACACATGACAACACTCACCCTCGTCGACGACATCCAGTCCAGGTTCTCGGAAATCAACTTTTCGCGCTCCATGCTCGTCGATCACATGCCACTCTTTTACGAACGCGCCATCCGCAACCTATGCCGAGGCTACTTTGGCCAAGAGACCGCCTATGAGACATCATGAGCTCTCTTTTCGTTGTTTTTTTTATGTATTTGCAAGCTTTCTTAGAATTCACCCTCTCTATTATATTATTTTGCTCTCTTTTTTTGAATCTCCATGATATTGTATTGTATTCTATTGTACGCTGTCGTAGGGGGCTCCTCCTTATTTGAGGTTGCAATGGGATGGCTATTTTTGGCGGGAAATCATGGCTCGTGCTTTTTTTTTTATTTTTTTTGCTGTGGTTGAGGCGCCGCTCTTTGTCAGATAAAATTCAAGGGTCACCTTTTTATTTTGCGCGTTTCCTCTTCCTCTTTCTGTTCCTGTACTTTCTCTTGCTGTTTTTTTTTTTAATTTCTTGATTCTTGGCTCCGTGACCTCCAGACATGTCGACTGAACAGAACGCCAGTGACGCTGATGCGCTTTTGATGCAGCTATTACCACTGGATCGGCTTCCTGGAAGCGATGGCGCGTCGAAAAAGGTGCTGCGCAGCCAATCCGTGATAGATCTTGCTGCAAACGCCTTGTTGAAGGTTCCTGGTACTGTTTTGTTACTAAATTTGAGTCAAGAGAAAAAAATTGAGTTGAAAAGAAAGAAATTGAGCCAAGAAAGAAATAAATTGAGCCAATGGGGAGGAAATAGAAATGAGAGTGAGTACGTTGATCATGCCAATCTTCCACGTTCTGTTCTTGGTTTTTCGCTTTTTTTTTTTTTTGTCACTTACCATTGTAAAGGCATTAATCCCGCTACTCGGCGGGAAACCAGAATCTGCTGGTTGCATTGGGTATATAAATGATCATTGGCGAGGTGGGGGGGGGGGCGTCCAAGAGCCAATGGACGGGTGCCATGCTGCATTTGGTGATGTCCAACCTGCAGGATGCATGAAGCCGCATTGTCGTCTCGATTCATCACCTTGGCCTCTTCGACGCAGTGTTTCAGGGCAAAGACATTGCCGAAATTGTCGAGACGGGATGTGCACGAGTTGCAGTCCTATAAAAAAGAAGCAAAAGCAACAAAAAGGTGAGCAATGGATTGATTTTTGCCTTCATCCAATGCTTACTTGGCTGGACAAGTACTCGTCGGTGAGGACCACCATGCAGTGGCCCTGGGCTTGATGTTCAGTCAATCGCTGGCGCACCGGCTCGCTTCGGCCAGCGGGCTTGCTGGAGAATATTTGCGACGGTGGGGTTGGGGTCCATGGTCTGCAGCAATTGAACATAGGCGTCCAGGCCCTGGATCACAGTGTCCAGGTGGTCGTGGTGTGCTTGCGTCGACGCATTGGCGTCCTGGGCGACGGCCACGCAGAGCGCGCGCTTGCGCATGGTGCGGAAGTGCCGTTGCTTTCGATTCCGCTTTGTGTCTCGGCGGCCTCTTGCGGAATATTTGCGGCCACCTGTCAAGATCACATTGCACGAGTGGTCCACGACGCGTTGTTTGCCTTTACGTGCCTCGAAGCGTGCGGCGGCATGGTCGTCGGCAAAGAAAGCGCTGTCGATCGTCTCGTTGGCCAGTCTGAGATCCACATATTCGCCAAATTGTTCTTGAATTGCCGTGCGATGCTCCCGCACGTCAATGTCCACCCGCCCTGCGGCCCGCAGCCGTCCCTGGTACACTCGTGCTCGACTTGGTTCGCCAGCGACGACTTGCCATTCTTGTAGGCTCACCCGGCAAATCGCGCTCGGACCTGTCGCGTCACCCGCCTCGTTAATAGGCGCCTCATATGCCATCGTCGCGATGGTGCGCCGACCGCCGTCAATGCCCACACAGGAATGTCCAACAGCGTCAAGGTTGTCAATGTCTTCCTCGCGCAGCGCCGGCGGCCAGGATGCTGCCTTGATCCGCGTAAAAACGAAATGGACTTGGACACCGTCTGTGCGTGCGGCAGCATCGAAAATGTGGCCAATAAAAACAGAGCGCTGCATGGCATCCAAACTAAAAAATAATAATACAAAAAAAAAAAACACAAAAAAAGCACGTTAGCACATCTTTTTTTCTTTTTTTCTTTTTTGAAAGAGAAATGTGCCTTTGCGTGAGATTTTTCATTGTTTGTCTTACCGCGGCGCACTTTTTGGGCCAAAATAATGAGCTGAAAGGCTTGGGCGATGGATATTGAGTAATAAAACGCCATGCCAGTGGGATTTGCGGTGCGTGTCTCATACATGTGGCCGGGGAGGTGAATTAGAACTTGGTACACAGCTTGTAAAATGGACTTTCTTGCCCGGGGGCCAGGCCAATCAAGTGGATGTCCATGAAGGAAAAAAGAAGAACAAAAGGGCGAGGGAGGGAAGAAAAAAAAGGAAAAAAAAAAAAAGAAAACGAAAACGAAAAAAAAAGACAAGAGTGTAAGAGAAGAAAAAAAAAACCCCCCCTTCGTTACTTTTTTTTTTCGGATTGAAGAGCAGCGTGCCGCCGCACACTGCGCCATGCGCGTTCCTTGGCTCTGATTGGTCAAATCTTCGGCTACGTTTGATTTTTTTTTTTTTTTTTTTTTTTTACCTGTATGTTTCTCTTTCAATCTTACTTTAAATGAAAAGGAAACGAAAAGGAAACGAAAAGGAAATGAAAAGGAAATGAAAAGGATATTATTGATTAATGAAGCGATTTGCTGCAAGCAACATAAAAGTAACCACTCCAATGCCCTATTTGTCGGTTTCCTTTTCGTTTCCTTTTCATTTCCTACTTATTTCCTTTTCGTTTCCTTTTCGTTTCCTTTTCGTTTCCTTTTCGTTTCCTTTTCGTTTCCTTTTCATTTCCTTTTCATTTCCTTCTCATTTCCTGTTTATTTCCTGTTCATTTCCTTTTCGTTTCCTTTTCGTTCCATTTCCTTTTCTTTCCTTTTTCATTTCCTTTTTCGTTTCCTTTTAGATACAAAATACATATAAAAAAAAGGTAAAAAGTGGGAATCTAATGCAATTCATCTTGGAGGAGCGAGTCGGAAGAGATGGATGCAGCACCCGAGGGTTCTGCAGATGCAGAGGCTGATGACAGAGGGTGGAGCAATGTGGACAAGTCCATGTATGCCGATGAGTTGGAGGTCGTCGGCGAGATCACGGTCACCGCGGCGGTCACCGAGCCATTGCGCGTCAGGCGACGAGCTGTCACCGATGACGCACGGCGACGCGCAAGGTACGCATCCTCAGCTTCATTGTGCCGGCGTCGCTCAAGGTCCATGGCCTTTTCAAAGAGGAGATCTACGAAAAAAAACGCGTCAAATCCACTGAAATCGCGCCCTCTTCCATAAAAGATCTTTTTTTACCTGGATACGTCACGGTGCCCAGAGCGCGCAGCATTTGCGAATTGAGATACAAGAGGCCAATCTGGTAGGACGCGTTCATCCAGCCAAATCCTTCACGGGGCACAAACTTGAAGTCCGTGCCCACATTGCCATATTCCACCTGCACGCGATGGCTGGAGCTGACAACGTCGTACTTTTCGGGCACAACGCCGTTGAAATCGACAAATGATTTGGTGATGCTATGGCGCCAAAAAAAGAAAAAAGAGAATACAAAATATGAATTTGTGCGATTTTCCCTCCTTTTTTTTTTTTCTTCCACGTACGTGTAGAGCCAGCGATAAGCGAGTCGGCGCGAAATGTCGCGCATGCCATAGTTTTCAAAGCCTTTCCAGGCGAGCATCTGGTGCGGCGCCCATCCAAAGGGGAAATCCCATTGACGATTGGGCCTGTCGATGGTGATGTCGCCACGTGAAGTTTCTGTGCCAGAGACAAGACCGCCCTGCATTTCAAACTTGTGTAGCGAGTCCGTGGCCATGCGGTCGGCCTGGTCTTGCGTGGCGCAGCCGGCCCACATGGTCCAAAAGGACGTGACGCTCTCGTACGTTGTCTGTTGCTCTTTGATGGTGTCATAGTCGTAAAAGAGCCCGTCCTGCTCATTCCACAGATACCGGTGCATGCGCTCCTTGCGGTCGTGCGCGCGCTGCATCCATTCGTGCGTCGTTTGTGCAACGCCATCGAAATCCTCGAGCACACCATCCAAAAGCGACACACTGTGCGCAAGATCCACTTCGTACTTGTACAAAAGGCTGTTGAGATCGACGGTGGCCAGATTCGCGCACACCTTATCAAAGCGATAAGTCGTGTCGTGACCGGATTCGCGCACGGCGCGGTCATGCAAGAAATAATCGTCCAATTCGGGCTCCGTGACCTTGTCATTGTTGTACAGCTCGATAAACGCGTCAATTGACACGCCGTGCTTGTCAGCAAAGGGGCGCAGCACGTGATCAAAGTGGGATGCCTCCGTCTCGGGCGGCACGCCCTTGCCGTCCGGTCGATACCGCGACAACATCGTCACAGGATCCAGGCGCGGCGCCGCCATCCAAACCGTGTGATACTCCTTAATCGCCGACTTTAGCATTCGCCGCAGCCACGCCTTGTTCTCCTTGTCCTTGGTAGGATCAAGCTTTTCAAACACTCGCAACGCCATGTCTGTCAAAAATGGCGGCTGCGAACGCGTCAAATAGTACGATCGATTCGCATTGAGGATCTTGCCATAGTGCTTGATCTGATACGCAAAATTTTCCACCATGCTGCGCGCCAATTCCACGCGACCTGCAAAAAAAGGAGAAGAAAATGAGAAAATCATTCGTTCCCCCCCCTTTTTTCCATTTTTTTTCATTTTTTTTTTTTTTTTACCGTCGACAAGCAGGCCAAGCGCCGAAAAGTACGAATCCCAGCCGTACATCTCATTAAACCTACCGCCAGGGACAACAAATGGCTCGCCGGCCATGGATCCGTCGGGAAGCTTGCGCATTGCGAGGGTCAGCAGACCGGGGCGGTCATTGATGCTGCGCACATAGTCAGACGTGATGACCGGCGGCAAGTATTGCACTTGGAGGCGCAAATTCGGCTTGCTTTTCGCCACCTTTTCGTAAAAATCATAGGCCTCGGGGTCGCCGCGTGGAACATAAATGATGGGATCTTGGTTTTTCGACCGATTCTTTGGATCCGGGCAGATCTTGTCGATGCTGTTGGCGTCAATGCAACGCGTCAGATTGTCCCAAAACATGTAGCGGATCATGCGCGACAGGCGGTGCACGGGGTTCTCGTTCAATCGCGCTTCATCAAGCACAATGTATTTGCGTCCATAATCCTTGGCCATCGCAAGCTCTTGCAGCAAATTCGCAAGCATGTACGTCCCGCGGATGTCAATCTTGCGGAACCCGCCCGAATCGGCCGTCCCAAGCGCCATTGCCTTGGATCCCGCGTCATTCACCGTGATTTGAAGATCCCCATCCGTGTCCTGCTCCAAAATTCGCTGCAGTGTCTCCTCCACGTCCACAAGAAACCGCTGCGCCTTGTTCTTGTCGTCTATGAGAGAAGCGAAAAACGGGGTGGCCTGTCAGCTGGCTATTCTCTTCCCTTTTTTTTGCACGGAAAACCTCGAAAACAGCCCTTTTTCAGTGCTTTACCATACGAGGAGCGCCGATGGCGCTGTGAATCTTTGTTCAAAAAGGCTCTGTCGGGCGGGTGCATCTAGTCAAGAGCAACAGGGGGTGGTCAGCAGGCGAGTGAGTTGTACCTGAGCAGCTGAAACTCGCAAAACCCGGGTCTTACTGTCAAGGTGCGCTGCCGCTGCTTGCCATTCTTGCCCGTCGCATAATACTCGGCAGCCGGCGCAAGCACGTCCATCTCAGCGGGCTCCTTAGTCAGCACCGGAGAGTCCAACATGGAAAAGAACAAAAAAAAAAAAAAAAAAAAACTAAGAAAAAGAACGAAGAAAGAGAAAAAGGGCGATTTTGTTCCAAAAAAAAAAAAGCGCTTATAATGATATCGTGCCCGTGCACTTTTCAATCTCAGCGCTTTCCCTATCGCACTCTCGCAGCTGGCGTGACCAATGAGGCTGCGTCGGCACCACCTGAGTTGCTTGCATTTTGATTCATGCAGTCATCACGGGGCCGGCATCATGACACTTTTTTTTTCTGCATTTTGTCTTTAGACAGGGTGACTTTCTTGCATGGTGTGTGCACAATAAATGCACTCTTTTGCTTGCTTGGACTCCTCCCCTTTAGACGCAGGTATGCCTGATTCCACGCAGTCACAGCCAAATGCGCGTCATTGATCTCTTTTTTTTTATGCTGTATGTTACGCTGGACCGTTGTCGCGTGCGCCACGCCACCAAATTAGACTAAACCTTATCCGTCCCTTTGGCCAGACGCGTCCTTCGGATGTTGCTCATCGGGTCCTAAATTTGAGCACAAGGATGCTGAACACAAAACACCAACAATGTCAAGTATTTTTCAGAGATCGGATCCCTCCGTCCTGAGAAAATTCATTTTGCATGAATTAAAGCTAAATCAATTCCGTGAAGGCTAACTCGCCGAGATCTCGACGCAATGTCTCCAAAACACAAGCGCTTTTACCGGGTTTGGCCGCTGATTCATTTGAAGTGACGCACGCGTTGGTGCGTTGAGCCGTTGTCGCGCGCGCCACCAAAGTGGACAAAATCTTACCTCCTTTTTGCTGGGCGCGTCCTCCGGATCTTGTTCACCAGGTCCTATATTTGAGCCAGACGATACTGAGCACAAAACTCCAACGATGCCAATTTTTTTTAGAGATTGGATCACTCAGCCCTGAGAAAATGCACTTTGCAAAATTTCAGGGCCAAATTAGGGTCAAACCGACTCCTAAAGGCCAACTCGCTGCGAACCCGACGCAATGTCCGCAAACCACAAGCGCTTTTACCACGCTTGACCGCTGGTTCATTTGAGGCGTCTAACAAGTCGGAGAGCTCGGCGGTTGCCGCGATACGAGACAAAATGGTCGCGATTTTACCCCCTTGATGCCTATGAACCTGGCGCTTACTCAAAAACTTGCTCATCTAGTTCCAAATTTGGACCAGTTGGTGGTGAACCCAATTCTCCAACAATGATGTGTTTTTTCGCGAATCGGATAGCTCAGTCTCCAGAAAGCTCGAGATTCGTGTTTGCCAGTGAAAACTCAGCGCCAAATAAAATTTTACGCGTTTCTCCCGATGAGCCTGAGCGTCTGGCGCCAAATTTGGATTAATCGATACTCGACCTAAGACTTCGATGGTTCCAAGTTTTTTCGTAAATCAGATCATTCAGTCCTGAGAAAATGTATTTTTCATAAACTCACGGCCAAACCGGGATCAAAACGAACCCTGAAGGCTAACTCGCCGCGAACTCGACGCGATGTCCTCAAATCACAAGCGCTTTTACCGCGTTTGACCACCGATTCGTTTGAGGTGCCTCACGCGGGGAGGCGCTCAGCTGTTGCCGCAGTACGAAACAAAATGATGCTGCTGATTGTACCCCATTTACCGGTACGCCTACGTATGAAATTGGCGCTTTCTCAGCAAATCGCTCATCTGGTCCCAAATTTGGACCAGTTGATGATAAACCCAGTTCTTCATTGTTGTTACGTTTTTTCGCGAATCGGATCACTCAGTCTCGAAAAATCTCGAGATTCGTGTTTGCTTGTAAAAACCAGCGCCAAATAATATTTTACGCGTTCCTCCCGATCAGCTTGACCATCTGGCTCTAAATTGTACCAGTGCGTGGAGACTCGAGTCAAAACTTCGATTGTTCCAAGTTGTTTTTCGCAAATCGCTCGGATCACTCAGTCTTGAGAAATCTCGAGATTTGTGTTTACGGTACTAGTACAGTACGCATTTTTCGTGTTTCGGGATACTTAAAATACAGTAATGCTTGGATCAGCAGGGGGTGGCAAAGCCACGACGACCTTGATACAGTATTTCGGGGGGAGTGTGAGATCAAAAAAAGCGGGTAGAGGTCAATGAGAGGGTTGTACAGTAGTGAAATCCCCAAAAAAAGCCGATTTTCGGCAATGCGAAGAATGTTAAACACTGCAAAGCATGAGTGGACGGTCTGTACTGTACAGTACCGTACCCTCCAAAAAAAAACGCAACACCCGCTTGCGCCTGCTTTAATTGACTTTTCTATTTACTTTAATCTGTTGTGTATTGATCAATAATGATGTTAGCATCATGGAACTTGGTGGAGACAATGATATACAAGTAAAATAAAAGCTATAAAAATATGAAATGGATAGACAAACGAGGGGTATACCTATGTTGAAAAGAATGAGTGAGACGCGTCACGCGACGCGACGCGTACCCAAGCGCATACAATGGCCCGTGGAGATGAATTGACATTATGAACACCATCTCCAATTTTTTTTGAGACATTTGTGGTAGTATCTGATTATTTCTATCAACTCATTTTGTGGTGCATGTGTCATGCCAGAGATCAGTGTGACAATTGGTCAAATTATCGCTGTGACGCGTCAGACGCGTCTAAGCTACGAGGTCCTTAATGTGACCGTGGTGCCCGAACTGAATGATATAATCACAGCACCTTAATAGCATACACTTTTGGACTTTCAAATTAAATAATTATCATATTTTCAAGTCGACAATGAGATTAAAATGATTTGATAGAGATAAAAGTAATTTTCCATACATGTCTGGCGCGTAACGCGTCACGGCGGTAATTTGACCAATTGTCACACTGATCTCTGGCATGACACATGCACCACAAAATGAGTTGATAGAAATAATCAGATACTACCACAAATGTCTCAAAAAAAATTGGAGATGGTGTTCATAATGTCAATTCATCTCCACGGGCCATTGTATGCGCTTGGGTACGCGTCGCGTCGCGTGACGCGTCTCACTCATTCTTTTCAACATAGGTATACCCCTCGTTTGTCTATCCATTTCATATTTTTATAGCTTTTATTTTACTTGTATATCATTGTCTCCACCAAGTTCCATGATGCTAACATCATTATTGATCAATACACAACAGATTAAAGTAAATAGAAAAGTCAATTAAAGCAGGCGCAAGCGGGTGTTGTTGCGTTTTTTTTTTTTGGAGGGTACGGTACAAGCAGCAGCATTGTATTGTCTAGTATTTATGATACAAAAAGGTGACATCTATCATTGTTGTCTACTAGATGTGTTTCTTGCTGATCCAGTAAAATTCAAACACGGATGGATCGTCTTGTTCCTCGATCCTTGTGCATTTCCAATGACGGGCGCCGACCTTTGTGAAAAATGAGCGCTCATCCGGATTGCGTTCCTTGTACGCGAGCAACACCTTGGCGTCAGGGCCTGCCAGCAGCCAATTGAGGGTATCTAGCAAGATGTCGTGCGACCCCTGATTGTAAAGCACGTCCGCCAGCAAGATCAAGTCGTACCGCGTCGCGTCCTCATCGTCCCACCGCGTCAATGTCGCGTCGTCCGCACCGTCCTCATCGTATTCGGACGCATTGGCTTGAGCGCCCCATGACAAGACGTGCACCTGGATGTCTGTACCCTTACAAGCGTTCAGACCCACATTTTGTCGCAAGATTGGCATTGCATTGGGCAGATCCGTCAGCGTCACCGACAATGGATGCAGCACGTGCGCCGCATAAATGCCTGCAAGGCCAGTGCCACTGCCTAACACAAAATGAGGGAACCAGGATCAGCCATTTCCATGCATCTTTTTTCTATTTTATATTTACCTAGCTCGATGACGTGCTTGGGCTTGATGGTGCCTTGATTGCGCTCAAGGAACGCGCTCAACGCCAAGCCGCAATCCCTGTTCAATATGGATCAATTGAGTCACAATTGGCTCTCTTTTATTTTTTTTTTTTGGTCTTTACCAGACGTGCCGTGCAATGGTTTGTTCATTATCTTCGCTGATCCAAAGAAGCCTGGCGTCGTTTTCCGGGCCGGTCTTGATCATGCGTTGGACCTGGTGCTCACTGGCGCTTGTTTTGTCCGTCGTTTCAGATAAAGACAAGGAGATTGGCATCGTGGCAAGGCCAATGACCCAATCATCATGTATCGAGCAGTGACTATGTGCCCAGAGCGGGTGGTCAGCGTGCGAAGCGGCGCGCGACGCGGGTGCCAGGGAAAACACAAGCTGTACTTGGGCAGACGCCGCGCGCTGGCGCTTTTTGGTCTTGTGAACACGTCCAACGTCGTCAGCAACAAGCATAAGACGCGTCACAATGCCGCCGCCGCGGTAAGGAACATAGTCCCACGTCGACGCGACCTGTTGTTGCTGTTGTTGCTTCTTTTCCAAAGGCAAAAGACGCACACGGATATCCTTTGTCGTCGTTTCGCAAGTCAGAGACACAGGGTACTCATACGCGTGATCGCCCAGATCGCTTTCAATGTCCCACACTACGGTGAATGGCTGATTCAGGTGACAGGTCGTCGGAGGAGGCTTGCGGAAACGAATATAGCAAATTGAAGAAGTCATGTCAAAAGAAAGAAATGAATTGAACCCCCACTCTCATGCTGTCCATCAACGGGGGCATTGTGCGGAGTTCCAACACGGAAAAAAAGCAATATCGTCGCCCCCCGTCCTGATTTTTTTCACGTTGTCTTTCGTTTCTTTTTCTTTTTTTTGAGATGGATCTTGCTTTACAAGATACGACAGTGCCGTCAGACAGCGACCATGGCGCCACTGCTGAAGCTTCCATGGAATTGCAGGCGGAGGGCGATGTCATGGAGCAAATTGCCACGGCATTGGACCAGGTACAGAGGAAAACTCGTCTGCTAGAAGGCGTCGGACAAGCGCTCACGTCATTTTTCACAGCTCAACCAAGACCGATCCAACTATAACACGTATATCCAGCTTATTACGCTGCTCCGACAGGTGGACATGCCCGAAGAGCTTGAGCAAGTGCGTGTCGACTTGCACGAAAATTTCCCTCTTTATGAACGTAAGCGAAAAAGGGGCATTTTCATGAGCGCCGCATCACTGACACGCCCTTTTTTCGCCTCTTTCACACGTAGAAATGTACCTGGACTGGATCAATGACATCAAGCAAAGAGACCTGAGCCAGGAGAAAAAGGATGAAATGCTTCGACGTGTGTACGATTGGGCTGCCGATGACTACCTGTGTAAGCCGCGCATTTGGCCCGCAAGGAAACGCGTCGACGCGCGTCTCAAGCTTACCTTTTTCTTTTTATATAGCCATTCCTATCTGGGAATCGTTTGCCAACTATGTTGTGGAGAATTACCAGCGCGTTGGCGACGTTATCAAGGAGGAAACGCGCCGCGATCTGTTAAAGGCGGTTGCCGCCACCAACAACCATGTCGCAGAAGTGAGTGGCAAGCGCGAAAAAGGGAAATCGGGCGCTGACTGACGCGTGATTTAACCCTTCCATCTCTTAGAGCCAGCGTATTTGGACCATTTACGCCGATTTTATCGAGGACGACTTGATGAAAAAGGTGTACCTCGAGCGCCTCAAGGTGCTGCATATGGGTAGGCAGATCATGACGGATCATGGCAAGACATGGACGCGTCCAATTCACCTGTTTTTTGTTTATTTTAGATTGCGCGGACACTTTTAGCCGCTATTCGACATGGGTCACGGAGCACGACAATGCCAATTATGAGGAGACCATGCTGGAGGCCAACAAGATTTATGCAAAGACAAAGGCGGCCGTCGCTGATCGCGAGTTTTACGAGCAAGCGCTGGTAAGACCTTGTCTTTGTTACAAAAGGTCGCCCTCAAATGCTCACTGATCTTCTTTTGCACATGTAGAAAGACTCTGGGTACGCGCTGGACCGATTTTATACCTACATCGAATTCGAAAAATCATGCAAAAAGATGTCCAACGTTGGCACCGTGCGCAATTTGTATGAGCGCGCCATCACGATCTATTGCATGGACGTCAACCTCTGGGAGGATTATATTCACTACATGGTGCGTTGCCTGGGTGACAAATATTAGTTCGCACGCATTAGCTGACGGCCCTGTTTTTCTTTTTTAGATGCAAGCAGCACGCATTCCGACGATTGTCACGCCCATTGCTGCGCGGGCCGTGCGCAATTGCCCGTGGTCAGGCTCCCTCTGGTCCCATTATGCTCGGTTCTTGGAGAGCGGCGACGCGCCAAAGGAAGATGTTTATGGTACGGCATAAAAAAAGGCACATTCATGCAAATTCACGCGTTTCTGTTTCTTTTAGCTGTCATTGATAAGGCATTAGCCGATCGCACGTTGGTGGCCAGCCTCGAGGATCTCATTGCCGTGCTGACAACCAAGTGCGACTATGCGCGACGACGTGTGGACTGGCAGAATCGTAAGTCGATGCGCGCATCGCAAGTGCAAAAAGAGATCGTTGACACGTATTTGTATCTTTTAGCCGACACGGACTCGCTTGCTGATTTGCAAATGGCCTTTGAAGAGGCTCTCATCCACATTGGCCAGCGTAAGAAGTAGTATTGAATGATGATACGCTGCGAAACTCACTATTTTTTCGATTTTTTTTTTTTTTTTAGATTTCCCGGACGGCGATCCTTATTACCGTGTGGAAAAGTATTACGCCACGGTCATGGTAAGCTCGTAGCAGTGAAAGACACTTTTTACTTTGTGCCCTAATTGACTTTTTGTTGCCATTTTTTGTTATTTTTTTCGAAAAAGTCTAAGCGCTTTGGTGACTACGACAAGGGCAAGGAACTCTGGCAGGGGATTGTGCAGCGACACGGCAAGAGCGCACAGGCATGGCTGGAATTCATCCAATTTGAAAGGTAACACACTGTGAATCCCGCTTTTTTCTTTGTCAAAATCACCCCACGTCGCGTGCCATCATCGCTCACAAAAAAAAAAATCATACGATTTGCCCGCCCGTTTTTTTTTTTCGTAGATCTCTTGGTCACGTGGCGGAGTGTCAACAATTGTTCCGCCGCGCCATGAGCAAGAACGTGGACTACCCGCAGCAGCTGATGGCCGAATGGACAACCTTTGAACACGAGTACGGCACACTCGAATCGCTCGAAAGCACCATGGTCCGCGTCTACCAAAAGAACAAGTCGCTCGCCGTCTACCAGCAGGTAATGGAGGCCAAAACCGCGGCCAATTTGCGCGCAATTGCGTCGTTTCTCATCTTTTTTTTTTTTTTGTCATCAAGCGCGTCGAGGAGCGAAAAGAGTCTGTCAAGCTGATCAAACACAAGGTAAAAGCAAGCTTAGGATAGGATATCCCTCACACCGCAAGTCGCGCAACTCACTCTTTCTCTTCTCCTCGTTTTTGTTCTTTTTTCTTGCGCGCAGCAACAAAAAGGTGCACACCGCAGCCGTCTCAAGGAGAACAAAAAGGCACGTCGTGCAGAGGAGCAGGCAGCAGCGGCCCCTGCCGCCGCCGCCGCGTCATCCGAAACAGAGGATCATACCATGACCGAGGCATCCAATGCGGACTCCACACGCAGCAACAAGCGCAAGCGCCCCGACGACGACATGGATGTGGACGAGCAGACCACGACGGACCAGCCGCACGTTGCCGACGACGATGCCACGTTCAAAAAGCCGTCGCGCCCCATCAAAAAGGCGAAAATGCAGCAAACACGTGATTTGGCCAAAGAAGATGATCAAGACCAGCAGCATCAGGGCAACGAGGGCGACCATGACGAGCCCGCAAGGTCCAGTATCAGCCATCGCGGTCGTGGCGCGCGTGGACGGGGCCGACCTCGCAATACTGGCCGTGGCCGCCCTCGACTTGGTACAGGCACGTCCACCAGGTCGTCGGCATCGTCATCAGAGACACCTGAAACGCGGCCACAGACCAATGATGACTTTAGAGCATTGCTGTTGGGCAAGAAAAAATAAAAAAAAGCATGGCCCCAATGGCTAGAAAATTGGGTAAAATGGCCGTCATAAAATTTAAAAATGCCTTTTTTTGCTTCCTCGGATTTGAAAACAAGGATTGTCAGCATATGGAAAGGGCCATGAAATTCGGGGCAACAGGCGTAAAGGGGCCGGCAGCGCCGAGAACGTGAGGCCAAAAGAGAAACGAAAAAAAAAAAAATCTGGGGGGCGGGGGCGATGCCCAAGCCTGAAAAAAAAGTGCATTTTCATGCGGGGAACCGCCGAGGGCACAGCAATTTGGGCCCTTTTTTCACCTTGTGACAAAAATGGCTCTTACAAATAAGGTTCTGGCCATGCCGACGGACTCCACACAACGCTAGAGCGGGAAACCATGATCCCAAGGAAAGCGCGCTCCGCCAGAATTGACACGAGCAAAACGGCATAGAATCTGCTGTCTATGCCTTTGGGATTACCTCAGCCCTTTCATCTGCCATTGGATCGATGCACACCGTGATGACTGATCGTCATCTCTGTAAAAGGAAGCCCATGTCAGGCACGACAATGACCGAAAAAAAAAAATGGGTTTCAGACCAATTGCACAGAGGAGGAGAGAAGCCCTCTAGACACAATAGACGCGAGTGGCCTGTCAGGCGTCTCACCTGATCAAATTGTGCATAGGGAAGAGGAGCAGTGTTGCGTAGATCACATTTCGGCACACGCACACGCCAGGTCAAAAGGCCCACAAGCCGAGTTTTTCTTTTTTTTTTTTTGCACTGTCTTTCCCGCATTCTTGCTGAGAAATCCCGAAACGAGTCGACGCGCACGCTGATTGGACCGTGTCCAGATATATTATTGTGGAGAACGCTTACACAATTAGCCGGAATAGGTGAATTGGCCCCTGAAACATGTAGTTGGGTGATGCTTTTTGCTTTTTTCAAGTTCAAGGCCATGGACAGGTGTCCAAGTTGAAAAAAAAATAGGGAGGAACAGGGACGCAATCCCAATGCCACACAAGGAAAGGGGGATGAGAATCATGTGAAGATGGGATTCCGAACAATGAAGCAAAATTGGATGGCATGGTCATATGATCGTCAAAGGAGGAAAAGGCGGCAAAGGTTGGGAAAAGCAAGGAATTTCACGGTTGGGCCTGAAGGCCATGAATAATCGCAAACAGCGGAGTTTCCTGCTTTGACAAGTGTGGTCCTGCGACGAAGCACAAACAAAAAAAATTAGCCATTGCCTGTTTGTCGTGCACATAACAAGCCTGTCAGGTCTTAAAGTACAAATCTCATCAGAACCCCCCGCCCCCATTGACGCTCCTTTTCCATTAAAAAACAAAACGAGTGAAAAAAAGGCTCATAAAACAATGAAAAAGAAAAAAAATTGGAAAAAAAAAAAAGGCGGATCAAAAAAGGCACGGCCGTTTCCCTACGACCCGCAGATGTTCATTCGCACATGACAATGATGGCCAGCCTTGGACCCGAGGGATCCTACAGTGCAAAACTCCGGAAACTTTAAAAAGTGACCATCATTCAGCACAATTGCAGTTTTTTTCCTTTTTTTTTCCCTCTTCTTTTTTTATTTTTTTACAATTCTACTTTTTTTGTAATCATGTTGGACGCCATGTCAAATCTTACACACGCGACGGCTCTTTCCAGCGGCCACGACAAGGAGGAGCACGCGGAAGCGCCCATGTATGAGCTGCAAGACGTGATTCAGCAATTCAAGGCGCATCCGGACCTTTTGAAGCTGATTTTGACGAGCAAGGTGGAGGAAGACAAGCGACGCGCCGAGGAGGCCAAGCTGCGCGCCAAGGAGCTCGACTATTACCTCAAGCACGACGCATCGCCACCACCACCGGCGCATCAGCCTTTGTTCCCACTCGATGACATGCGCTGTGCAACTCTTCCTCCCATCTCATCGCGCCGGAAAATGCCCCTGTCACCCCGTGCAAGCAAGGAACGACACAATCCCTATGCACCACCCTCCCCATCCATGGAAAACACCCCATCCACATCATCTTCATCCACTTCCACACTCATGCCCACCGCGTCGTCGCCCCTCCTGGCACCCGCGCCTGCGGCCGCACCATCTACCTCGTCCCTGGATCAACGTCGTCATTCCGCGGCAGCCGCTATGCTCGCCATGGGCAATAGCTTGCCTCCTTCCCCACCAACACATGCCTCCTCGGACCATTATGCAAGCAGCCAAGGCAGTGTGAGCGACGAGGAAATCGATACACCCACCACCCAACACAGGTAAGGAGAATTTAATGCGCCAAAAAAGAAAGAAAAAAAAAAGCCCTCCATCCCCAACACGCGCTCTAAACTCATTTTTTCCTTTTTTTTCTTTTTTTTCTTTTTTTTTTTTGCCATGCAGCGCCTATATGCCATCCATTAAGGTGGAGGCTCTCGATGAGGGGGCCGATGATGGCAAGCCACGACGACGACGCGAAATGCAGGCCATTACAAAGATTGTCGAGACGCGCGAAATGCCTTACATGGACAATTACTTTTGGAGGAATAATGGCAACACGACGCAAAAGAAGACCGGCTGCAGAAGCATCTATTACAAGTGTTCCAACAGCAACAAGGTACGAGAGGGAAAAAAAAAAAAAAGGAGCAAAGGCAAAGCAATTTTGGGAAAGCGGCGGGAATGGACGGGCAATTTTGGCCCTCGCCCATTGTGTGTGTCATGATGTGTGTGTGTTGTGTGCCATGGCTTGCTCCGTGTAACCATGACCAAATTGGGCACCAGACGGCTTTTTCCGATTGGAATTGGCTGGCAAATGCACATTGACATATGATGATCATGCTGACTCGATCCGATTTTTTTTTTTTCCTTCAGGGCTGCCCAGTGAATAAGACCGTGACCGAGCGCCCAAATGGCGAATATCTCATCAAATACCGAGGCAATCATCTTGCAGAATGCAACATGGTTGAACGCATCCGTGATGTGTAAAAGAGCCAACCCATTCTCTTGCTCTGCTTTCTTTTATGATTTAATATGACCATGCTGCCACCTTCCCACCCTCTGTACATAGCTTTTCTTCCCCGCAATTCCAAATCAATAAAGAAAAAAAAGAGCCTTCCTCATCATGCCAGAAGAAAGCCCCGCCCTGGACCAGCCAATGGCGCCCCGATGCCCGCCAGCCTTGCACCAAAAGGAACAAATCGGAAGTGAGTCAGTCGGTTCCATTTTGAGACATGACATGATCAGAGATTTCGTGCTTGTCCCTCTTTTTTTTTCGTCTGCTCTCTTTTTTTTTTTTTTTAATCGAGCTCGGGTCAGGGTCCCTTTTTTTTGCTTTTTCTTCTTTCTTCAACCTCTCTCTTTTTATTTTTTTACTTATACCAGCCCCCATTGCCATGACTACCTACTCATTCCACCTTCCAAAGTTTGCTGGATCCACACTGGAGCCCACTGTAGCGCCCGTCGTGGCAATGCCGCCGCCATCCGGCTTGAAATCGCCCATGCTGTCCACATCACCGGCCAATTCCGTGTCGTCCGCGTCCTCTGTAGCGTCGCAAATGTCGTCCTTCTCGCTCAATCGCCCAAACAGACCCACATTCATTCATTTGCCGGACAGCTGCACATCGTTCACCATGAACAAGTCATTTGAAGACGACTGGTCAAGCTATGATCCGCAAGAACGCGGATGCACCAGTGGCCCGCAATTCCAATGGGACGAGAACACTCAATCCATTCTCAAAGCACAAGATCAGCCCTTGTCACCCAGCTCCTCGCGCCACATCTTTTGGTCAGCATGATCACGCGTCTTTTTGCAAATATCACTCCCCCACCTTATATCCCCTGCCCTGTCTCCGCTCTGCCACTCTTTCTCAATCAACTCAATGTACATATCTTTTATTTTTGTGAGCCATTGGCTGGCCTCTTTCATGTATTTTAATAAATCGTATACCTTTTTTTCTCTCTTTTTTTTGTTGCCATCTCATCAAGACGTGTTCGTATCAGAGTCCGCCCTTTGTTTCGCTTCATTCATGCGCCGTCTGCAAAAAGAAAGCCGATTCCCACGTTCCCAATTATGGAAATTTCGATAAAAAAGAGACGAGACCACACGAGATCTCCTCCGTGGATCACATGCTTGCAGGCTCCCTCTCCTTTCCTTTCCCCGCGGAATGCGACAATGAGGTGACACGCCGCAATGGGCCCGGTGTATTCCATGAATCCAACCTGTCCAAACATTTTTTTTCTCCAATCTCTAATCTGACACGGATTGGCCTGCCTACGCGTGCACCCTAATGACTCTAGAAAACTCGATAGTCTCTGAGACGCCTAATGAAAAATGATGTCATAACACACAGTGGCGCCGTCCCCACGATTTTCATTTTTCATGCACCTGCTCGTCATCAAGCAACAAGGATAATATATCGGCTTCGGCTTCCCGCTTGTCGACGTCCGGCGCAACGTGCACCACGTTCTCGTATCTAATGCTTTCAGACCTTGTGAGCCGAAGGACATCATCTAATTGGCATGTTGGGGTGCATGCTGCAGGAAAAAAAAAAAAAGACCCTTGCCATGCCTCACAAAAAAAAAAAATCACATCAGAAAAACGCGATCTGATCTGGCCGTTGTCACGCTCCGACATGGCCATTCTCATGCTCACGCTGCTCTGTTTTGTGTCGCTGTGATGCACAAATCGTGGCTCCAACCTACAAATGGTCTGATTTTATCTTTTGGGCGAATTGTCAGAGCCAGTCGTTGCTACTGGACCATGATGGCGATTGGGCATCTACCATGATCCAATGGACGCGTCAATAAATGCAAAACAAAGACCGAGGATCGCGACACGCGCCCATTTGATTGCGTCTTTTGTCGCTTTCCATCATATTGATTTTTTACCACGCCACTGCTCCCAAACATGGCTCAATTGGGTTTGTTGCGGCTTATCGGCATAAGTGATGCGAGACTTGGACAAAGCAGCACTCGACAATAATACACAAAAACACGATAAAAATGAAAAAAAGTGATAAAAATGATAAAACCACGGTGCCAATTGAGAGGAGACAAGCAATTTCAAGGTTGCAAAATACCCGTGACGAGTCCGACAAGAGTCTCAATGCAAAGCTTTCCTTGGCACTCCGCCATAGGATTCTCAAACACACGCGTTCTTGCTCCATTGCGCTGATAATGGCGATACTCGGCTCTGTCGGCCCAGCATTGGTTTATTTCCACGCTTTAGGATGGGATAATGGCATAAAATAATTGGTGGTATAGTGGCAAAAGGAGAGGGCGAGAACAAGAAACTTCAAAAAACGCTCAACGGCGACGTTCAAAGTAGTTTGAGTGGCTCAGGTACAAGATACTGGCGTCCAATACGTACTCTCCCACGCCCAGGTACTGGTCAATGTAGCCACGAATCTCCTTGTTCTGAATCTTGGACACGGCGGGTCTAGAGAAGCACAAAAAAAAGCGGGAAAAAGTGCGTTTAGACGACTTGTCGCAAAAGTTTTGTCCAAAAGGTACTTACTGGATTCCCGTCAAGCGCTTGATACTGGCAAGGATAGTCGATACGAGCACGGCGTCGAGTGTCAAATGAAGAAAACGGCTCCACATGATGTGTTTTAGGATAGAAATACCGAGGAACAACAGCTTGGATAGAGTCAGGATGGGGAAAAAAGAAGAAACAGCAAGAAAAAACTTGACCGGCGGGCATTGCGACACACTTTTGGGGGAGTGGCTCGTAGGTGCGGCAATGAACTGGTTACACAACCGTCGTGGGCCTTGCATGCCCACAACGCTTGAATTGTCAAAAATTGTTGTAAAAAAATATATAATTTTTATAAAACAATCTATTTGGTCAAGTCTAACATTAGCATTTTTAGCGAGAAAAGGAGGGGGATGGTACAAGAAGTAGCGCGAACGCGTAATAAAATCAATAACAAAAAAGAGGTTTACAAGGGAATCCAACGGGCAACGAGAGCGCGCATATTTTCAAGCAAGACGCTGAGGGACTGGTACATGCGCAGCGAGTATTCGAGTCGATGATAATCCCACCAGGCGCCAACAAGATGCTTCACAAGAAGCCATTGCCAGCCAATGCTTTGGATTTGATG
Organism: Gongronella butleri; assembly: GCA_025201375.1. NCBI lineage: Eukaryota > Fungi > Mucoromycota > Mucoromycetes > Mucorales > Cunninghamellaceae > Gongronella > Gongronella butleri. The sequence continues at coordinate 432,990 of JAIWZP010000021.1, read as the reverse complement.
GATCAAGAACGTTTTGGTGTCGAGCCACACGGCCTTGGCGCAGTATTGGCCCATGATGACATACGTGATCTTTTCGTCGTGCACGCTGTTCAATTGCTCGTCGACGTGGCGCAGCAGGTCATTGGTCTTTAGCAAAAGAAGCACAGGGCGCGGCATTCTGCCCAGGATGTCTGCCACCTGCACAAGCAATTCCAGCGCGCCGGCAGCCATGCGCTCCAGCTCCTTGCTGTCGCGTGCAGATGTCAAGTCAGTCGTGTGGATCTTGGCCCACTCGCGGCCCGTCAACATGCTTGCAAACAGCTGGTACCCGTCAGTGCCACCAACACGATGCGCATATACGCGAATTCCCTCCTCGTCGCCCTTGATCAGCGCCGTCCACAGATGCCCATAGTCCAGACGCAGCTGGTCAGACAGTGTGCGGTACAGACCATGGTCCAAGAGAACCAAATCAAAGTTTTTGCCGTGTTTCTTCTTGCTTTCAGCATTGGACGGCCGGATGATCACATTGCCGGGATCTACAAGGAGTAAAAAAAAAAAAAAAAAAAATTTCTCAGCCGCGGTCTGCGCAGCATATCAGAGCAAGGGAGCTTACGAGGATCGCAATGGACAAAGCTGATGAAATAGTGGGGAAAAAAAAAGAGAAAAATGTCAATCATCGGCTTGGAAACCACGCAACACAATGATGCTTACCCGTGGATGAAGATCATTTCAGAGAATGCCTTTGTGAGTTCCGACGACACCGAGCGAGGATCAATGCCATGTTGCTTCATGTATGCCAAATTGTCGATGCGCGCGCCCTCAATGACTAAAAAAGGAGGAATTGAGATGAACAAACGACGTTTCCCCTCTTTTTTTTTTTTGCATCTTACACTCCATGCACATGATGCGACGAATGGCCCAATGGACCTGTGGAATGACCAGAGCAATGTCGCTGGAATTGGCAAAGTTGGCGTGGACTTTTTGCGCATTTTCGGCCTCGTGTGCGAAATTAAGCTCTTGTGGCAGCGACTCGCGCATCTCATCCACGAGCCAGCTGAAGCCGAAGTCGGGGAAAAATTGACGGATGCAGTCAAAGATGAAGCTGACGGTTTTCATGTCGATTTTACAAAATTCGTCCAAATATGGGTGTTGGAACTTGACGGCGACCCACTCACCCGTGTCGCGCAGGCGCGCCTTGTGCACTGCGATGAAAAACAAGATAAATACAGGCTCACTTTCCATGCCCAATTGTTTTGTTTTGACATTTTGTACCCTGAGCCAAGCTGGCCACACCCAATGGTTGCCAATCAAACTCGTCAAAAATGTCGTCGAGCGGGCGGCCATAGTCCTTGAGGAAGAGCTCCTCAATGTCCTCCTTTGGTGTCGGCACGCAGCGATCCTGAAGGACGGCCATTGTGGATGTCCACTCAATGGGAAGCAAATACACCATGGCGCTGACATGCTGGCCCAATTTGATATAAATGCCTCCTAGACGCTGCAGCGAATGAAGAACACGATGTGCGCACCTCAAGTGACACTCGTTCTTGGCCTGCTGCCGATCTTGCGCGGACGCATACGACCGAGAAAGCGTGCGCTGGTAGTCAAACGCTACCGCCACGCCCGTTGCACCCGCCAGCCCGCACCGCTCCACTGCAGTCATGACGTGCCGCGCGTCGTCGTTTGTGTAGTAGAGCGCCGTCGCACCGGCACCGCCCACCGCCGTGTACGCCAAGCGTCGAGGCCACCGAGACGGCAACGACACAGAATTTGCTGTCGCGGGCGTCGTTGTCGTTGTCGCCGTTGCCGTCGCAAGCGATCGTCGTGAGGCACACACACCTGGCCCTCGTATGGAGCGCAAAAAACCTGCTCTCCTAAATGCCAGCATCGCAGTAGAGAAGCAAGAAAAAAAAAGTGTAAAGAAAGAAAGAAAAAAAAAAGTGAGCAAGGGGGCTGTCAAAAAAAAAACCATCATGGAAAGCCCTGGCCCTCCCGGCTATTTTATTGGCCCGAAATCCAAGGTACACTCCGACAATTTGCGCTTGCGCATACATTGCCGGCTGTCAAAATCGCGTATCTGCCAACCAAGCCGCAGCCAATTGTCACAATTCTGCAAGATTCATCTCAACAGGTTACTCTGTCAGGGATGAACATCCAAGAGAGCAAACAGAAGCTCCAGGGCGTGTAATTGTCCTTAAATTATGGCCAACCCCGGTTAAACCTTCCAATCTTGATTACCTCGACAATGAACTAGCTTAGACGCGGTGTGATGGCAGTACAAAAGATGCAGAATTCGCGTGTGCATCGGCTGGACACGGTTTCGCGACAGATTCATCATATCAAATGGCTGATGGCGCACATTTTACGAAAATTACTAACATTTCAATTTGCTCGAGGACATATCAATCTAATCAACACCCGAAACGCGTCCCAATATGATCTTGCAAGTCAGTAAACCGCCTGGGGTTCAACCATTTATTGTTAGGCCTCGTTGGGCAGGCGCAACACGCAAATCCGAAATCACCCGTGGTCGAGGACCAAAACCAAAATCGAAAAATCAGGTCTTCAGAATTCGTCCAAACTCCCACACAAGAAGAAGGGCAAGTAGAAACCACGAAAAATGCCAAAAAAGACTGGGATTGATCTGCAAGGTCACGAGCAATGAGCAATGTTAGATTTAATTTCAAAAACGAATTGCACGGGAAGAACGCGTCCATACTGCCGCGCCGACGCCTTCACTAGTAAGAGGGACGTCAGAGGCATGGATTCGAAAAGAAACGGACGCGTGTAACGCGCGCTTGACGCGGTATACCACACGTCCAAGTTCACCCGCAAACACTCTGGGCGCGTCAATTCCGCCGAAACTCATCTTTTTTCAGTGATCATCCGTGCAAGCACACACTTCATGACGCGCTCTTTCTGATGACATAACTTTCCATGCGCTGCGGCCAAACCTCGTTGAGTTTGCCTTGACGTGAAAATTGGCAACTTTTTGCGTTTTACCCGAAAACTGGTCGATGAACCCCTGGGTTTTATTGCATCTTTATCGGTTAATACGCGCCATTCACCCTATGTGTGAAAGGCGTGGCGATCCGAGGACATAATTTATTCAATTTTCGGATCCTCGACTGCACCCCAGGGAAAATTCGACATTTTCGAAAATTGATCTTGCACGCCATCCAATGGCCGCAATGTTGCAAGAGTGGGCTCATTTGATCAGGAAACCTTGAAGGTCGTTGCCTCAATGTGAATCTGCTCTTTTTTCTTGTCAGCTCAGTTTTAATAAGCAAAAAAAGAGATAAAAAAGAGATCTCTTAGTTGATGGTCTTTCCAGGCATCTGACAGGTCTTGAACCAAAGCTTCAAAGTTGAAGGATAAATTAGTCATGGTCGGCTGACAAAATCTCAAGTTGATCGGATAGCGGCAAGTCGAGAACAAACCGATGTTTCCGAGAAAATCGCTTTTTTATCATAGCAACAGGCACCGAAATCTCTCCAATTGCGCCGCAAGCACCAATTTTCATCCATGACGCCTCGCAAGCTCGTGCAAATTCAAGGCGGTTGTCTACGATATCAAGAAAAACTGATTTCTCTTTGATTCAGGGTTAAAATGAGCGCGACACGTCCAAAATAGTCGTTGAGCAGGTATGTGCATGAATCTGAGCACAGCCCCGACATGATACAAAGCTTTTGGCGAGATTGAAAATTCAAAGAGCGCGCTTTTCCTCCCCTTTCTTTCGCCTTTCTGATCGACCATGACAGCTCCTCAGACCGTTTGGGACGATCTTCTCTCGTGGCAGAGCCAAATCAAGGCCGTCGACACCAAGCTGGACAAGCAAAAGCCGGTGCGCGAACAGGTACACGCGAGATATTGGGTTGATCTAGCCCTTTTGGCCGAAGCTGACGTTTTGAATCGAATTTTCAACTTTTTAGACCCTGCCACCGGTACGATCAGCAAAACAGTGTATCCTGGAGAAACAGAAGCCGCTTGGCATCAATGATTTGCACAAGGTAGGACGCGATTTTCTGCTGCAAAGACGAAAAAGACGACGAAAATGGCTGATAGATGGTCCTATTTTAGCTTTTGCCCAAGGTTGCTGACAATGCAACCGCGCCCCCTGCAGGCACCGGTGCCGCATGGACGGACGAATCGACGGAAAAGCAAGCATTACAAGCCAAAGAAAAGGTATAGACAGATAGGCGAGTGTTATTCCATGGGCCTGACACGCGCTTTTTTGTTTAATTTCTCCAGGGCAACAAGCACTTCCAGAAGCAGCAATTCCAAGAGGCGATCCAGGCATATGCGCTGGCCATCTATCTCGATCCGTCAAATGCTGTCTATTTTGTCAATCGAGCCATGGCATATCTCAAAATCCAAAAGTAAGGCGTTAGAATGAAGAAAAAAAGACGTGTAGAGCCTCATTCTCTTTTTTTTTAGATACGCCGAGGCGGAGAGCGATTGTACAAAGTGTCTTGAGCTGCAGCCCACGCACGTCAAAGCCTTGTGGCGCCGCGGTGTTGCGCGAAAAGAGCTGGGACGCGTGAATGACGCACGAAAAGGTACATGAATGAGCGGAAGCTCGGGTCGAGACTCCATCTCACATCATCCAATCTGTAGATTTCAATCGCGCGTTGGAAATTGAGCCCGAAAACCAGACGATCCAAAGCGAGTTGGCAAAGCTGCCCAAGGTATGTGTTGGGCGCGCTAATTTATAAAGAGCGACAAAGGACATTGCTGACGAAAATGTTGACCTGTAGGACACGTCTCCATCGCCACCCAAGCCCAAGGTTGCCGAGCCCAAGCAAGCAAAATCGCCCTCGTCGCCAGCCAATGGCGCTGCCAAATCTTCATCAACCTCATCAGCACCAAAGCCAGTGACGCCATTGTCCGCAGCGCAAAAGCCATTGCCTGATCAAAAGGCTACACCATCAACTTCCGCACCAGCAGCAGCACCCAAGACAACCCCTTCAACAGCCGCAAAGGCACCACCAGTCACTGGGACGCCTCCTGTGCCGCAATTGCCACCATTGAAGCTCGAATGCCCACGATCAAGCTACGAATTCACGCGCGATTGGAAGGCGTGTGCGCGACGCGGAAACCAGGTGCTATACGACTACCTTCAGGTACGATCGCTTTTACTTTTATTATTACTGCTGACGCGGCAATTTTCTCTTTTTTTCGAGTAGTGCATCCCACCAACGTCGTTTGCCAACATTTTCAAGTCGTCGCTGGAGCCGGATCAGTTTGAAAAGATGTTGGAAGTCATCAGCACCTTTTATTGCAAGTATGTGATGGTTAGAAATCACGACCTTTTTTTTTTCTTTTATTCACTTTTTGTTTGTTTGTTCCACGCAGAGAAAAGTCGGACGCCGAGATTCTGCAGGTGATGGAAGGCCTTTCCAAGGTGCCGCGTCTGGACATGCTCATCATGTTCCTAGACAGTCGCCACAAGCAATGTAAGAGCGACGCGTCGCGTGATCATGCAAAAAAAAAAAAAATCGTTTGGCTCACCCCCCTCTCATTTTCGTGCACTTCTCCTTTTTAGACCTTTTTACCATCCTCAACAAGATCAAAGACACGACACCATCTTATCAATTGGCGCCATTGTGCCAGTTGTTCTCCGTCAAGTTGCATTGAACCTAGGAAAGGATGGGCAAAGTTTGGCTTTTCCTCTAAAGCCATTTGCTGCGATTGATCGACACGTGGAAACACGTTCATCTCACATATCTTTAACGCTGATTAATGAAAATAAAAAGCGTTTGATTTGATGGGCAAGCTTAATTGAAGGTCAAGGCGGGACAAACACCGCGAATTCTTCACACCTCCTTGAATTTCGTGTTCTTGTTACTGTCCAGCTGGGAGAGGGTCACAGTGCGCGCAAATTGAGCGGCCTCCCTGTGTGCATGGGGTAAAAAAAAAAAAGTGTATTATCCGCGCAAGACTCTTCTTTTTCATGAATGTGACGTGATTGTCGTATCATTAGGCTCAATTCAAGGAGACACGGCTCAAGGAGCACCTCACGCACGCAGAAACACAAAAAAAAAAAAAAAAAAAAAAAAAAATGAGGAGAAAGAAGCTAAGGGGTAAAAGAGGTGTGATGCCCACTCCCTTTCTTGTGAACCGTAACGATCCATGGACGACGTCCAGGCAATTTCTCGCCAGCCTCGCTCTTTTTTTTTTCTTCTTTCTTTCACATCTTTCCTTTTTATTTTCTGCGTATAGCCCCCCTCCCCTTCCTTTCCCTCCAATTCAAGACTTGTCCAAGTCGCAGTCTCCCCCCTCCCCTTCCTTTCCTTTAGAAAAAAAAATCATGATGTTTTTATCTAGCCTGCTACTGGTATCAATTATGCTAACATCTGTCATGGCAGACAAAAAGCGCTCGATCAATCCAAGATTGTCAGGCTACGTGACCGATTGGGTAAGCAAGGTTCTCCCTTTTGCAATGGCAAGGAAGCTGATTTCTTTTCAATTGTGTCGCACACACCCCTTGTCTCCTTTTTTTTTTTTTCTTTCTTTCCATTGCGCAGGAAGTGCCAAAGGACATTCCTTGGCACAAGCTGGATCACGTCATCTACGCCTTTGGTGTGCCTGACAAGGATGGTCAATTGACTCAATTCGACAGCGAAAAGCTGAAATCCGTCGTGGAAGATGGCCACGCCAACGACAAGGCAGTGTCTCTGAGCGTCGGCGGGTAAGGCAAAAAAAAAAAAAAAAAAAAAAAAAAAAAAAACAGGGAGACTGGCCACGCTATGCAGCAGCCATTGATCGTGGTTTTCTCCTTTTTTTTAAACAAAAAAACCAAAGATGGACCGGCTCTGTGTACTTTAGCGGCCTGCTTCGAACATCCCAATCGCGTCGCCAGTTTGCGACTAACCTCATTCATGCCATGGACAAGTACGACCTCGACGGCTTCAACTTTGACTGGGGTAAAAAAGCAATAAAACAAAAAAAGGAGGTATCGTGCTCATCTGCTTATAATTGACGCGCTGTAGAATTCCCCAATGCGGACAATGGCGTGTCCTGCAATCTTGCGTAAGAAAACAAAGCATGAGCGGCAGCTGCGGATCGAAACAATGGCGCGTTTGACACGCGTTTTTTCTTTTTTTTTTTTTAACATATTTAGGCACCCCCAAGACACAGACAATTATCTTGCGTTTCTAAAGCTGATGCGAGCCACGATGGACACGCGTTATCCTAGTTCTCACAAGCTGATTACGGTCGCTGCGCCTGCCACGGTGTTCAATGGGCCCAACAAGACGCCTTTGACGCGCCTGAGCCCCGAGTGGGGCAATACAGTTGATTCTCTGTATATCATGGCGTACGATTTGCACGGCACGTGGGACGCGATGACCGGGGCCAATTCGCCCCTGGATGGCGACGGCGTGAGCGTGAAAAAGGCGGTGGCGGATTGGGTGGATGCCGGGATTCCCATGGACCGCGTCGTGCTCGGGATTCCATTCTACGGCTACGTGACAAAGACACACCCCAAAGCACGCTACACAACGTCCATGAAGATCCCATTATCGCCCACAAAAGTCCAGGTGCGCGGCGACGAGTACGACCGCGCTGAGCGTGAGCCCTGCCGCGGTGCAAGCAAGTTTGTATACTCGGGCGAGTACCAGTGGCGCTCCATCCGCCGCGACGGCATCATGTCCAATGCCAATGGCTGGCATTCCATCTGGGACCGTGCCACATACACACCCTACTCGGTCAACCGCGGAAAAAGCATGTTCCTTACCTTTGATGACCCAAGATCCTTGAGCAAAAAGGCGGACTTTGTCAATGAAAATCACCTGGGCGGCATGATGATCTGGTCTCTTGAAATGGTAAAAAAAAAAAAAAAACCAAGAAAAAAGGGCCGCTTTGCGTACATGTGCGTCGCATCACCCGCAATTTCAGGTGATTGTAGCCAACCTGCCTTTTTTTTTTTTCTTAGGACGATCATGATCATAGCTTGCTTAATGCCATTCAATCCGTGCGCAGTCGCAATGACTAGTTTTTGACGCGTCTTTATCTCTCTTGTCCCCCTTCCACTCCTTTAACTTAATTAAACGCACGTTTGAATATGTAACACTGGCCCTATTTCGAATGAGCATCGTCGCGCGTTCTCGCCGATCGCGACGCACTCATAAAACAACTTTAAACTTTCTTCCGATAGTCATCCAATGATCCCAATCTTGCTTGGCGCACCAAACTCTGCTCATTGTCGATTTTAATTTAATGTCCATGAGGGGTTTGAATATGACCGAGATTGGATGCCTTCAACGCCAGGAATCTTAAATTTCGTGCATTTGGCAATTTTATGCTTTGCATTACTCGATCTGGAGAAAGATTCAATGCGAAACTTTGGGTCAAGATTTTAAAAGGGTGACTGCATGAATGCTGAAAATTTCGATTGATTCGAGGCTTGTGAAACACGAAGAAAAAGCAGAACAGCCCCCCAAAGCACAAAATGTGTTGGAACTTGCGTAAGAAAAAGGCACGATGGCGAAGTAAATGTTTTTGATTGACACGGTCACACGTGCCTACTGTAGGTACTATTAGCGCTTGGCTTTATTGGCTACCTTTCAAGGCATGGACAACCACATTTGGCAAAAAGTCCGCTTGCACGCGTTTTTGCGTGTCGCGTCGGTCGCAATTCCAACTGGCCACGGATTTCAGGGCTCGACTTTCTTGGAAAGATCACGCCTGAGCACTACTCGGAGCTATTCTATTCATGCGCAGCCGTGACGAGATGATTCGACTTCGCGCAATTTTTTTTTCTCTCTGTCGTATCTGCATGTGTTTTTTTGCATTGGATCAATGTCTCTCTGCTATTTTTTTGCCGGTGTACAAGCGCGTTGAAAGAGTGTAGTTTTTTGTCAGTCTGTATGTGTGATGATGAATTGATTGGGTGGGGACAAGAAAATTTCCCATTTGCTCCATTGTTTTGTCAGCCCTCGCGTTCGGACGCGTTGATAGGCGGTTGCTCAGCTGATGCGCGCCCAACAAAACACAATTAAGAGCCTTGCCACACCAGGCAGATGGGTTCATCTCATCAACTTGTGAAACAACGGCGTGAACGTGAAAAAGCACGGCGCCAGACGAGGGGCACCACGACCTGGTTGGCGCCCATCTCCTTTCTTTCCCCTCTTTGATGCATGCACGACATCATGCACCCCATCTTTTTTTTCAAAAAAACAAAAAAAAAATCGATCTTTGACTGGTAAGTCTTGCCTTTGTTTTTTTTTACGCCATCTTTCGAGGGCTGAAAGATCGTCGCGAATTGAATGAGAGATCATTGGTCACTGGCATCAGCCCCTTGTCACACCTGGAGGTCATTGTGCCGTCATCAGCGTCATGGAGCGCAAAGAGAGAGGGAAAAAAAAAAAAAAAGGAGACCATGCCATAATGAATACGCACTTGCACATGCCCTTTCTTTTTGCGTCATGCAAGAGTCGATCACGGAGTGCGGATCGCCGGATGTGCGCGTTGCGTGTGGGGGGAGAGCACATCTCTCATAATATAAGATTTCAATTGTCAATCGGCATTAAATGCGAGCATGGTGCAGTGAATGGGGTTAAAGTTGGACCAAAGATGGACAACATGGGTCACAGGAACATCGCATCGGCCCGTCGTGTTTACTTTGCCCGTGCTCTGGGGTCATAATCTGGAAAGAAAAAAAATGGTAAAAAAAGAACAAAAAGTCGCACCAAGGCTTTTGCGACGCTGTAATCTAAGCAGTGCGCATGAATTAATGCACGGCGCAGGTACTTTGGAGGTAGGGTACACACATTTTAGCGTGAAACAGGCCAATTCGAGGTAGATAAGATCAAGCCCTGGTTTTTTTTATTTTCACAGAGGACAAGCCAGGGCGAGAATCCTTCCTTTTTTCGCAAAAGACGTCTTTGTATTGCCTGGGCGATTGTGGTTGCACAGGTGACCACGGCCCTATTGCAATTGGGCGTCGTTAGTCACCATGCCGCTTGATTTTTTTTTTTTGATGTCGCTGAGCACGACCATTAACAAACTAGGTGTTCGCGTCGATCGATTGACCTCTTTTTCTCTCTTTTGCATGTGTATGTCTGGTAGACGGGGCGCAGAGTGGGCGAATTGAAGCTGGCCCAAGCGATGCACACACGACTCGGCGTCCCAAAATGGCAGGCCGCAACCCACTCCTTCCAGGTGACCTATTTGGATCCTCTTTTTTTTTTTTTTTTTTGCTTTGTCCCCCTCCCCCCACAATTTTCGCCTTGTTTCTCTTTTTCCCCTTTTTCCACTTTTTTTTTTTTTTCTCACACTTGAGAAAATCACGGCCTGACCTTGGTGGAAGAACCCCGTAAAGCAGTAGACGACACCAACGACAAGGAACAACACCGCTCACCTGCCGCTTGCCTATTAGCTTTTTGCTTTTTTTTTTTTTTTTTTTGTGTGCGTGTCTTCTCCTAGGCTTTAGCCTCCTTTCGCCTGCCCTCGCTCACTACACACCCGAAACTCGACCCACTCGCGTATTCGAGTCTTTATGTATATGAGCCATCACACCAACGTGCTTCCCTCTCTACCTCTCACCTCCGACAATACCGCGATTTATCCCAATTCTCTCGCGTCTTACGACCATGCGGCGATAACAGTGAGTAACGCGCTCCAATTTGCCCGCTTTTTGCCCTTTTTTCTGTTTTTTTTCGTTCTGAGCTCATTTCGATGTCTTCCAACTTAGACGACGTCGGTGGCCCCGCCCGCGTTCCAGAGCAACTGCCAATTGCCGCCCATTGTGATGCCTGGCGCATCTGTGCGCCCAGTCGAGACCATGATCCCTCAGTCCATGCCGGACGCTGTCTTTTACGACGACGACCATGCCCCTTTAGCACGACGCAGCTCCAGCGAGTCCTGGCAGCCGGTAAGTGTGTGGCTCAATTCTTGCCCATTCAGGTTGTTTGCCCCGGATTTCTCATCCTTTGCCCCCCCCCCTTTTTTTTTGTAGCGCAAGCGATCGTCAGTGCACGAGGCGATTATTGTAAAGACAAAGCTAGAGGAGGATTTGGCACGCGAGGTGGACGATGAGCCGATGCCGACGGCGTATCACACGCCTCCGCGGCAATTGGTGACCGCGGAAGCCGTTCTAAGATGCGCCGAGGAGGAAATTGGCGACGACAAGCCTTTTTCAAGCTATCCGTCGTTTTTATCCATGAAGAATTTGCATAAGCAGGATCGGCGGAAATTGCTATCGATGGCGCGACGTGACATGACGATTCCGGCCATTGACAGCCCTGCAGCCTCGGCATCACCCATGTCCACGCCACCACCATCCGCCACGTCGCCATCCCCGCCTCTGTACACGTCGTCCGCCAGTTTGGCATCGGCCACCGCCGCCAATTCCGTGTCAGTGGTCGCTACATCCGCGTCCGCAGCCATGATCATGCCGCCCTTGCCGCAGCCGTCCTCCACAACGGCCCTGCCCACGCTCACAAGCCTGCATCCACTCCAGCAACCGCCACATAGTCTCAGTGCCGCATCCGTCGCGCCAATACTCCCGCCAGCATCGTCCGCTGCCTGGTCGCCGCCTTTACCGACAATCACGACCACCACCAAGCCCGCCAATGGCATCAACGACGCGCTACCACCGCCGCCACTTACTCACGAGGACACAGAAATGCAGGTCGACACCATGTACGACTTGAACATGGCCTCATCGTCGGCATCCCCGCCTTTGGATGACGCTCGAGGCGCCAATTCGTTCTACAATGCACCTCACCAGCCACAACCACACCAACAGGAACGACTCAAACGACCACCCAATGCATATTTGCTGTTCAACAGGGAAATGAGGTCAAAATTACTTGCCTATGATCCAAAAATGACCGTTGCGCAAATCAGCAAGCAAATTGGCGATCGATGGAAGAGCCTGGATCCCGTACGTGGAACCGAAGATGGAGAAAAGCGAGAGAAAGAGAGAGAGAGAGAGAGAGAGAGAAAAAGGGGGGGAGCCGATGAGTGACCAGGCACCACGCCATGTCTTAATTTTTTTTCCACTTTTCTCATTTTGTCTCATTTTTTTTCGCTTTTTGTAGGACGAACGCAACAAGTACCAAGAGGCCGCGCTGGCGCTCAAGCAGGACCACCTCAAGAACCACCCTGATTTCATTTATACCAGGCGGTCCAAAGCGCAATTGGAAGAAGCGCGGCGCATGTCGCGTTCAAATCGCAAAACCTCGCTCCAGCCTTCTTCGTCGTCGTCCTCCTCCTCCATGATTCCCACTGACCGGATATCCCTGACCGATGATACCAGCCACCACGCATCCGCATTAACCACACCCATCACTATGTCTGCCCAATTGCTGCGCCACGATGCCTCCGCACCATCTCCACACCAGCAGCACCCTTTTGCGTTCCCACCGACATCTCGGTCGTCGCAACACCCCATGGCGCCACACACCATGCCCAGCGCCATGCCCACGTCCTCATCCACACCCCTGACCATGCCATCCTCATCTTCATCACACACAATGCCACCAATGTCGTCCTCTTCGCTGCCATTGCCGCTGTCTGCGCCCACCACAAGCACATCGACACCTGCAACAACAGCACCGGCACCCGCACGCAAACGGCGCGGCCGCCAAAAACTGGAAGAGGGACAACGTGATCCGCGCGGGCGCAAAAAGAAGCGACACAAGTACCCATCGGCACCAAAACACCCGATGAGCGGGTTTCTGTTCTTTTTGGGCGCCATTCGGCCGCAGGTCGCACAACAGTTCCCAGGGTCGACCGTCGGCCCGATCAGCAAAGAAATCTCGTCTCGCTGGAAGAGAATGACGCCCGAGGAACGCGCACCATGGCTTAAAAAGGCCGAGGACGACAAGGCGCGCTATGCGCGCGAGATCCAAGAGTACATGGCCAATGTCAAAAAGCAGGAACAGCAGCAGCAGGAACAGCAACAATTGCTGCAGCAACAACAACAACAGCAACAATTGCTGCAACAATCGTCATCCGCTCCACAACCACCACCACCCGTCGCCTCTTCGTCCACCTCATTTCATCCATTGGCCCTTGCTGCGCCCCCAATGCTTCGACGGCCCGCCGCCACTCATCCACACAACCACCACGAACACCACAACAATGGCGATGACGATCAAGCTATTGCAAAAGTGGCACAAATGATCAATTGCGACAAAATTGTATTTTCAAAATGAATCCAATAAAAAAAAACCTGCTTTGCGCACTTTCCGCACTTTGTGTACATCGCGACACAGCACTCGGCTCCAAAAAAAAAAAAAAAAAAAAAAAAAAAAAAAAAAAAAACTCCCAAAAAATGGCATTTATCGCAGTATTCAAAAATTCCTCGGTTAAAGACGTCAAACAAGTACCTTCAATAGATGTCATTATGGCCACAAAATAATATAAAAGGCGAAGGGAAGAAAAGATGGGTAGGAGAGCTGAGCAGTGTCCTTTTTTTTTTTTTTTCTAGGCGAGCATTCCCAAGGCAAAAAAACAACCGTGAACTGCGATTATTTCGAAATTTTATTAACGCACACCCTGTGAGAACTTTATTCGATTCTAAATTAAATTTTACATCTGGCTGCGTGAACAGAATTACGAATTGAGCGATGTTTGAGGCACTTGCATTAGAACAAACCGCAAAGATGGGCCAAACTCGTATCAAAATCGCTAAGTGCTCAAAAATTCAGCAATTCGATATGCATTTCAGATTTTATTATGCGATTTAGAATCGTCGATTACCCCTAGAACGCCTGTCAAAGCTTCACAAAATCAAAGCTAAGTGCACTCAAAAAGCAAATTGGATTGCCCACTTCTAGATTTGTCCACAAAATTATAGGTAGGCCAAAAGTACAGGGCGGGCAAAGCATCTAATGTGATGGCTTTGCATACTTTGCGTACTTCGCGCTTTGCGTACTTTTCGTACTTTGCGTACTTTGCGTACTTCGCGTACTTTTCGTACTTTTCGTACTTTTTGTACTCTGCGTACTCCGCGTACTTTTTTGTTTCTTTTTTGTTTCTTTTTTGTTTCTTTTTGTGCTCGATGGGTCGATAAATCTCTTGTCTATTGCGCCCATGTTATTGTGGCAGTAAGCAAGATGGCAAATGACACGGGAACGAGGAATCGTGTCTTTGGCTTGTGATTTTTTGTATTTGGTGTTTTTTGGTGCACCACATTGCAATTGGCGCGTCCATTGTCTGGACGTCGTCTTCTTTTTGTGCCTGCGAGTGGATTTCATGCCTCCGGGCGCGTTTATTGTGTGCAAAAGTCCAACATGGCCAGGCAAACCAGCAAAAAAAAAAAAAAAAAAAAAAAAAAAAAAAAAAAAAAAAAAAGCAACGAGGTGCTCTTCCTATCTCTCTCTCTCTCTCTCTCTCTTTTTGTTTTTTTCACGCTGCACACCCATTGTTCCCAGGGCCACTCCCCCCAAATTCACATAAAAGGCATGTGATGGCCAAGAAAAGACGCGATGTCACGGATTGGCTGCCATGGGATCGATTTTAGCAAGAAAGGCAACGCTCCATGTTCCTGTATGTGTGTGTGTGTGTGTGTTTGTTTTTGTGACTCTTTGGCATTCTATAGACGCATGTGCGTCATTCGATCGTTATATGGGTCTTGGAAGCGCGGGAGGGGCGATCATCGGGGATGCGAGGAAGGCAGAGTCCCTTTTTTTGGGCACCGTGACCCAAAAAAGGGTGCTGAGCTTGATTCAAGGCCCAATTGCTGTCCCCTCATTTTTGTTCCTTTGTTCTTTTCCCCTCTTTTTCTTTTTTATCTTTTCTACCCTTTTTTTTTTTTTATTGCAACCTCCATGCTTGGGACGGCCAACTCAAGCGGGACAGAGGCGCACCCGGTGCTTTTGAGCGTTCCCACGAAAAAGTCCAAGCCAGTGCAGTTTGGCCCGTGTATCCTTCCTTATATCACAACCGCTTATGCCGAGGAGTCTTCCAAATACCAAGTCGACTGCCAGCTTCTCGACACTTTGCGCCAAGATGCTCTTGACCTGCCCGAGGTCATCGACACCTTTGCCATTGAACGCCTGTTTATGTATTTGTCGCAATTATCACACCTGACGTCGCGCTTCCCCCTCGACGTACGAACCCAATTTGCCACGTTTTGCCCCTCTGCCTCACCCTGATTCCCTTTTTTTTTCTCTTTATCCCACAGATTGGCCTGGAATATCCATGGTACCCGGTGTTCAAAGCAAACAGCAAGCTCGGTAAGCTGGAAAAAAAACAAAGAAAAGAGCGGATTGGGAAGCAAATTGAGGGGGTCAAAGGATGAGCCATGCAACAAGGTTTGTTTCAAATGAATGTGTCGCATCTCACCTGTTTTTTTTTAATTGCCTGGTGGCAGTGAAACGCGCCAATTTGAACTACGAGCGCGCCAACATTGTGTTTACAATTGCAGCTGCCTATAGCCAATTGGGATCGACGGAAACGCGCATCTCGACCGAGGGCATTCGCAAGGCGTGCATCTACTACCAGGTAAAAAAAAAAAAAAAAAAAGGATGCCAAGTGGGGCATTCATAGTGTGGAAATCGGCAATTGGTCTTCTAAACGCGTTTTTATTTTTATTTTTATATTTTGCTTTTTTTTTTTTTTAGTATGCGGCCGGCTGTTTCAAGTATGTTGCACGTGAGATTCTGCCCGAGATGCGTTGTGAGCCGACGGAGGATCTCGACACACGCACATTGGAGGCGCTGATTGCGCTGATGCTAGCGCAGGCGCAAGAATGCATGTGGCAAAAGGCGGTGATGGAGCACATGAAGCACGGGACGATTGCGCGCCTTGCGACCAAGGTGGCCGACTATTTCGACGCATTGAGTGTTCCCGAGGACACGGCGGTGTGGCTTTCCAGCGTGTTGCCAGGCGATTGGATCAAGCATGCACAGATCAAAGCGGCGTATTTTATGGCGGTGGCGCAGTACCACAAGGCCAACGAGTGCATCTCCATGTCCAAGTACGGCGAGGAGATTGCTCGTCTGCGCATTGCCAATGCACAAGCGACAAAGGCGCTCGAAGCCATCCAGCAATCGATGAGTGCAAGCGACGCAGGCGGCTACACGCTCACCACAGGCTTTGGTCTCATGTCCCTGCTCAGTGCCGCGCCATCCGCGCTCACAGGCATGGTTCAGCCCCAATCCGGGTTCATTGAGCAAGTGAAAACGCTTTTGGCGTCCATTGACCGCGATCTCGTGCGCGCGGAAAAGGACAATAACGTCATTTATCTCGAATCCATCCCTGACGAGCTGCGCCTCGCCCCCATCTTGCGCTCAGACATGGTCAAGCCTACGATACCCGCCGATTTGCTCGATCACGCCTACTGGAAGCGTAAACCAGACGTCAATATCAACAGACCCCTCTTTGAAAACCTTGTCCCCTTTGCAGTCCACCAAGCTGCAAGCGTCTACGTCGACAAGAAGGAATTCGTCGTCAAACACGACATTGTCGCCAAATGCCAGGATCTAATCGACACGCACAACGCGTAAGTAGCCCCCATTTTCTTTTTCTTTTTTTTTAGGCCCTTACACTCCTTTTTTTTTTGTGTGTGTGTGTGTGTGTGTGTGCCAGGCTGCTTGACAAGCTCAAGTTGCCGGACCGACTGGACACCATTGACCCCGACAAGTTGCCGGACAAGCTGTTGAGCTATGCCGAGGAGGTGCAACACGATGGTGGCGAGCAGGCACTGCTGGACATGCTGACCAAGGTGGAGGCCATGTCGCACAAGAATGCCGAGCTTGTCGAGATGGGCTTCAGCATCCTGGAGGAAGAAAACGAACGCGACGAGATTCTACGCCAGCACTATGGCCATTGTACGTGCCAAAAAAAAAAAAAAAAAAAAAAAAAAAAAAAAAAGGAAAAACATGGCTCATTTCCGGTCCATTTTCCCCAATTGACAGTGTGGGCGCGCCCGATTTCCAAGGAGTTGACGGCCAGTCTGTTGAGCCAAGGCACGCAATACTACGACACATTGCAGGCGGCGATGCGTGCCGATCGCATTGTGCGCACCAAAGTGACGAATTGGGGCAAAGCCATCCATCTGCTGTCGCAGACGACGCCGGACATTTTGGCGCACTTGCCTAGCATCGGCGGCAATGCCATGGATGGTGGCGCAGAGCCCATGTCGTCGGGCAAGCAGCAGAAACAGCAACTCGAGGAATGCCAGGCTTTGATTGCGCGCCTGCGCAACCTGATGCAAGAAGGCAAGGACGATGTCAAGTCGCTGACGCAGATAATCCAAGACACCGAGCAGCTGGCCAAGACGGACGACATCTCGCGTCAATTGCTGGCCAAGGCAGCCGAATTGACCGGCGGCTCCCCCATTATCAAAATCGAGCCCGAGCAATTCGACGACGTGTTCCAATTGGAGCTCAAAAAGTACGAAACCACGCAGGGCAACGTCCTCGCCCTGTCCAATCGCCAAATCGACCTCCACATCAAGATCCAGCAGGCCTACGAGCAATTGTTCCTCTTGCTGCAAGGAAATCCCATGGCTGCTAAACGTGAGGCCGCCATTGGCAACCTCGAGCAAGCATTCGCCAAATTCAAGGAGATCCGCACCAACCTTGTTGAGGGCATCAAGGTAAAATAGCTTATGCATAAACACGCGACGCGTGCTTATTCCACTATTTTCCTTAGTTTTACTCCCAATACACCGATACAATGACGCAATTCCGCGACGATTGCAACGATTTCGCCATGTCTAGAAAGATGGAGGCCACGGAATTGTCAAGGTAAAAAAAAAAAAAATGGCACGCGACGCGCCCGCGATGCGACATTTTTCTGATTTTTTTTCTTTCAGACAAAACAATTCGCTCGTTCGACGAGGTTGATGCCCTTTTTTCTTCGCATCCATTTGCTTCAATTAAAGACGCGATCATTATACCATGCTTAATGTTTTGTTTACGAGCACACGACGAAGGAGGCGCAATGAGGCGGCGCTTTGCGGAGCCTTATTTTGCGCGTCCTAAAATGGGGGTGCATGATGCATGGACAAAATGGCCATGAGCGGGCACGCGAGGATCCTCCTGTGGCTCGTCCACAGCCTTTCATGAGATCAATGGCATGCATGAATAATGGCAATACGGGATGCAAAAGAAATGGGTTTTCATGAGAGACGGAGCAAACATTCAAGGAGCGCAGTGGTCCTTTTTTTTTTTTGTCTCATTGCATCCACGTCCGCGGCACATGACCATTGCCTTTTTTTTTTTTGTTCTTGTGTTTTTTTCTGTTCCCTTTTCTTTTGCTTGCTTTTTTTCCCTTTTCTTTTCTTTCTCCTTTTTTTTATCGAACTATGAGCCACCATGAAGAGCCTCATACCAGGGACTTGAATCAGCATATGGGTAAGTCAGGGACAGAGCGTGGGACAAAGACCAGGCCGCGTGGGGCGTAGGAAATACCGTGGGTGCGCTTTTTCTCTCGCTTTCTTGTCAAAAGTAAAAATATGCTCACACGGTCCTTCTTTTTGTGTCTTTCTTTGTGTGCTTTTTGGCGCTTCTTTTGTTCTCTGTGTGCGCGTAGCTGATATGAGTCTTGCAGACCAAAATGCTCACGGCACCGCACAGCGCTATATTCCTCCGCATATGCGCTCAAGCGGCAACAGCGGCTACTCGCGCAACGGCAACGGAAACGGAGGCGGCGGCGGCGGCGGCGGCGGCGGCAACAGGACTGACTGGGGCCAAGCGCCAAGACGGAACAATAGGTAAAAATGGGAAAAGAGAGAAAAAAAAAGTGCAATTGCCATCAATTGGGCCCCCGATGAATGCAGCCGTGGCCATGGGGTTGCTCACGCTTTTATTTCTGCAGATGGAATGACGGGTACTCGGACGTGGGGGTTTCCGGACGGCCCAACCAGCAATGGAGCCGGTCGCCTGGGTACGGACGCACGCAATTCGACGAGCGCGGCTCTTACGGCGGGTACAGCCGTCGTGGCGGCGGCGGCGTGGGCGCGCAATATGGCTCGCGACAGCGTGAGGACGGGCGCGGCTATTGGAAAGACGGCACGCACCACATCGCCCCACGCAACCCGCGCATGGAACGCGACCTCTTTGGCTCGCCCGATGACACCCAAGTCACGCACACAGGCATCAACTTTGACAAGTATGACAGCATCCCTGTCGACGCGTCCGGCAACGACGTGCCCGCCCCCATTGAAAGCGTAAAACACGCAAAAACATCACACACACATACAAAAAAAAAACAAGTCATTCGGCTCATTTTCCTTTTTTTTTTTATTATTCTTTTATTATTTTTATTCTAGTTTGCTGAATCGTCTCTTAACGAGCATCTGCTGAGCAACATTGAGCTTGCCAGATACACGGTACCGACGCCTGTGCAGCGCTACTCAATTCCTATTGTCATGGGCGCACGTGATCTCATGGCTTGTGCCCAAACAGGTACAGCATGCGCATTCTCCACGCAGCCGCGCAGCCATCTTTCTGGCCCCTCAGGCTCATTCGTTTTTTTTTTTTTTTTTTTTTTTTTTTTTTGTTCTCATTGGTTAAGGCTCTGGCAAGACTGGCGGGTTTTTGTTCCCAATTCTGTCCATTTTGTTTGCCCACGGCCCTGCTGCGCCGCCCGAGGAACCGGCCGGGCTTGGATATCGTCCACGCAAAGCGTACCCAGAGGTGCTTATTCTGGCACCGACACGCGAATTGACGTCGCAGATTTACGACGAGGCACGCAAGTTTTCATATCGATCGTTTGTGCGGCCATGCGTGGTGTATGGCGGCGCGGACATTGGGTACCAGCTGCGTCAAATTGACCGTGGCTGCAACTTGCTGGTGGCAACCCCTGGCCGACTTGTCGATCTGATTGAGCGCGCACGCATCTCGCTTTCCAACACCCGCTGTCTTGTGCTCGATGAGGCCGATCGCATGCTCGACATGGGCTTTGAACCTCAAATTCGCCGCATCGTCGAAAAGGAGGGCATGCCGCCCGTCCATGAGCGCCAAACTCTCATGTTCAGCGCCACCTTCCCCCGCGACATCCAAATGCTCGCTCGCGACTTTTTGAATGATTACGTCTTTTTGTCCGTGGGTCGCGTCGGCGCCACATCGGAGAACATTGCGCAAAAGATTGAGTAAGAAAACGATTGAGAGAGAAAGAAAGAGGGAAAAAAACGACAAATTGACTTTCGTATTTTTTTTCACAAGATACGTCGAGGAAGAGGACAAGCGGTCCGCCTTGCTAGACATCCTTTACGCACAATCGGCAGAACAAGGTCTGACCTTAATTTTTGTCGAGACAAAACGCATGGCCGACGCGCTTTCGGACTTTTTGTACGCGCAAGGGTTCCCGGCGACGTCCATCCACGGCGATCGCACCCAACGCGAGCGTGAGTCGGCCCTGGAAGCCTTCCGTACCGGAAACGCTCCCATCATGGTTGCCACAGCCGTCGCTGCGCGTGGCCTCGACATTCCCAACGTCACCCACGTCATCTCTTACGATTTGCCCACCGAGTATGGCCAAAAAAAAAAAAAAGGCAGAAATGGACTCATTTTTTGTCTTTTTCTTTTCTCAGCGTGGACGACTACGTGCATCGCATTGGGCGCACAGGTCGCGCTGGGAACACGGGTCTTGCGACGGCATTCTTCAATCGCAACAACAAGAACATTGCGCGCGACCTCGTTAGTTTGCTCAAGGAGGCCAAGCAGCCGGTGCCCAGCTGGCTCGAGAGCATTGTGCGCGAATCGCAGCAAGGCGGCGGCCGTGGCCGTGGCCGCGGCAGGGGCCAAAACAGAGACTTCCGGCGATACAACAACAATGACTATGGCGGCTACGGCGGTGGCGGCGGTGGCGGTGGTGGCTACTCGCGCGGCGGCGGTGGTGGTGGTGGCGGCGGCGGCAACGAGTAAGCCCAATCAAAAATGAAGTCTTTTCGTATGAATTCACCTTTTATTATTTTTTAGCAGCTACGGCAGCATGGGCCGCGGGTATCAGCAGCGCGGTCAAAGCAAGACAAGTTGGTTCTGAGCCCACCACACGCACACACACAAACAAAACCCAAGCCTATTGATTGATTGATGCCATGACATGCCCTCTTCTCTTTTCCAATGATTGATCCTCATTCTCTTGCGCAAATCGACAACAACAACCACTTCGCCCCTCACCCCCACCCCGTTCTTTGTCTTTTCCTGCTTGGTGAATCGGCGCTTCGATGATTTTTTTATTCACTTTTTTTTTGCGCGTTCACTCGTCGTTGCTCACGCGCCCCCCTTCCCTAGCTCCTTTTTTAAATGCATGGCGTCACCTTTTTTTTTTATAGTATCTCGCTCATATGGCTATTTCTCTTGCCTATTCCTCCCTCGTCCTTTATGATTAACATCTAAATAAAAAAAAAAGCATTGATCTTTTTTTTCTCCTCTCGTTTCTAGATTTTTTGTTCCTGCCCTTATGATAAGCAACGCTGGCGCATAAAAGCCGTGAGCTTGGCAGATGTCCACAAACTAGACGTCAACCAGGTTGCCAGCAAGAATTTTATGAAACAAATTGACTTTTTTAACAACATCAGCTCATGCACGCCAAATTGTACAGTAATTGGAATTTACATTGTTGAAAAGAAACACTCCCTTGCACAATATGTATTAGAATAAGTACTTTATTTCGGCGCGTCTCGTTTCAAAAAAAAATCCTTGGAAGCTGGAATCCAGGGGTCAATCAGCAGAAGACGGTTGTACTGTAGTGGTGAAATCCCAAAAAATGCAGATTTTCACAACCCAATTTTAAACATTACAGTATACAGTAATTATCCATGGTTGGATTGTCTGCAGAACCCTTTTTTGCACTAGCCACTAGTAGCTACTACTACTGTACGGTACAGTACAGTAGTAGGCCATTTTCTCGCATCTCTTATTCGACATGCATGCGTTGAAAACAAGAGCTCAAGAGGTATGATATTTAGTAAGTGAACGCAAAATATCGATATTTTCACAATTGTACAGTACAGTAACATCATCGTCATGAATGGTCAAATTATTCTTCGATCGCAACGAAACTCGCATACGTAACGCTTTTTTAATAAAACGTTGAAAACCAAAGAGGTCCTTCGATTCGTTGTGCAGATGAACCCAAAATATCGATATTTTTACAAATACAGCAGTGGCTCTCGAAATATTTTACGTATGGATCGGGATGAAACTTGCACCATTTGGAAGGGACACGCTTGGACGCCATTTCCAAAATGTTTGTTTGCCCGATGCACGATATTTGTACGCTTGTGAAAACCGTTCAACTTTACAAAAATTTTCAACCTCGATGTTCTCGGCAACCGATAGGACGACGAACGGTGCTTTTAACGTGTAGAAAGCATCTGTTCAATCTCTATCGAATGAGATCAGTTTCATCGATGGATGGCTAAAACTCGCAGAGAAAATTCACTTTTTCATCAAAATCTTTGATCGCAATTATATAGTTTACAAAACTTTAAGGAAACTGCGATTTTTATTGCTCTGTGTTCACGGCACAGACTCCAAATTTTCACCATCTATGCAAAGTAGTTTTTTGAGTTGAAATGGGAAGTTATTTTTTGTCTCCATCGATGCCTTCACGCTGTATCGTTCATGACATGTTAATAATTGGCCTTTAAGCCCATGTTCCAAAACTGACAAGAGGAAGCCAGTTGCGCATCGCTCGCTGAAAAAACTTCATTCTATCAGCCCGGACATTTTGCACGCACCGGGCACCGCCATCGGGCTCGTCGAAAAAAAAAAAAGCTCGGCGTGCGTCCGGCCCAAAAAAAAACGCGCGGCGTGCATCCGGCCAAAAAAAACTGGGGGACAAGTTTCTGTTCAAATTGAAGGAGCGGCGTGCATCGCGTCGGGCAATTTTATTTTTTGTGTCTTTTTTCTCGTTATTTATTTTGATTGCAATGGTTAAACATCTTGACAATTTGGGGGACGAGTTTATGTTAAAGATCATGATGTTCTGCACGAAAGAAGATCTACTACAACTCCAGTTGCAAGACATGAAATTCAATTGCTTGGCGACGCATGTTCTTAGACACAAAAAGGTGGAGGCTGAAAAATTCATTCTATCAGAGCGGACATTTTGCACATACCGCCATCGTGCGTGCTCGTCGAAAAAAAAAAGCGCGGCGTGCATCCGGCCAAAAAAAAAAAAAAAAAACGAGCTTTGCGACTCTCTCTCTCTCTCTCTCTTTTTTTTTTTTTTTTTTTTTTTTTTTTTGCGCGCGCACTTGTATTGTAGCCCAATGGCCACCATGCACTGCCTTGTCGTTCGAGCCTTTTCATAGCGCTGGACATAACCCTCCATCGACGTCGCCAGGCACACGGCGACATAAAAGTGCACAAAAACAGAAGTCCGGTATTTTGACGCGGCTTTCTATTTCCTGAATAAGATGTACTCGATGAGCCTTTGAGCGTGTGTGCAAAAGTGGCAATACATCGGCTCTGGACGCGTCGCGTGGGCAGAGCCGCCGCGAACAAACGAAAAACGTGGAAAAACAGTATTTCCCTCGTTCTTTTTCACACATTGCTGCCGCAGACTCTTTCAGTTCACCAGTGTGCTCCAGATGCAAGATGAAAAACAAAAAAAGAGAGAGAGAAACAAAGAAAAAAATGGGACCCCGGCGGAATTGGACGTGTCGCGTGTACAGAGCCGCCGCTTACAAGCGTAAAAACGTGCAAAAAGAGCATTGCCCTCGTCCTCTTTCACACATTGCTGCCGCAGACTCTTTTCGCTTCACCTGTGCGCTCTAGATGTAAGATAAAAAGCCAAAAAAAAAAAAAAGAGAGAGAGAGAGAGAGAGAAGGGACGGCGGCTAATTAAAAATCTAGGGCAAAGTCAATTTTGGCGCGTCACGTCGCGTCTTTTTTTTTTACATATTGGCCCCCCACACCACCAGTTGAGGGTAGACCCAATTTTCCAGAGATGTTAATTTTTTCGCGAATCGGATCACTCGTCATTTTTGAAAATCGATGTGGCGCACCATCGAGTGCTTGCAGCTCCATGAAATTTTGGCATATGAGCATTTTGGTCTCCTCTCTCTTTTCAGAACAATGGTAAAAACCGAGGGTTGATCTGACCGTTGGCAAGAAAATTGACAATGCTCCATAAATTCACAATTTTGTCACTAGCGCGTCAAGCTGCTATTCGACCAGGCTTACAGTAAATCTTACAAGTGGAAAGACACGCGCAAGGGGGTCATTTTATCCCTGCCCGACAACGCCGGTGCGCAACATTTGTACGATTGCAACGCCCAATCAAACATTTCAGGCGCGGGCCAAGGGTACGACGCGGACGACAACGCCAAAAAGAGCATCCGGCACGCGGAGCAAGGGCAATAGGACGACTAGGGCCCCCAAGAACGCGACTGACGCGCAGGACACGACCACGGCGCGCGATGACGACGATGCCGCCCTGGAACACAGAGTGGTTGAAAACGACGAAGACTGGGAGGCGCTCATTGCAGAATACAACTTCCCTGGCGAGCCATCTCAGCTCGAGAACGAGATCGAGGACGCCCAAAGCGACGCGGAGATCGCAGATGATTTTGACGAGGGTGAATTATTCGACTGGGCTTTGATTATTGACGAGCTACGCACCATAGGCGACGCGCGATATTCAATGACCTTTTACATGACAATGCCATTGGTCAACGGCCGCAGCGAAAATCGCCCAGAGCCTGACGATCTGGACGTATTCACTATTCCGGGCTCGTACTCAATCGAAGGATGGCGTGCTGCTGTGACAAGAAATGCAGAATTCGATTCTCTTTCGGATGAACCCAGTTTCACCAGCGTACGACCAAAAGTGATGCAGAAATTCCATTTTCTGAAATTCGGCTTTGATTGCCCATACAGTACATACCTCGAAAACAGCTTGATTGACCCCCGATTCTTATTGCAGATTTGCCTAAAAAGAAGGCGTCAATGCACCAAACGATATGACTCTCAGATCTCCAATGTGTAGGTTGCCAAACGGATTTGAGAGACCTGATTGAGCCTCTCAAAGCGGGGACCCTCTAGATGCATTTTGACCTGACCCACCTTATTTTGTTTTCTAAATTTGAAAAAAAATCGTCACCAAGCAAGGACTCATCGCAGCTCCACGAAACTTTTACATGTTCTAGTAGATGTTGTTGCTCCTCTCTTCTCAGAAAAAAATAAAAATCCAAAGGTCAACAATCATGTGGTTTGTCGGGAAGCACGGCATTGCTGAAAATTTTTTGGCTGTTGCGCGTTTTTGTAAAGTTCATTTCGCGGTAAAATCATGATTCGATCATCGCCAAACTTTGTCACTTGGCTTTTTCAGCGTCTCTCTTTGAAAAAAAATTACCGTAAAAACCAGATGTTGATCGGGCCGTTTTCGTGGCACGCGCCGTTTTCAAGAATTGGCACAAATCCATCATGGATGACCAACACAAATCATGAATCGATTGCCTCCCACCCTTTGTCCTTTGACTACAGTATAGTACAGTATGATATTTCGCCGTGCCTTATTCAACAACACATCATGTACTGTATGAAACCCCAAGATTGACTGGATCGTTTTGCAGATGAATTCGAAATCTCGACATTTTTACAAATGCAGAATTAAATAATAAATAGACAATAACGCGTTTATTTATTAGGCCATTGCAAGCCAAA
Organism: Gongronella butleri; assembly: GCA_025201375.1. Classification (NCBI taxonomy): domain Eukaryota; kingdom Fungi; phylum Mucoromycota; class Mucoromycetes; order Mucorales; family Cunninghamellaceae; genus Gongronella; species Gongronella butleri. Next base: position 407,431 of record JAIWZP010000021.1, on the reverse strand, counting down.
CAGCAACGAGAGGGAATGAACAAAGAAGCAAAAAAAAGAGACAGAAGAAGAAGGGCATTAAATATGATAACAGTAAGAAGTGGCCCTGCACTGCGTGGGGTTATCCCGTTCAGGCGGCCGAAGGCCGCCCCGCTTGCGGCTTCTTGTTTGCTCGACAACGGTCTAGTAAACCTGCGATTTTTTTTGCGATTTTACTAACAAATAGGGGAGCAAAGCATCTAATGGGATGACTTGCAGCGCGCTTGCTTGGGTTTTAACTTTTTGCATCGGTTATTTCACCAGCCTGCAGCCCACTCAACGCATACTGTAAAAATGTGCAAAATTAAAAAAATAGCATACAAAAAAAAATTCATGCCATTTACGCACCTTAAATTTTTGTGAAAATCTTGACCAAAGTAGGTAATTTTCCCAGTCGATCGCCGTTCCTCGTTCGTGCGTCACTATTTGGTTTTTTTCTGACGTTGGGGCGACTTACTGGTACCGGTATGCCATTTTGTCTGCCAATAGCAAATTGTCGGAGTTACCTATTTGGGATGCATTGATCACTCGGAGTTCGAAATTTTTCAAATTTGGCATTATCTGAGATTGAAATGTGTGACCCCTGAGTGACCCCTGAATTTTTCAAAAGCGGTCGTAGCGCTTTGGGGTTTTAAGCTTTTTTGTTGCAAATTTTGCGCTGAATTCGATGCAGCAATTTTTGAGCTAGGTCGACCATGCAGATGACCAGATGAATGCAAAATAGTACGAATATAAGATTTTTGGCATTTTCGAGTCCAAAAAAAATCTGGCGGGCTCATCTTGAACACTTGGTCAAAGTTTATGCTGTGGTGCGTTTTTCATCGGCGGGCAAGCAGGCTGTAAAAAAAAATTATGGAAGCACGGCAGGCCGGCAAAGTCTGAAAAATGCGCTTTTTGTTTTTAAAAAATAAATATGTAGGTTTTTGTGCAGTGCAGCGCGATGATGCTTTAGGCATCTTATTTAGGCGATCGGGCAAGTCTTTTTGTTCAAAATTTGTCTAATTGTTTAAAACGCGTCTAGATAATCGTTTGCAAACCAATTGATTACGTAATCGGGACCGAAGCAAAGACACGGGTATAAGGCCACAGTGTCTTCCCGGGAGACAATGTTCAGTGCAATTAAAAAGACTTTAAAGGCATAGATGTCCTATAAAATAAATGTTGATCTATCATACTAAGCACAGGCAACCAATTATGACCGACCTCCTTACAGTTGAGTATTACAGTATTTCAGGAAGCGCATTGCGCTTATGGTTGCAAAGAATCATCGTAGAAAAAGAAGAAGACACCAGTTCAAAATGTGCGCAAACGTTGAAAATCAAGTTTTGCTTGGATTAAATTTTACCGATGACAATTTTTGTGCCCAGCGGTGCGCGACAAAAATTGCAGCCCTCGATACTGTAGACTCGATGCAATGTGATGATCTCGTAAGGAATCGATCGATGAAAAAGGTTTGCCATAAAGCAAATCAGCTACTGTATTCTTGATTCATTTTGCCTTTTGAACGCTTTGGGGACGCGCATTCATCCCTTTTGCATGATTATGATTTACAGTAAATAATAGAGGGGCGGGATTTATTCATTATTACTACATATAAGAGAACTACTGATACAAAGAGGAGGGGGGAAAGTTATGCAAATAATAATAAAAAAGGGTGCGTGGCCACCAGGGCGTAGCTAAATAGAAGGCTTATTGTCCTCCAGGATGAGGCGCGGGGAGGGTTGGTGGCGCAGGGGCCTTGGTTCCGGTGGTCTAACGATCACTCGGCGCGTGGTCGCGATGGTCGGGCGATTCTGGCAAGAAGCGTGATCCAGCTGCCAATTGGGGCGGACGTGATCGACAAGGACGACATCCGGATCGCGGATGGTGAGGCGGTGCAAGGTCGTCTCAGCGCGGTCCTCCTTGAAGCGCAGATAGTGAATTGTCCAGGGCGGTGGCGTGCGGATCACGCCCAAATGCGACTGTTTGCAAAATGGGCAAGGAAACCCGTCCATGGGGCTGTCAGATTTGCGCTTCAGTTGCAGAAAACACTCGGTACAGATAGGCTGTCGGCAACACCGCGTGCGATTGATGTATGTCGGATAGTACTATTGAGAAAAAAAAAAAAGAAAAGATCAAGATCAAGATCCGCCCAACGCACGGGCCAGATGGCTCCTTGTGGCCCTTACCAGCAGACAAATGGGGCATTCGACGGTGTCCTTGTAGAGCACGGCCTGCTGGATGTGCTCAGGCAGGCGTGCGGCAAGCAATCTTGTGGCGGTGGCAAGCAGGCGATGCTCGCTGGTGCGCTCCAACAGGGCATCGAGTGATCCAACGACACGATCCACCTGGGACTGCTGCGCACTGAATGGACGCTCCTCTTGATAGCCTGAAAAAAACAGGTGTCAGTTGCATTTCGGCCATTTTGCCTTGTTTCTTTGGATTTTACCCTTGTAAAAGGGTGCAAGGCGGCCCTCGCGCAAAAGGCGCTTGACGACCTTTGTGTCATAGTCTGTGGTCTCGTACAGGCCTTGAGGCTGGCACGGGCCCATGTCCAGCGGGTCCTCTATTCGATCGTTTGGCTTGGCTACCCACTGGCCCATATTTTGTGTTTTGGGGAGGGGGTTGCAGTGCTTTTGTTATGTGTTTTATTGTGTTTTGGCAATGGAGCAGGAAGAAAAAGGAAACTCTTCTCACGAGCCGTAGCTTTTTTCTTTTTTTTTTTTTTTTTTGTGTGTGTGTGTGTGTGTGCCAACCCCGCTCGTCATTCTTCTCTTTCTTTTTCCTGCTCCAATTGCGCGCCACCTTCTTTTTTTCTTCTTTTTTTTTTGCCAAGCAACACGGCTTCCGATTCACGCCACCCCTTTTTGGCCGTCGCCTTTGCCGCCTTTTAGACCTTCTCTCGCGCAAAAAAAGATATCTCTTCCCTCTTTCAAGGCGATGCCGACTCCTGTTACTGACACGTCCTCTATCGCCTCATCGTCGTCGTCGTCGTCATCCTCCGCGTTTTCCTTTGATGACCAGACGGCACCCGCACCGCTCACTGCCGCCGTACGGTCGCCACCACCACCACCACCACCACCGTCGGCGCCTTCGTCGTCTGTTTTCTCCAAATTCGCGACTATGCGGTCCAAAGTGGAGCAGAAAACAACCGAGCTAAACGCCACGGTCCAGGAGCGACTGCCAGAGTGGCGGTCGCGCGGCGCCATGTATAGCAACATGGCGCGCGAGACGGGCCTTGAGTGGGGCCGCAAAGGCAAGGAGGCTGTCGATCGATGGCGTGAGCAGCAGACTCAGCAGCGTGCTGCCAAGCGTAAGCCAAGCAAAAAAAAAATGAGACAAAAAAAAAAAAAAGGCTGCGCGGCGCGTCTCATCTCGCCTTTTTTTTTTTCTGTTTTTTCTTCGTCGATTGTAGAGGACGAGCAATTGTGCATCTTTGGCTTGCCATTGGACCAGGCCATCGTGTTCACCAGTCTTTCCGACGACGACCCTATACCTGGCATTCTCCGCCGCTGCATCGACTATCTTGACGTCCATGGCATCCAAGAAGTCGGTCTCTACCGGTAAGATTCCACAGCGTTTTGAGTGTTTGTGTGCAAATGTACATGTGCTTAGCCCATTTTTTGTTGATTTTTAAAAGTGTGCCAGGTAGCAGCAGCACGGTTAACAAGCTGAAATCCATTTTCAACCCAGGTACAGAGTGATTGGAGTGAACAATGGGGGCAAAACTGGAGACAACGGGGCTCATTGTTTAATTTTTAGGTGGCGATTGCGATTTTTTTACCACCTTCCCTGATACCAATGCCGTGGCCGCCTTGCTAAAGATGTATTTGCGCGAGCGTAAGTCAAAAAAAAATGTGCTGAGCAACTGTGCCAAGGCAAGATGATTCCATGGACAATGACACGTTTTTCGTTCTTTTTTTCACTCTTTTAGTACCTGACCAGGTGATTCCTGCGGCACTGCACGAGCAATTCAAGTCGTATCTTACAGCATACACGCAAAAGCATCCGCAGCAGGATGGGTCGGAATTGCCACCAATCACCGATGAATTGCTGGACGCGATGCGGCAGCTGACGGCCCAGATGCCTGCAACGTCGCATTATCTGCTGCATTGCCTCGCGCGACATCTGCATCGCATCGCGGCCAACAATGACAAGAACAAAATGTCAACGTCCAATCTGGCGCTCATCTTCATCCCAACGCTAGGAATCAGCCGCCTGCTCTTCCATTGCATGATCGACTACCCGCACCGCATATTTGCCGCTTCCTCCGCGGCTGCAGCCATGTCGGCCATCGCGTCCATCCACCCGCCGGGCACCTCCACCATTTCTCCGGGCACCTCCACCATTTCTCCGGGCAATGCCACCACAACGACAGCAACAAAACTTACAAAACTGCCCACAACAACATTGACAATGCGTGCCGAATCACCATTGTCGTTTTCCTCGTCCTCCACGACCTCGGCTGGTCCGACCTCGCCTCGCTCACCGCGCAAACAATCGCCTCCTCCGTTACCCGCCAAGCCAAAAGGCATCATTCCCACCAATAGCGCTGCATCCAGCTGCAACAGCGGTGCCAGCCAGAGCAGCACCTCTGCCGTGCCCGCCAAGCCCATGCGCCACCGACCTTTCAATCGCAGCATCGACCTGGCCATCATGGATCGCATGTCGCCAACACTCCAACAGCAGCAATTGCACCCGCCACAGCCTCAACAGTCGCAGCAGCAGCACACAAAGACATTGTCCGATACAGACATCCTCAAACTCACAAAGGCGACACCGTCGTCATCGTCGCTACCACCACCCAAACCTGCAAGATCGCCAAGCAAAGCATCAAACACGGAAAATAAGCCAAGGTCCAAGTCCCTGTCATCTCCCACGTCTCATCCGCTGCTCAAGGTCACCACCTCGTCGTTTTCCACCAGACGCGCAAGGAGCGGCAGCCGCGTCGAGGCTCTCGGTCGCCAATTCGAGCAATTGATGTCCCCGCCGTCGCCCTCATCGCCAAAACATGGAGACTAGCAATTTTGTCAAATAAAAGCTTGATCCTTTTTTTCTCTCTCTTTTTTTTCTCACAAATCATGAGATGAGTGCGTCGCCATCTGATGGATTGAAATTGTTTGAAATCTACCTCAAATTTGACTTGCAACGCAAGCAAAATTGATTTATTTGTGGTATGACCTCACAGCCATTTGAAGCAATAGTTGAAGCGTCGCTTTTTTCCGTGAATCGACCGACGAGTCCAAAGTTTTTCATCGTTTCAAAGATTTCTCATCGAAAAATGACCCCCTAATCTAGTAAACAACACGTTTGACTGCACTGGATGCCTGCCGTCTTGGCTGCTGCGTGACCATTGACGCGCGGAGTTTCAACACGGAGCGCGATTCACGCCAATTTTTTTTTCAGGCCCGCGCTGCAAGGCTGCCCTGAATGCAAAGATGCACCCTAATACTTCGCCATTGAGCTGTATAATACACCAAATGGATGGTTTTTGGGATCCCTTTGAGATTATAATCAACCCTCCATTCGTTCCGCTAACAAGTTTGGCTTAATCGGCTCATCCGATCAGCTTGAAACTCCATTGAAGCACGAAAAAAACACCAAATCGTCTTATGCAGACAAGAGTGTGAATGATCTCGTGATCCAGGCACCTGGAATCAAAAGATCGGCAATAGGCAGGAAGCCAAAAAGAAGGAATAGGGGAGGAAATATTAAAATGGCCAAAAAGGGGAGGCGACACAAAAAAAAAAAAAAAAAAAAAAAAAAAAAAAGGAAAAGGAAAAAAAAAGGTCGGAAGCTTCTCTTTCTTTACTTGCCACTTCTTCCTCGTCGCTCTTTTTTTTTTTTGTTGTTTCTTGCGAATTTGCTTGTGTACTAGCTTTGCTCTTTGTGTTTTATAGTTTTTTATTTGCTTTTGCCTTTTCTTTACATTGATGGAGTCAAGCTCTCGCGCGCCCAGGGCTAGTAGTGTCAGCAACAACAAAGGCAAGGAGCAGTTTGGATTGAGCATCCCCAAGTATGCACCGTCGTCGTCTGCCGCAGCGTCGACGTCGACGCGGCCGGGACCAGCACTGCCGCCGACCATGACCAATATCATGCGACACATGGAGCACCAGAAGCATTCGTTGGCGCCCAAGCGCCGAGCGCCTATGCACCCGCAAGATCGCAACGTCCGCACGTCGCCCGCCACGTCCGCCGCGCCAAAAACACATACACCACCTTCCAAGCCGCCCACAAGCACATCCGCGTCGGCCAACACGGCACGACAGAGCCTCAATTCACGCCAGGCACCGCCGCACGCGCAGCAATTCCAGCAGGCACCCGCCAGACAGCTTCAGCAACCAGCCCCCGCACGAGAACAGCAGCAACAACCACAATCTCGAAAGATCCACCTCGTCACTGACAGCGAAATCCCTGACCGTATCGTAGACAAGGAGCATGGCCGCGATTACGCAAAACTCGAGTTTCTTGGCGAGGTAAAATCATCGAAAAAACAAGGAGGAAAAAAAAAGGAAAACCGCGTCAAAATCGATGCTCATCGTGTTTTTATGTTTTAGGGCGGTTTTGCGCGCTGCTACAAGGTGCGCGACGACCAGAAAAAGTTATTTGCAGTCAAGGTGGTGTCCAAGCAGTCGCTTTGGAATCGCAAGTACCTGACAAAGATGCATGCGGAAATCTTGATCCATGGACGCATGCAACACGACCACGTCGTCCAATTCTACAATTGCTTTGAGGACGACCGCAACATTTATTTGATCATTGAACTGTGCTCCAACAAGGTAAGCCGCGTCGCCTTTCATTGAACGTGTTTCTGGCGACATGACCTCGTTTTTTCTCATTTTTTTACTTTTTTTTCCTCTTTTTCTTTTGATAGTCACTCGCCGAGATGCTCAAGATGCGCCGCCGCTTGACGGAGCCCGAGGTGCGCTTCTTCATGATCCAGCTGCTCGACGCGTGTGACTACATCCACTCGCAACAAGTGGTCCATCGTGACATCAAGCTCAGCAACGTCTTTTTGGACGAAAACATGAATGTCAAACTTGGCGACTTTGGCCTCTCAGCCATTCTCAAGACACCAGAAGACAGAAAAAAGTAATCATCGACGCGCCTTACTTTCCCTTGATGCGCGTCCTCATTGCTTTTTTTTTTTTTTTTTTTTTTTTTTTTGCGCGTAGGACGGTGTGCGGCACACCCAGCTACCTCGCGCCCGAGATTGTGTTTGGCAAAGATGGGCACAACCAAAAAGTCGATGTATGGTCCCTGGGTATCTTGATGTAAGGCATACTTTGGCGAAAAATGGATATGACGTGTCTCATCTCGATTTAATCCGCAGGTATACCCTCTTAATTGGCCGCCATCCCTTCAAGATTCGCACTTCCAAGGATTTCTTCAAGTAAAGAGCACATGAGGCGCGCGAATTGCCCATTGGCGACGTGGCTGATCGCGTCTGTTTGCGTTTTTTATTTTTTTTCTAGGCCAGAGAACAAAGAACGCACGCTGACATTCCCAGATACCCCCGCTCTCTCCAAAGATGCTGTGGACCTGGTTTCAAAAATGCTGGTGGCCGATCCTGGTAAGGAGAATAGGGTCCATGATGGGTATTTTTGCTGATTTTCTTTTTTTTCTCTCCTTTTCAGACGAGCGGCTGTCGATTCCTGAGATTCTGCACCACTCTTTTATTCAGCACGCGGAGCTGCCAACAATGATTCCGTGCTCTGCATTTGAGAAGCAGCCGTCGCTGAGCGACCTGCGGCCGGTGACGCATTTTTTCTCTGGTACGGATCGCAAATTGGTGGAGCGCGTCGCACTCGCGCTTGCGCGCGGCCTAGACCGCATTTCGCTGCACAAAAAGACTTTGAAAGGCACACCCATCGATCCACCCACGTGGACACCCGCAAATGTCTATATCAACAAGTGGATCGACTTTACCTCGCGCTATGGCATGGGCTACAACACGTCGGACGGCACCCACGCCGTCCTTTTCAATGACGCGACGACTCTCATGACCTACGACCGACAGTAAAGATGGGGGAAAAAAAAAAAAGAGAGCAGAGATTTGATAGGAAAATGGGATCTCACGCTCTTTTTTTTTTTTGGCTTGCAGGGCTTATCAATTCATTACACATGGCACTGACACGACCATAGAGGAGCATGACATCAACAGCACGGACTTGTCTAGGATAATGAAGAAACGCAGCAGCCTGTTGGACAAGTTCATCGAGTACATGCGCGAAAAATTGACGAGCCTCATCGATTTTGGCCACGACAGCCCCAGCGGCGTGTATTTGGCCAAGTACATGGTCCTGGACCGCGCCATCGTCTTCCGGCTCAGCAATGACGTGATTCAGGTAAGGGTTTCGAGGGACGTGCGCGTCACAATGTGCGAAGAAGAACACTTCTTTGACGTCTTTTATTCTCTCTCCTCCCTAGTTCAACTTTTTTGGCCCACGTTTCAAGCTGATCCTCTTTGACGACGGCAGCAAGCTTATCTTTGTGGGCGAGGACAAGGTCACACACATGTACGAGTTGGCCGAGGCAATTGCGTCTGGCAATGAGGACATTCTGGCTTGCCTCGCCTTTGCCCGCGATGAATTGCTCCAGCAACACAAAAAGATCTTCCGCCGCCATCGACAACCCGCCAAGATGCCCACTAATGCCCCTTGATGCGCCTATTTTCATTCTTCTTACCCGCACTTTTTCTTATTTTTCGCCTGATTCCCTCTTTCCGTGTAAAACTATTATTCGTAATAAAGGCCATCCATTGATTTTCCAAATTTTCCGATTGTCCTGCCTTGCTTTCAGCACACACAATGCTAAACTTGGAGTGCGCACGCGCCTTACATGTTACAAAATATTACAAAATGCTATTTTTTAATTCAAAATACATTGAAACTAGGGGCAATTGGTAGCCTTGGGCTAGGGTATCCAGGGAAAGAGATTGAGCAAATGGGTGCACTGTAATTGTCGGCAACCCATGCCTTGGGAATATTGAATAAAGGGTAAAATTGTTCAAAAGGTATAAATGTAAAAAGCTGAGCAGAGCGATGACAAGCATTTTTGCATGTATCAATTCGAGGTGTGGTCACTTTTTCGTGCGTAACTTTGAGTGCTGAGAATAGTCTTTCTGGAGCTTGGCTTGTTCACCGATCTGCAGAGATGAATTGCATTCTGGTTCGTCTTTTTGCTGCTGGATGCGGTTCTTTTGTCCTGGATGAGGCTTTTTTTTGAGTCTACATTGATAAAAAGTGTTTTAGATTGATGTTATTGCCAGGGGGAATGAGGGAAAGCGTGATCTTACTGTGAATTGTCAATTTTTGAGCATGTTTAGCTTGGACTGCGCCATTTGTCAAAATTGGACTGGTTTGTGGTTTGTGCGTGCAAGAGTCGGTGTGCTGCGGACCACACGCGCGTAATACATCTGTACAGTACAGTAAACGCTGCCATTGCTCAAAAAGTCGATTCGTTCCTAAAAACAGGGAGGCAAAGCATCTACTGTAATGGGGTGACTTGCAGCGCGCTACAGTAGCTCGAATTTTAATTTTTTGCATCGGTCATTTTTTCACCAGCCTGATGCAGCAGCCCACTCAAGCATAAAATTGTGCAAAATAAAAAAAGAAAAATATATCATACGAAAATAAAAATTCCATGCAATTTACGCACCTTACTGTAATTTGGAAGTGTCAAACTTTAAATTTTTAAAAAAATCTTGCCTAAAGCAAGCAATTTTCTAAATCGATCGCCGTTCATGCGTCACTCTTTGGGCTTTTACCGGTATCTTACTTTAAAGACGACTTGCCATTTTGTCTGCAAATAGCAAATTGTCGGAGTTACCTGTTTGGGATGCATTGATCATTTGGAGTTTAAATTTGTCCGTTTTGGGATTTAGTTGCGTGACCCCTGAATTTTAAAAAAGTGATTGTTGTTGCGCATTGGGGGTTTAAGCTTTTTTGTTGTAAATTTTGCGCTGAGTGCGATGCAGCTGTTTCTGAGCGGCGGTGACCATGTACCTAGATGGCGAGATGAATGCAAAATAGTAAAAATAGGAGGTTTTTTGCATTTCCGAGTCCAAAAAAAATCGGGCGGGTCTGTCTTGGGCACTGGGTGTAGTTTGTGCCGTGGCGCATTTTTCATTGGCGGGCGAGCAGGCTGTAAAAAACTTTCAGGAGGCACAGCAGGCCGCCAAAATCTGAAAAACATGTTCTTTGATTTTTAAAAGGTAAATGTGTAGGTATGTTTTTGTGCAGTGTAGCGCGAAGGTGAAGGCACTTACCGTACGTGGGGGCGTGAGTCAGCAAATTCTGCTCACTGTGATTACTGTAAAAATGACCTTACTAGCTACACATCTACGGTACAGTCTTAAAGTAACAGGTACCGTACAGTAAAGCACTTTTGTCGTGTCAATTTCAAAATGAATGAAAATCGTACATTGCGTAATTACTTGAGTGCTTGGTTGCTTGTTGACTAGTTTATTCAAACGGAGGCAAGGCACGCTTCACGTTTGCACCAAAGACGCCGAGTTATTCCCATATTTGAGATGTAGTAATGTAAATGATCTACAAAAGAATCAAACCAAGTCCTACAGTATATACAGTAATACATTTTTTGCTTTGTGCATCGTAGCGCCACGCTATAAGCTGAAAAATAGCATTTTATGTAATGCTCTATCTAATGTGCTGGCATTTGGGAGGGTGTTCCTGCGCAAACAATGCAAAAATTTGATAATACAATAATTTACGGGTGTATTTCCACATATCGCTCAGTATTGAGCCAAGTTTCAAATCAAAAATGCAAGTCAGTCACGCGCGTATGACAAAACTTCAAGCGATCTGGCAGCGCAATGTCGACAGAAAGTGATTGAACCTGAAAATCATGACTGTCAGCGAGCATTCGCTGGTCGCCGCTGGTGCACGCCTTAAATACAAAAATCCGGGTTTCTGCATTGCACGAGCAAGATTGCCAAAGAACACGGGCGTGCCAAAATACTGCTGTCTCCAAAGAAATACCAACCCGTAAGCGACATTTTTACGATTTGTCCGTCATTGTACAATACAATATACAAATGCTGTAAATGATCTCAAACCACGCAATCTCAAATGTACTCCAAGTCCATGACGCCAGATGTCGAAATTGGACTTTTATAGCGTAAATGACATTTTTAGGGCATCATATGCTCGATTATGTCTCTTGAAATCAGCAAAATGGTAATGGAAGACTCGCCATATTAATGGATTTGCATGAGAGAAGATTTTTTTTCATTGGGAAACATGTGAAATAAATAAAAAAAAAAGAAACGCGAAAATTGATTTCTCTATATTGATCTTTGTTTCCGCTTTCCAGAGTCAAGGCACTCTCAATGCAAGCGACAAAAAAAAGGTATTTGACGATGTGTTTTATCCGTCGAATTTCAATTCAAGAGGATTGTTTAGCGGTCAAGTCGCGCAAAGCAGCGATTTTTGTTTTCTTGTACACCGTGCTGCGTGCCTTTTTTTTTTTTTTTTTTTTTTTTTTTTTTTTTTGTGCTTGAGGTGTATGAAACTCAACTTAAAGGCAGCAGAGACTTGATGCATATACAATATTAAAACGTTTGAAAATCATTTTACGATGGCAATTGAGAGAGCAGTGAAGCAAATGGTCGATTTTTTGATTTCATGCCTTGCCTCAACATTGGCATAGTTACCTATTTGTGAGCCCAATTAGATTCCTGACACGTCGAACCGACGCTTGCCAAGCCTATGTCACCGAAATTCTGTATTGTCTGTCAACATTGTCATTATGATGATCTCATTGTGGCGTTTGGCGTGCACAAGGAACCCAAAGCATCCGATTGGAACTTTTAATGACGCTTCAGCCCGACTCCCAAGGGCTGTATCAACAGGTTGTCGTGCAGTGAGGCGCTTAAACCCATGGTGCCAGAAAGTGCCCGCCGTGAAGCCAAAAAAAAAAGAAAAAGAAAAAGCAAAGACAAGCATGGCCAACAAACGAATTCAAAAAAATAAAGGCAAGCATGGTCAGCAAACGAGCTCAAAAAAAAAAAAAAATGCAAAAAGAACAAGCGCATTGAATCATGCAAAAGTTCAAATCACATGCGCAAAAAAAACAAAAAAAGATCAGCCGACGGGGGGTCTCGATCCCCCAACCTTGAGATTAAGAGTCTCACGCTCTACCGATTGAGCTACGAAGGCTTCAGATGTCAATGAATGTGACTGGCTCAACAAGACCCTTCTCAAAAAATTTTGAATTTTTAAAAACGGATGATACATGAGGATGTGATGAAAACATCAAATTTTGAAAAACAATATAATTTGGATGAGTAGTGGCGGTTTTAGTGGCATCAATGGCGCAGGGGATGCGTGATTTGATGTCCGCCAGCTCGTGCGGGCACAGGAAACATTTTTTTTTTCGCTCATGAGAAAAGGCTCGCATCAAATTCACAGGAGGATTAGTCGAGGATCATGTTGCTGGATAGACATGAAAAAAGGGCTGCACCCAAAAACGAGACAATTAAGTTGTACTATTCGGTCGCGCAATGCCTGTTGAGAATGATTTTTCAAGTTGGCAAACAATGGGACAGGTTGTGTGATTTTTGTGTCAATGGCTGGCGGCAGTGAAACCCGATACCTGGCAACAATTTTTTTTTTTTTTTGCCGAGAAACGCCGGTAAAGCAAAAAGCCGAGCAATGCATGCTTTTGATTGGCCAGATCAAAACTCAACTTTGCTTTGTCAACGTTGATGCCGCCATTGCCGCTCTTTGAAACTTTTTTGGATTGTTCCACGAAAAAAAAGAAGTGTTGATCATTGTATGATCGTGACGAAGCAGTTCAGCTACTGCCACTTGGCAAATAGAAACGCAATGGGCAATTTCAAATGTCTGGGTACACTGGGATGAGTCATATGTTGTTTACAGGGATGCGTGTGCGTATGCGTTCGCGACGTGTCACGCTGATCAATGTGTGCTTGGGAAGACAACAGAACACAAAGGTTTCTTTTTCGTTTTTTTTTTTTTTTTTTTTTTTTTTTTGATGGCTATTTAGTATGATCCAAGGGCGTGAATGAATTGACATGACGAATGGCCAAGGGTCCGGAATTGGTAGGTGAGGTGGCGCCAATGCATAGAAGCAAGGCAGAACCGATTCTCCCGGCGGATTTTGTGCTGCTTTTTTTTCCCGGCCAATGCACGTGGCACGGCAAATGGCGGCTTTCTGCAGGGCAAAGGCAGGCGCCAAGTGTGCAAAGTGATGTGGCGCTCTAAAAAAAGAAAATAAGTGCGCTGGTTTCAAAATGATCAGAATCAGTCAGGTCTTTTTTTTCTTTCCCAGCCTGATCCGATATAAAAGGTGGACGTGCGACACGTCCTTTTTTTCGTTCTTCTTTTTTTATTTTATTTTACACACTTTATCTTACCATGACTGACAAAACCATCATTGTTGCTCTCAAAGGCAGCATTGCCGAGGCGGGCAAGCCTCTACACCTGTCGAGCGGCGTGAGCCTTGACACGGTGCGCCAGATGGCGGCCGAGACCCTTGGCATCTGCGTCAACCAGACGCACGACCTTCTCCTGTACACCAGCTCGGACAAGCTCCTTGGTGGTGTGGACGATCTCTGGCAGCAGCAATTGATCTATGTGGACCTTCCCTGCCACATCCAAGATGTGATTCCTGGCCCCGCCAAGTTGCCCTTTGTGGGCAATCTGTACGACCTGATGCCCAATATGTAAGTGTTCCTTTGTTTCAAAAAGATAAAGAAAAAAAAAAAACTCACACGGGTTTTGATTCACAGGGATGTGTCGTTTATGAGACTGTTTGAAAAGTATGGCCCTCTTTTGGACGTGACCATCATGGGCCGCCGCATGCTCACAACCAATGACCCGTTGATTGCTGAGCAGCTTGTCAAGGAGAATGAATTCTTCACCAAAAAGGTAATGTACCGATCGGAGCAGCGGGCCGTTGTGGATTTTTTTTCTCACACATTTCCCCCATTCCTCTGGGTTTAGATTGCTCCCACGGCGCTGCGCGAAGTGCAAAAGTTTGCCGGTGACGGTCTCTTCACGTCGGATACGGATGCCAGCCATTGGAAGTTGGCGCACAAGCTGCTGATGCCTGCCTTTTCGCCTCGTGCCATCAAAGCTTATCAAGAGGAGATGGGTCATATCACCATGCAGACTCTTGGCCTCTTTGACCAATTCAAGGCGGGCGAAGAAATTGACATTCTCGATTGGACCACCAAGGTAAGGGCTACTTTTTTTTTTTTTGATTGTGTGCTGACGGAATTGATTCGAATAGATCACATTTGAGACCATTGGCCGCACTGGCTTTGGGTACGACTTTGGCTTGCTGGATGGCAAGGATGCCGAGCCGCACCCCATGATTGAAGCGATGAAATACCTGCTCGAGGCCACGGTGTCGCGCGGACTGCAGATGGAATTCATGAAGCACCTGCCCACGCCCTCCAATCGCAAGTTTGACGATTGCGTGAGCCTCATGCACAAGATTGTGCTCGATGTCGTCAAGGAGCGCAAGTCCAGCCCTGATGCCAAGGATGCCAACAAGGATTTGCTTGGTTTCATGTTGAATGCCGTGGATGAGCATGACGACAGCCTCACCGACGAGAATATCCGCGATCAAGTTGTCACCTTTTTGATTGCCGGCCACGACACGACGTATGTACAAAGGAAAAAAAAAAAGAAAACATGGCCAATTGACAAAATCTTTTCATTTTCAGGGCCAACACGCTTGCCTGGTTCTTTTATGAGCTGTCGCGCCACCCTGAGATCCAAGCCAAGGTGCTCCAAGAGATTGCCAACGTGGGCATCACGTCGGACAAGCTGCCCACTGTCGAGCAAGTCAACAGTCTCAAGTACACAATGCAAGTGATCAAAGAGGTAAGCAATGAAAAGGCATAAAATGATGAGTTTACTTAAAAAATGATCGTTAGACGCTTCGCATGTACCCACCTGTGCGTCGACTCTTCAAATATTGCCGTCAAGACTGTGTCGTGCCTTATGGCTACAAGATCCCGGGCGACACCAGCATCAATGTCAATGTCTACAGCCTGCACCACAACGAATCCGTGTATCCCAATTCGTTCCAATTTGATCCCGAGCGATTCACCCCTGAAGAGGAACAAAAGCGCTCGCCCGCCGCTTGGTAAGCAAAGAAAATGCAAGACAAAAAAAAAAAAATACTCATGTTGCATTGCATCATCAGGTTGCCATTTAGCACTGGTCTCCGCGCCTGCATTGGCCGCCCCTTTTCGCTCCAAGAGGCCAAGACTGTCATTGCCATGATCCTCCACAAGTACGAGTTCAAATATGGTAAGCCAAAGAAAAAAAAAAAAGCGAAATGTGGACACATCTGATGCCTTTTTTTTTTTTTTTTTTTTTTTGCTCATTTAGATGGCCCTGATGTCGAATTTGACCCTCGCACGGCGACGACCAAGCCTGCGCACCTGATGATGACGATCCATCCTCGCAGCAACTTCCCGGAGCCGACGCCCGATGCGTCTTTGCCTTCGCTGGAAAAGACGAGCACGCCACCACGCGCCATTCCGCGTCCCGTCGCTGGCAAGGTGGATGCCGCCAAGCAAGCGCAATTGCCCAACCTGACGTTCTTGTACGGCACGCAAACCGGCACCGCGCAAGACTATGCAAACCAGCTGTACCAGCAAGCCAAGGAATTCGGCTTTTTGAATGTCAAGATGGCGGAGATGGACAAGTGGGACGGCATTCAAGGTGAAAAGTACGAGTCGCCGGCCCAAAAGGAGCTTGTCATCGTCTGCACGGCCACGTACAACGGTTATTGCCCCGACACTGCCGAACGCTTCAACAAGTTCCTTGACAAAAAGATGCGCGAATCCACGACCAAGCACTTTGACGGCCTCTTGTATGCTGTCTTTGGCGTGGGCAACAAGAATTGGCGCACGTACCAAAAGTTCCCCATCAAGGTCGATGACGCCCTCGATCAATTGGGCGCGACGCGCTTTTTTGCGCGCGGCGAGGGCAATGCTGATGAGGACATGGATGCCGACTTTAACATGTGGTAAGAAAAAAAAAAAAAAAAGACAAAAAAAAAAAAGAGCCCCAGATTCATTTTTTTTTTTTTTTTGGGAAATCAGGTCCGCCCATTTCTGGTCCTTTGCCTTGGACGCCTATGGCCTTTCTGCCTCTGTAGACAAGTCTGTGGTGCCAGTGGAGGCCAACAGCAAATTGTCAAGTGCCAGCATCAAGATCCGCTATCTGAGCCCCAGTGACGCGAATTTCACGCAAGGCACGCGCAACACCAACACGGAAAAATACAACAAAAAGGCGTTTATCAAGGTCAATCGCGAATTGCAGCAATCTGGCTCGGACCGCAGCACGCGCCACATTGAGCTGGACGTTCGTGACTTGACGCCCGTGGCCAATGCCAAGGAGGGTTTGCTGTATGTGACGGGCGACCATTTGGAAGTGATGCCAGAAAACGACGCCAAGCTCGTGGAAACGATCGGCCTCAACTTTGGCTGGGTGCTCGACTCGGTGTTCCAAGTGGACGAAGCATCCAAGAAAGGCGTGTCGCCACGCTCGCTCGCCGGCACCATTGCCACGCCATGCACAATCCGCAATGCTCTAACTTACTATGCAAATATAAGCTCCCCTCCTAGTCGTCTCCTCTTGCACTGCTTTGCCCAGCAACTCCGCAAGGCCACCGACGATGCCACCGCCGACGCCTTTGAGGCACAGATCGTCACGGACGCTAATGGTGTTGGTAAGTCTCTCCGAGCAAAAAAAAAAAAAAAACAATTCTCATTTTTACTTTTTTTTTTTTTTTAGATCCTTATCCGAAGTTCATCCAGGCACACCGCACGCTGCTGGATGTGCAACGTGCGTACCCGCAGGTCAAGGACCTAGACTTTGGTCAATTCCTTGCTGCGGCGGGCGTGATGCAGCCGCGCCGCTATTCGATTGCAAGCTCGCCGCTGACCAACAAGGGCCACGCGTCTCTGACGGTCGGTGTCGTCGATGATCTCGTCCAAGGTCGCCATTACCCGGGTCTCGCGTCGTCGTACTTGTCGCGCTGCCTCCCTTTGTCCCCCAAGCAAGAGACCATTGCGGTGCGCGCTGCATTCAAATCTGCCAAGAGCACCTTTGGGCTGCCCGATGACGCTGAGACGCCCATCATCATGATTGCCGCCGGCACGGGCCTGTCGCCGTTCATGGGCTTCTTGCAGGAGCGCGCTTGGCAAAAGCAGCAAGGCGACGCCGTTGGCAAGACTGTTCTCTTCTTTGGCTGCCGCCGCGCCGACCAGGATTACATCTACAAGGAGGAGCTTGCCACTTTCCAAGACCAGGAAGTACTGACGTCGCTCCACGTCGCATTCTCGCGCCAAAACCCCGCTTCCGCTGACAAATACGTGCAGCATCAGATCCTCCTGCAGGCTGCCGCCGTCTGGTCCTTCATGCACCCCACTGACGGCTCAAAGGCTGCTTCCATCTTCATTTGCGGCAGCGGAAAGATGAGCCAGGACGTGCGCAAGGTCTTCCTCAGCCTCATCAAGAGCTTTGGCGCCGCTCAAACCAGCGACGACGCCGAAAAGGTCATGCAGGATTGGATCGACCAGGGCCGCTACAATGAAGACGTCTGGGGCTAAAAAAAAAAAGCCAAAAAAAAACAACATCATTTTGTAAATAAATAAAATCCATCCAAATCCATTTTTTTATCTCTCAATGTACGCGTCATATCTATTCTTTTTGCATAAAGTTGGCGACGGTTCATGCGTGGTTTTAATCGGAGATCTCGGACACGTTTCATTGCCGAGTAAAAAGCGTACAACCCCCAAATGCATAAATATGGCATTTTCTCGTCAAGAACGCGTCTTACTTCCGTTTACTCAGCATATTTCGCGTTTCTGGTGATGGTGCGCGTGTGATTTTAATTAGGATTCTCTAGCGCATGGCGCCGTCCAAAAACGACACGTTTTACCACAAATCCATAAATTTGGCAAAAAGTTCAGCAAGAACGCGTTTAGTCCTTGTCCGTCTCATTGGCACGCTGCGTTGTCTCTAATCATGGTTCGTGCACATATAAATTTGGAGTTTCCAATGCGCATCCTCGTGGAAGAATATGCGCTGACCAATTTTGATGGTGGGTAAAACGAGATCATCCAGCCTCTGCCTATTCGTTTTGCTCATTTTGGAGAGCCAAGGCAGGGACAGCCAGGCGGGTATTTCTAGAAGCAGTGAGGACATGGCTGCTACCATTAATTTGTGCAAAAGTACAAAAGTGTCAAAAATGACTAATTCGCGATTGTTAGCGCTACATTGTCTACATCTCTGAGAGATTTTTCTTGATTTCCTTTGGATTTTGTGCCAGCGTTCAACTGTTGCAATTTGGGTCCGCTTGGACAAGTTTTCATCAAGTTCTCTATGTGCTTTCATTTTAGGGGCAAATGTATATGTTTCTTGCCAATCAGGCCTCGCCGATCGCCAAATTTACACACGGACGTGAAAACACGAGCTCCAAAAAGGTGTAGGACGCGATTTGAAGCTGTCAAAGGCATTGGCAGGCGCGCTACAAGTAAATCATAAATTTGGCCTTGGTGAGCTCCAAAACCAAAATTAAAAAAATGAGGTTCCAGAACTGCACCAAACTCCCCAACAAGAAAAAGGGCCCTGAGAAACCACGAAAAACGCCAAAAGAGTGGGCGATCCAAATAGTGATTAAAGAGCAAAGTGCTATTTTAGGTTTAATTTCAATTGCGAATTGCACTGGAAAAACACGTCCAAAGAGCTGCACCGACGCTCCCACTAGCAAGAGAGACGCCCGGTGCATATATTTGATTAGAAACAACGCGAGCAACTCGACGACGGACGCGGTATATCACGCGTCGAAATTTGCCTATGATTTTGGAACCGTGTCAAAAATGCCAAAAAAGCACTTTTTTCATAGATCACCGATGTCTACACACGCTTCGTGTCGTATTCTTTCTGATGAAATAACTTTCAATATGCTAAGGCTAGTCCTCGTAGAGTTCGTCTTGTGATGAAAAATCGCAGCTTTTCGTGTTTTACACGGAAGCCAGTCAATTGACTTGTGTTTTTTATTGCTTTTCTATCGTTGAATAGACGCCATTCACCTTTTGTGCAAATGGCGTGGTGATCTGAAGACCTAAATTTTACGATTTTCCGGGCATCGACTGCACCCCTTGGAAATTCGCGGCTTTTGAAAGTCGCTATTGCTCGGCAACCGACAATCACGGTGCCTCAAGGAAGAGCCTAAAGAGTATTTTGGCTTCTTTCTTTTCAAAAAACAATTAAAAATTGGAGATTGATCTGGCCGTTCTCGAGAATTTCGACATTTTCTCTTATTTTTATAATTTCAGTTGTAACGCGCCAAATTGTTGCAAGATCGCGATGGAACTAACTTTAGTAGAAAAGTTATGCACGTGCATCATTTCATCTTTATTTGCGCGGCGGGTTGGACGAATTCTGCCCGAATTTAATGATGCCAAACAGTTTAATTCCGATGCGTTCGGTAATGGGCAGGATAAACTGCAACGTGTCTCCGCAACATCGAGCACAATATCCAGAGGTTGATTCCACACATCGAGTGGAAACAATTTCATGATTTTAATCGGTCCCTTCACGAGCGCAAACATACAAAATTAGCGTTTTCATTTATTTTTGCATTTACGACCATTTTGATTTGATCTATTATGATTGGCTCGTAAACCCAAACACATTGCTGTGCATGTTTCCAACAATTTGAAAATTTTGGGCGCAGCAGGTGCGTCATCTGATCTTTCAGAACAGAAAAAATAGCATTTCATTGTTTTTCTTGCCCCCATTTGAAGAGTGTCATGACTCTGGTATTGATGAATGCGACCGTTTCTGCTCGCTTCACACGTTAGTATCAAAACGATGCAATTCAGCTCGTCTATTGCTGGTGGGGCACAGAATATATTAGAAATGACTTTATTTTTGGGAGTGCGACGCGTCTTTTCTCGACGAGAACACAGCTCAAGAAACTATTAGCCACACGCAATCCATGAGCAGAGATGCAGAGTGTGTTGAGAAAACGATAAGACAATGCGTTTCTAGTTCAAGTGTTGCCAAATATATATACAATGTTGATCGTGAACCGCGTCGTTTTTCAACAGGGCCACGCGCCAAAGACTTCAAATTAAAACCGTGCGCTAACCATGACCAGAGACGCGACATATGCCGAGAAAACGCGAGAAAAATGAGTTCTTGCAGAGGCAGTGCCAAATTTATCTATTTGGGTGGTTTGCGCGCTTTGCTCGGCAAAGATACGCGCCTGAGATCCCAAATCAGAACCACGCCCACGAACCGTCACCATCATAATTGTACCTGAGCAAGGGTTGGGCAGCATCTTGGCCTAATGGCGTCAAGTTTTCTGAACAATTGGCTTGTGCAATCAAAAGTTAAATGAATACATTCAGAGAGGAAAGGGGGTGAATACAGTATATGCCTTTTATTGTGTTGATTGGAACGTTGGACAAGATGATGGTGGGTGGATGTGTAGATGAGAAGGCGATTGGGGTTACATAGGAAGAATCATCAAAACACGTGAGATGAGCATGAAAATGAGGTAAAGCTAAAAAAAAAAAAATGCATAAATGTATGGGGATATTCAATCGTTATGGAGAGTGGAGAGGATGCAATTGCAAGATCATGTGTGATCTTGCGGAATGGGGTCGTTGTCGTGGGGTTCATTTTCGACAATGGGGGTGGCCAAGTCATTTTCGTCGACTTGGCCGTCTTCGTCATCGCAAGGCGACTCAATGGAGGACGAGGTCATGGCCTCATAATCGGCAACCTGGTCACGATGCGCAATGCTGCGCAAATGCCGCCGCAGGAGATGCTCGTATTTGTACTTTCGCTCGCATCCGGTAAAGGGGCAATTGTACTTTCGCGCGTCGTCATCATCATAATCCTTGCCAGAGAGCTCATTAAGGATATTTCGCTCGGGCTTGGGCTAAAAAAAAAAAAAAAAAAAAGAATCGAGAAGAGATAAGACCACCGTGCGTCGCCATGACTCTTTTTTTTTTTTTTTTTTTTTTTACGCGATTAGGGTCGTGGACGGGCAAATGCTTGTTCAGGCCACTGGCAAAGGGGAAGCCTCTGCCGCAAGTGGGGCAAACATGTCGACGTGGGGGCCGGATGTTCATGTGAGTGCGATCCATGTGGTTCTTTAGCGATTTTTTCTGTAAAAAAAAATAGAGAGATGAGTTTGCTGCGCAATGTCATTGTGTGCGCCAATTGTCCTCCCCCTTGGTGGCATACCGTCTTGAACACCTTGTCGCAGTCCTCGTACTCGCAATTCAGCCGCAAACCCGAGTGCACGGTCTTCATGTGGCCACTGAGCAGCGACGGTCGCGCGAATTGCTTGCCGCACATGTGGCACGTCGCGGGATGAACTTCAAACATATGCGATCGCAGCTCATTGAATCGCAGAAACTTGGCGTCGCATCCTTCCTCGTTGCAAAAGTACTTTTCCACGTCTAAAAAAAGAAAAAACAAGAAAAGAAAAATATGAGCCGTCCATTGTCGATTCTTGCCCATTTTCTTTGTTTTTGTCATACCACGGTGCACGGTCTCCATATGATAGCGCAGGCGATTAGGCCACCTGAAGCTGGAATTGCATCCCGGATGCTCGCAAGGGTATTGGCGCTTGTTGGTGTGCGACGTCATGTGAGTTCGCAGCAGATATTCTTGTGTAAAAGTGGCGTCGCAGCCGTCCCAGGTGCATGGATAGTGCTTGGCCTCCTCGTGCTGTGTGCGGACGTGGATCTTGTATGCTTGCTTGCGCGGGAAAGATTTGTCGCAATACTCGCATGGGAATCGGTCTGTGATTGTCGGATCGTGCACGTCCATGTGTGCCATCAGTGACGTCTTTTTTGCAAATGTCTTATCGCAGCCTTCCTCCGTGCACGAGTAGGGTCGCTAGGAAAAAAATAAAAAAAGAGCGTCAGGTACACATTAACAGTTGACGACCCGTTTGTACCCAATTGGGCGTCAATAGCATCCATTGGCGCACTTCAACACGCGTTAAAAGCGCATTGCCACCCGTCGGATGCCAAATGATGCCCTTTGGGTTCCTTTTTCCTCTTTTTTTGCTCGGATTGGTCACCCTGAACCACTCTTACCTCGCCAGTGTGAGTGCGGACGTGGTCGCGCAGCTTGGCGGGCACATCAAAGCATTTGTCGCAGCCCACGAAATCACAAGCATATCGCTTTGGCCGAGTTTTGCGCTTTTTTGCAGGCGAGGTCGTGTCCTGAGGGTCGTTAAGGGGGTCGGGCGGGTCAAGGGTGTCTGTTTGGTCGTAGACAGGTGGCTGGTATTCGTCAAAAGCAAGGTCGTCAAAGTCGCTGTCGTCTTGCTCGGACATAGGTCGCTTGCCCAGGGAGACCGGGTCAAAAATCATACCCAGGCCCTGCTGTATCATCGACAAGAGGGGACCAACGGAGACAAGACGAAAAGAAGAAAGGCGAAAAAATTTTTTTTTTTTTTTCTGCATGCATGCGAGGTCAAAAGAGCCAAAAAGCCCGCCCAAACGGGCTTGCCAAATACAGCAATGGCAAAAAAAGAGACAGACAGCCCGCTCTCCCACCAAAAAGCTGCGCACTGCGCACACCTGACGTGAAAAGAAAAGGAATTGGCACAGCTCATGCGTCGCATGGTCCTGTCCGGTGCCAGTCAAAGCTGTCTAGACGTCTTTTTTTTTTTTAAAAAAAAAAATAAAGACGGTGATTCAATTTTTGTTTATTCGAAAAAAAAGAGGTGTGTATGCATGGACAAAGGGGAATTGGGGCTTGAGATGAAAAAAAAAACTGATAGAGAAAAAAGGGAGAATAGAGGGAAACAAGGGGGAATCAATCCAAGGGACGACGGAATGCTAAATCATATGTACAGGTTGGAAAAAAAAAGCTATTTGAACGAGGTGGATCCTGAGCCAGACGACATGGAGCGGCGTCTCAGCTCATCTTGAATGGACAGTCCCGTGGGCATGAACGAAGGACCAAGTGGCGACGTGCTCATCTGGTCAGTGGGAGACGTCGGCGGCGACTTTGATTGGAAAAAAGACAATGAAGAGAGCGTCGGCAGCGATTGTGGGATGGTCAATGGCGCTGTGGGTGGTGACATGGTGGGCTGGCTCGCTTGATGTTGTTGTTGTTGTTGGCGTGGGATACTAATACTAGCCGTGGCGTCCGACACACGCCGCGAGTGGAACGACGCACATGCAGACGTGTGAGTCGCAAATGAATCCGGCTTTTCAAAGGTGCGTCCACATTTGCAACGGAAAGGCATCGTCAAACAGAAAGAAGAAAGAGTTGAAAAAAAAAAAAAGAAGAAAGAAAAAAAAGGAGGGAAGAAATTGGTGTGAGCTTGCCTCGAGAAAGAAAAAAAAAAAACGGAAATAATCGTTTTTGGCAATGGAACAAAGCTTATTTTTGTGTCACATGCATGAAAAAAACAACCGCTGCATGAATTGCGAATTGAGTGGGGCTTCCCTTTCCCCCGCCTTCCAATTGGCAACTGGCTTTATTCCAATTCCTTGTGTTTTTATTTTATTGCGGCAAAAATTGTCTCTTCATGTTCAAATGCCAGCGTGAGCTAATCAGCTCTAGGCGTACGGCTGACAAGGTCAATGTGCCATCCATCAAGTGCAAGCCGCAAATGCCACGCATCAGCGTCAATTTGCGCACATGGCATGGCTGCTGCGCACATTTTTGACACAATTCGCCTGTTTGATGAAGATCATCCAAGGTAGATACTTGTTTGTCGTCAATGGTGATGGCACAATCTTCTTCAACCACGAGGCGGTCGACACTCACCTCCTTTTGGAGCTTGAGTGCATTGCCAATGACGCGCAGCTTGTTTTTGTCCAATGGGTTCATTGTCACAATTCTTGCACAAATGGGGGCACACTTGTCGCTGGTCGACGTGTGCACCTGCAGACAGACGTCCGACACCTGCACTAGGAGCGTGTGCGGCACGTCCTCGCGTTTGTATCGCAGCGGCCCCGACGCGCCTTCCACAACAGGCAGCAAATTGGGCGTGCGCACGTCTTGCAGCAAGAGAAGCACCTCGGGACTCGATGTCTCGCCGAACCCATCCACTGTCTTGGTCGCGGTCTGCAGCTTATCTGTCAATTGCCGGAAAACATAATATTGTGCGTCTTTGAGAAGGTTGCGCCGATGTGTCTCGTCCTTGATGCTGATGGAATAGCCGCGTAAATGGTTGATGATCTCCTGAAACACGTCCGGATCGCGCTCAATGTACACAGGCGCGCCTTGGTATCGACTGTCGTGCGGATCAAACAGCGAGTGTTGCAGCGGGCCCGTGAAAAACGTGTTTTTGCCACCTGAGAGAAAGATGAGAAAAGAGACAAGCTTTTTATTTGTCCGCTTTTTTTTTTTTTTTTTTTTTTTTTTTTACCTTTTCGTAAAAGAGACCAGCTGACGCGAAAGACGCGTCCACCGACATTGACAAAGAGAAATTCTTGCAACGTTTTATACAATCGCTGGAGACCATAATAACGCGCGTCGTTGAGCAAGTCTTGATTTTGCAAATCGGTGGCTGGACGAACATAGTAGCCACGCAGATAGTGGACAATGAGCTGGAAGGTGTCTGCATCACGATCAATGTACATGACGCGAGTCTGGCGATTCCGGCGAAAATAATTGACAAAGAAATTGGTGGGCCCATCGCTTTTGAGTGATTCCCATGACAAGCGAAACGTTCGCGACCCGACAATCAGTGTAAACACCGTTTGATTCAATGGCTCGTCGTCCGTGTCGCCCATCGTCTTGCGCTTTTTGCCCTTGTGTACTTCCGACGACCCATTGGGCGCCAATGGCTGTTTCTGCTGGGATATCCTGCTGCTGGTGCTGCTACTGGGACTGCCCACGTCGCTCACCATCGAATTCCTCGGGGACACTGACAAGCTGCCTGTCCCAGGCGCCACGGACGAATTGGGCACCGCTGGGGCTGGAACACCCGCTTGTACGAGATCTCCTGCTTGTTGAGAAAGGACTCCAATGGCTGCTGTTGCCTGCGGAGCCGCTGGTGATAGCTGCACAGGGAGAGACATCGCCGGCTCGGCCGTCATTGTCGCTTCCGTACCCGGCGTCACAAATTGGAACCAGTCTTGTCCATTCAAAAAAAAGTCAAATGGCATCTGACTGCCCACATTCGGTGCGCGTGGCCCTGGAGTGAATGACACGTTGTTCGGATCATATGCCTCGTCTTGCTGAGAAGAATCGCGCCGCGACATGACAAAAGAAAAAATAAAAAAATTGAAAAAGAGGTGTGGAAAATCGAAAAGAAGGCCCGCAGCTTCTTTTTTTTTTATTGTACTTGGTGATCGGCTCCCCTTTTCCTTTGGCGGCCAATGAAATTACCCTGAGATCGAAATCGCGTCATTGAGCAACCATCGTGTGTCAGCTTACTGCCGCCTTTGTCACTGCTGACGCCTTGAAAAAAAAGCGAACACCTTGCTCCTTCTATGATTACCGTAGCAACCTCTGTTCCAAGACGCTGCGGCCAATCCTCGTCAAGTTATTAGCCTTGGATCTTGAAACTGGAAACAGAGTGCCAAACGCTTTCCGCGACATTTTCGCCAAAACCAGATGCTTGACCTTATCGAGTGACCAGTGCCCCATGAAACTTTTTGTAATTTATGCAATTCGATTACCTGCTTCTCGGAAAAGAATTAAAAACCGGTGGGCAATTGGGCCATTGGCGAGAGAAAGTCGATATTTTCCAGCAAATCCACAATTTTGGACCTGGCGCGCTAAATTGTTATTCGGGATCATGCTGAAGTCTTGCAAGTGGAGAGAGACGCGCACAGGTGTCATTTTGTTCCAGCCTGACAAAGCCGATGCGCAATCTTTTTACACCTGCAACGCCAGATTAATATTTCAATCCCAATTTTCTCGGCAACACACAAGACAACTTGAATATAATTTGCACTTTGCAGTGACAATAAATGCAGAATTTGATTCGCTGCGAATAACTCCAGTTTCATGCATGTATAATCAAAACTGATAGAGTAATGCAGGTTCCTAAATTCTGACTTTGATTGCCTTTTTTTTCGGAAACGGTCAAGACGACCTTCGATTTTTATTGCAGATTTGTTCAGAAAGAGAGGGTCAATGCATCTAACGACATGACTCTCAGCGTGTCAATGCGCTACAGTAGTGTCAATGCCACAAAAATCTGCTCACATCACAAACGGAGGAGGGGCAAGCCCTTCCTTTGTACATAATTGACGACGCGGAATTGCGTGGTGAATTGAACACAAAATTCCAACAATGACGCATTTTTCAGAGATCAGATCATTTGGTTCTGAGGAAAAAGCATTTTGCACGAAATCATGGCCAATCGACCCCGTGAAGGTGAACTCCCCAAGATCACCAGGTGATGTCACCAAATCACAAGCGCTTTTACCGCGTTTGGCCGCTGATTTATTTGAGATGACTCGCGCGCTGATGCGCTGGGCCGTTGTCGCGTACGCCGCCATAATGGACAAAACCTTACCCCACTTTGGCTGGGCGCGTCCTCAGGATCTTGGTCATCGGGTCCTATATTTGAGCTAGAGAATGCTGAATACAAAACACCAACAGTGTCAATTTTTTTCAGAGATCGGATCACTCAGTCCTGAGGAAGTGCTCTTTTCATAAATTCAGGGCCAAATCAGAATCAAAATGATCCCTGAAGGCTAACTCGCTGAGAACTCGACGCGATGTCCCCAAACCACGAGCGCTTTCACCGCGCTTGGCCGCTGATTCATTTGAGGGGACTCACGTGTCGGGGCGCTCAGCCGTTGCCGCGGTACGAGACCAAATGGTGCTGATCTTACCCCTTTTACGCCTATGAAACTGGCGCTTCCTCATAAACTTGCTCATCTGGTCCCAAATTTGAACCAGTTGATGGTAGACCCAATTCTCCAACGGTGTTCACTTTTTTTCGCGTATCGGATCACTCAGTCGCGAAAAATCTCGAGATTCATGTTTGCTAGTGAAAACCATGCATCAAACAATAATTTACGCGTTTCTCCCGATGAGGCTGACCATATAGCGCCAAATTTAGACCAGTGGGCACTCGGCTCAAAACTTCGATGATTCCAAGTTTTTTTTTTGCAAATCGGATCATTCAGTCCTGAGAAAATGCATTTTGCGTAAAAACAGGGCCAAATCAGGTTCAGAACGATCCCTGAAGGTCAACTCGCCGAGAACTCGACGCGATGTCTCCCAACCACGAGCGCTTTTACCGCGCTTTGCTGCTGATTCCTTTGCGGTGACTTACGTGTCGGGGCGCTCAGCTGTTGTCGCGGTACGAGATCAAATGGTGCTGATCTTACCCCTTTTACGCCTACGAAACTGGCGCTTCCTCAGAGACTTGCTCATCTGGTCCCAAATTTGGACCAGTTGAAGATAGACCCAATTCTTCAACGGTGTTCATTTTTTTCGCGAATCGGATCGCTCAGTCGCGAGAAATCTCGATATTCGTGTTTGCTTGTGAAAACGCTGCGTTAAACAATATTTTACGCGTTTATCGTTTTTTCGAGGTAAAATCATGCTTGGATCACGGGCAAGCGCCACGACCTTGATATTTCTATGCGTCTCGGTTCAAAAAAAGTGCTTTAAATTGAGAGGTCAATCAGACGGTTTTAGCGAAACCCCAAAAAATGCCAATTTTTCACCAATACAATTTTTAATGCCGCAAACCGTGAGTGGATAGCCTCGGAAACTGATTCAGAAAGCCTTATTGTTGCGTGTCGCGTCTTTTTTCAACATGGCGCTGAAAACCAGAGATCCGCTAAGTCGTTGTGCAGATGAATCCAAAATATCGACATTTTCGCTTCAGGCTTTACAAATTCCGCATTGGTTCTCGAAATACAATGCGATATTTTGTGGATCCAAGTCAATCCTGCTGCCACCATCATCGTCGCCAATTCCCAGACCTCCCCTCTTCGGCACGTCGACAAGCGCGCCGGAGAACGCATCGTTACGTATGGATCCCATAAGACATAAGTACAGCATCTTCAGTGACAGGACAAAAATAGGTCCGCCTTGACTATTTCTCACAAGGTGTCAAATTAATCTTTAATCTCTCCTGTATTGATCAATAATGGCTCGACTGACATGAAATTTTTTAGGAACGATAAATTAAAAGTATAAAAACTATTCTAAAATTATGAAATTGCTATAGCAAGCAGATATTGAAATACACTAAAAAGGGGTACCTGATGCGGCATGCGACGCGACACGTACCTACGCATATACAATGGTCTGTGGAGATGAAATGACATTATGAACACCATCTCCAATTTTTTTCTGATACGAGTGCAATGGTGCTTGATTGTATTCTATGAGTCAATTTCATGCTACATGCATCACATCGAGCGCTGAACTATAGTGCATCCAGTCACGCATCTTTCATCGGCGGGCGGGTAGCTGTAAAAAATTCTGGAGGCACGGCACGCAGGCAAAGTCTAAAAATCTCGCTCTTTCGCTTTTCAAACGCACTCGCGTTTTTTGGAGTGTAGTGCGACGCTGTAGGTACCGTATCAAAATGACAGCGCATCCATGCAGATCAAAAAACGGACAGATCAAGCACTTTGTTCGTGTGTAAAATCCCAAACCACCGATAAAAATTTGTGCTTTTGTGCAATTTCTTGGATCCTGCCTGAGAGCCTGACTGATTTTTTTATTTTCAGCGAATGTAGATCATGCTTCGCATTTGTAGCTATGCCCTCATCAAGATTGATTTATTTAATAGCACAGAATCAGCGTCGTCAAGCAAAAAGTCAATATATTTCAATACACTGTCATAATTGCTGGCCTCCCGCAGCATTGAAACTTTGTCGAGTGCCACGCATGTAATCTCGCCGTCAAGCCCCAAGCGGAACTCGACATTTGTTGCATTAACCACAAGTGCAATCGGGCGGCTTTTATACGTTTTTCAATGAAAACGGGTATTTGATGTAAAATCTGGTGAGGAAGCAACACAAAATGCCAAAAAAATCGTCGTGTGTGACCTAATAAGCAGGTGAGACAGATCACTGAAATTGAGATTCAGGGCCACATGCGGCACTCCGGCCAAAAAAAAAAAAACACGAATTGACTCCCCTCCCTTTGAAATTGACGCCATGGGCATGAAATCAAGGTTTTTGGCTTTTGAATGCACCCTGTATCACTGCTGAGCAACCGAATAAATATCTGTGTGCTTGCAAGTTAGCAAGAATGCTCGTAGAGCGCCTGGCAAAAAAAAAAAAAAAATCTGAAGCATGAGCGCAGCACGGCCCATCGGCTTTCTTCCAAATCAAGAATGCGCGTTTGAATTGAGCAGCCTGTAGCCAACCCTTGACGGGGCCTGAGGATCGCCTTTTCCAGCAAATTCCATGAGCTGGTGTAGAAAAAAAATGAGACCAACATGGAAAAGGGGGGGCAAGACGACACCTGTCCTTGTTTTTCTTCTTTCCAAACAATTGAGCTTTCCCATCCCCCCATCCTCACTCCACTCTCTTGCGGATTTTGTCTTTTTTTTCTTGAAGGCTTTTCTTTTTTTTTGCTCCTTTTCCGCTTTTTTGTTTCTCTTTTGCCTAGCTTGCTCCTCCTCCCCTCTCTTTGTATAGACTTTTTAATATGCCACCCAACGATCCCGCTGACCATATGGACGTCGATCAATTTTCGTAAGCGACGGGATTTCAGAGAGAAAGAAAGAGGGATTTTGCCCATGGATGGCCGAGCCATATCTTGGAGGAGCGGCATTCAGCATTGATGGCATCACAAATTGAGCAATTGCCGAGGTACTGGAAACTGATTTGCCATCTGTTGGTAGGGCCCAAGATATCAACAAGCAAGCTGGCCAAGCGTATAAGCAGGGCAATTACAAGCAAGCCATTGAACTCTATGGCCAGGCCATTGGTAAATTCAAAAAAAAAAGATCCGGGAGGCTGGAAGGAGACACATCATGCATACGATGATGAGAAAAAGGAGATTGTGTATGAATGGGGCGGCTGATCTTGCCCTTTTGCCTCCCTTTTTTTTAAAAAAAAAAAAAAGAATTGCTAAAGGCAAACAAGCCTGCTTCGCCTTTTGCGGAGCTGTCGACGTACTATGCGAACCGATCTGCAGCGTGGACGATGCTGGGCGACTACAAGCAGGCGCTTGGCGACTGTCGTCAGTCGTTGGAGTGGAATCCGGAAAATATCAAATCATGCATCCGCAGTGCAAAGTGCCACGTGCTTCTGGGTAACATTGACGAGGCCGAGCGCCAATACAGTCAGCTGCTCGCTTCCGATGCGTCCAACCAGCAGGTGCAGCGCGACTACAACAACCTTCTCCACGTCAAACGCTATATCCAGCAGGTCGCCATGTACATGGAGAACAACCAATGGGGGCTTGCTCGTAACAGCCTTGACCAGGCCATCAAGGGCATGGACCAGGCTAATCTTCCTCAGCAGTGGCGCATCTGGCAGGCGGAATGTGCTCTCGGCGAGCGCAATTATGGTGATGCCAGCCGATTGATCAAGTAAGGCTGCCCACAAAAAAAAAAAAAAAAAACAGCATTTTTGACAGCTCGTTTTTTTTTTCTCCCTCATTTTCCAGCTCGCTGCTCCGCATGGACTCGCAACACCCCGACATTTTGTTCCTGCGTGCGCGCATGTTTTATGGACAAGGTGACAATGAAAAGGCGCGAGCGCATTGCATGGAAGCGTTGCGCTGTGACCCGGACTTTAGCAAGGCACGCAACCTGGCCAAGCTGTCGCGCGCCATTGAGAGCAAAAAGGAGGCTGGCAACCAGGCGTTTAAGACAAACAAGCTGGATGAAGCGTACGACATCTATACCTCTGCCTTGGCTCTCGATCCTGATAATCACGCCATCAATGCCAAGCTGTATTCCAATCGTGCCG
Source organism: Gongronella butleri (assembly GCA_025201375.1). Classification (NCBI taxonomy): domain Eukaryota; kingdom Fungi; phylum Mucoromycota; class Mucoromycetes; order Mucorales; family Cunninghamellaceae; genus Gongronella; species Gongronella butleri. The sequence continues at coordinate 376,515 of JAIWZP010000021.1, read as the reverse complement.
CCGTCTTACAAAAGGTAAAATGCTCATTTTTTTTTAAAAAAAAACAAAATTGGCTGGCCCGGAACAATGCTCAGCCAATGAGAAACATGGACTGACCTTGTCCTTTTTTTGATTAGCAACGCAAATTTGAAGAAGCCCTCGAGGACTGCGACAAGGCCCTTGAGCTCGATCCTGATTTTGTCAAGGTGTATAGCCGCCGTGCCGCTTGCTACATGGAGACCGAGCAATACGAAGAGGCGACGCGTGATTACAAGCGATTGGTGGACACGGATGCGGGCAATCGAGGTATGTATTTTTTTGGGGGGTGGGGGAGCGGGGGGGGGAATCACAAACAAAAGAAAAAAAAACGATTGCAGAAGGCAAAAAGGGTGCAAGGTCGCACAAGAGAAACAAGAAACAATGGGATGGAGGGAATCGCATGGGAAAATCCGTGGAACTTTGTTCGTTTTTGTGTCGAGAGGGAAGAAAAACGTGCGATAAGGGAGGCGTTGCGTCAAATGCGCACGCGAGAAAAAAAAATATGTGGCGCGTGGCGAGGATCAAGGGACTCAATTTTTATGTTTTTGGTATAGAATACCGCAATCTGTTGCGCAAGGCCGAAATTGAATTGAAAAAGTCGCAGCGAAAGGATTATTATAAGATTCTCGGTGTCAGCAGGGACGCTGGAGAGAGCGAGATCAAAAAGGCGTACCGCAAGCTTGCGCTGCAATACCACCCTGACAAGAATGCTGGTGATGCCAAGGCCGAGGCGCGGTTCAAGGAGGTGAATGACGCGTACAGCATCCTCAGCGACCCACAAAAGAAGGCGCGCTTCGACTCTGGTGCCGACCTCGAGGGCATGGGCGGCATGGGCGGTGGCTTTGACGGCGCCGGCGTCGACATGAATGATATCTTTCAACAATTCTTTGCTGGCAGCGGCGGTGGCATGGGTGGCGGCATGGGTGGCATGGGTGGCATGCACGGCATGGGCGGCATGGGCGGCATGGGCGGTGGCTTCCCTGGCGGCTTCTCATCATCCGGCGCGCGCCAACAACCCGGCGGAGGCTTCCAATTCCACTTTGGCTAAAATGTTGGCTCCCCCCAAATTCTCTCATTCTCTTCCATTTTCGCGTCGTTTTTTGCCTCCGTCAGCACCCCTCCTCTCCAAGTTGTAAATGATCCCCCTCCCCTTTTTTTTATTTTTTTTTTTTTGTTGCCTATTCTTTTTTTTGCGTGGCTTTCTCGCCCATTTGTATTGTTCATGCCTCATTTCTCGTCCATCTTGTGTGGCGAGCGTGTCGCGTCCGACGTGACGCGTCACACTCTTCCTTGATTTCCCTCACCAAACCCATTAGACAAATAATAAAAAAAATTTCCACAATAGATAGCCCCCATTTAGACTTTTCCTTGTCAGGAACAATGGGACAAAGAGGCCATATGTTTGTGTTTTCAGGAGCCGTCAGTGCTGTAACGTCATGTCACACAAGCTTTATGGCACAACAATCGTTGCATTTTCCACGTTGCTTTTTTTTTTCCATGTCAATTTTTTGTGTAATCATTGACCGGGAAGGGCAATAAAAAGCGCTCAAAGAAGCTTTTTTCGCTTTTGGAGCTCTCTTTTCCCTCTCTTGTCATCCCAAATTTGCATTCTTCTTTCCCCCCCCCCACCCCAATCCTTTTCTTCCAAGCGGGTCGCTTTTTTTTTTCCTCTCTCTTTTTTTTTCTTTCTCTTTCTCTTTTTCTTTCTCATTCTCCATTTCATTCCTCATGGCAATGTCGATCTGCAAGACGGACCTGGTCAATCATGGGTCGAATGCGGGCGGGTGCAGGATCTGTGGATCACAGGTGCACCAGACCAAGGTAAAGGGCCGGCTAAATGTCATTTACACAAAAATAAGCTCATCCATTCCTGTTTTTTTTATCCAATAGTATTGCCCCGTGGCCCCGAGACGATGAACGCGTGCATCATCGACGACGGTTCTCTTTTTCTTTGTGTTTCCTCTTACACAGATTACATGAGCAAATGTCGCGCGTTTCTCCGTTTGCTTTTTTGTTTTTTTGTAAGACCCTGGTGAGGGCTATCTCTGGAGCTAGCCCGGTTTGGCCCATGTTTATTATATTCTCTCTCTATTTCTCTATTTCTCTTTGTTCACCCCACCAACCATACCTCCAAAGTTTTATTCCCCCCTCCTCTCCTCTTTTTTCGCTTTCATTTTTCAATGTTGTTAACTTGCATACACCAATCATGATAATAAATCTGCTTATAGACTGTCTATTTTGACAAAAAAAACGAATCATGACGTGATTCTTTTATTGGACAAGGAGCGGAGTCCTGGGACACGGGTTTTTTTTTCTTGCGCATCTCCTTCGATGCATGCCCCACATCGCATTTCCCCAATTTGGGCATCATTATGCATGCTTACCAGCCAAAGGCTCCGATCAAAAAAAAAATCCAGAAACGACGTTTATCATGGCGGGTCCGCCCTGATTTTTTTTTTTTTTTTGAAACGATGCGCGTTCCTCGGGAGAGTCGGATAAGCGTTCCCCATTGCGGTTGATAGGGGCCAAAAGGATGCAAAAAGGTGACGCGATAACCTAAAAAGAAAGCCAAGGGGCATTTTTGATTTCTGTGTTGCGTGAAAATAAAAAGGCAGGCCGAGTGAGGAAGAAATCGAAGAGCAAGGGCATGCGGGTAACTCCAAGGTAACCAAAGCGTATCAATTGGCATGTGAAGCAACACGGTAAGGAAAAAAAAATTTTCGAGTCGCACAAGTCGCAAAAAATTTTTGACCAAAAACACGCGCACCGCATCTTTTTTTCCTTGTTATACTTTTTGACAAGGCCGTTGCTATCGGCTTTCGAAACGCACGTGGGATTCAGGAAAGCCACGTTTTAACTTTAGCCCGCCCCCCCCCTTGCCTTGGCGCTTGTTTCTTTTTGAAATTCAGGGACACGAGAGAAAAAAAAAGAGAAAAAAATGGCATGATGATAGGAAAATGCAAGATTTAATAATGGTTCTATCTATGAGGATGAAGAGGCTTTCTGGATCGATTGTGCTAACTGGCGAATTCTTGGGTCATAATGATTCTAAAAACAAAAACAAAAAAAAAAGCAATTGGAATCAGATATGGATGGGGGACGCACCCCGGCCTTGTTCAAGCGCTGTTTTTGCACTCCATGGACGGCGGCCAGCACGCCATTTTGACGTCTTGGTAGGACCACACGTCTTAAAAGATGCGTGCCTATTTTTTTTTTTTTTTTTTTTTACCTGATAGAGGAATAATTCATATAAACTCGTGCCAAATGGATTGCAGAGCTCGGGGTCTTGCAACAATGGCTGGTACACACCCGTGGACGCGCGGTCCTCGGATTGTACAAGAGCATCCAGCCGTTGATCCTTCTAAGGAGTGTCAAAGCAAGGAAAAGTGAGTGGCGGAAGAGCAAAAAAATTGGGCCCGATGAATTGGGGGGAGGGAGGAAGAGTGCGCCATTTTTTTTTTTGCTTTTTTTTTTTTTGTTCCATTGCGTTACCTGTAAGAGTCGTCGCACAAGCGACAAGCACCGCAGGGATGATTTGGTGGGCATGTTGAGTGCAACAAGGGCCCATCTCTTGACAAAAGCAGCCAATCGATCGACGGGAATTTGGCGCTTCTTGAGCAGCATCATGTCCATGCTACGGAGAATGAGCTCGCTCTCCGATTGGCCGCCGTCGACAGCTTGATCCTCTTCGAGTGCCGTGCGGTATGTGCAGCGCAGCAGAATCTGGTAGATTTCACGGTAAAAGTCCTTTAGGTCGTAATTGATAGCTTCGCCTTGGCCAGATAACAGCTCGAATGCCGTGATCGCGCACATCAGACGCTTGCGCGTTCCGCTGCCGCCGCGATTCACATGCTTGCTGTCTTCCAATTGGAGCATCACGTCCCGCAGCGCGTTCAGCAAATCATTGAAGAAGTCCACATTGATCAAGTGCGCAAACCTAAAAAAATAAACAAAAAAAAAAAAAAATCGGTCAGGGTGCTTGCTCCTCGCTCCATGACCATGCGGCGCGCAAAAAGATGCGCTCTCTCGCACCGATCAAACCTTGATTACCACCATTTTCTCCCCCTTTTTCTTTTTTCTCTCGTTTTTTAAGAGATAACACTTACTTGGCCAGCCCTTCCAGGACACTGGGCAGCAATGGCGACGATGCTTGCTTTTTGAGGATTCTGAAATAAAAGGCAAACACCAGCTTCAACGTCTCGGTGTGCTACACAAAAAAAAAAAAAAAAAATGGGTTGAATGGATGGACCGCGCCCTAATGTTGGGGCGATTTTTTTTTGGTCTTGGGTTGCTTACGTGCTTGTCCTTTTCTTCTTTGCTGACGACAGCCTCGGCCTCTTCAAACTCTTTTTCAATGAGCTTTGTCTCCTTGAGGGCTTTGCGCGCCTTTTTGGTCAGGAAGGGCTTGTCCTTGGCCTTGCGCTTTTTGCTTTCCGTGGGTTCGTCATTGCCGGAGACGGGACGCATCTCTTCCTTTAGACGAAGATGCAGGAACGTCGCCACGGCCTTTTCGTGCACCTGGTAGCCTTTAGAGCGGATCATGCGCGTCATCATCTTGACCGCGTCCTCCGAGTACCGGCCCGATTCGTCCTGCTCAAACAGCTGGACAATCGCGTCAAACGCCAATTGCGCGTTCTGTTGGAAAAAAACGAAAAAAGAGGCGTCAACCCATGAACCAACCCGATTTTTTTTCTTTTCTTTTCTTTTCTTACCTCGTTCCATTCGAGCGTGCTCATGCGCGCCACAACAGCCACCATGATCTCCAGACGGAAGTTGAAATGCGGCTTGCTTGTCAACAGCGTGCACAGGCACCTCGTCGCGACCAATGCCAAAGATGGATCGGCATCCACATTACGCTCTACAACAACAACAAAAATGAGTTTTCTCTTTCATGCGCACGCGCAAACTCCCATTTGTTAACTCTTACTTGACAGAAGAGCTTGCAATTCCTTGAGATACATCTCGTAATTAAGCAACAAGGCGCGTTCAAAGTCGCGCAGCTTCTTGACATCCTTGGAAACCTTGACTTGCTGCTCCTGCTCGCTCAATGGGCGAATACGATAGCTATCCAAAGAAAGAAAAAAAAAGTGAGCCAATTGTTTTCGTGGCGCGTTGTGGCCGCCTCGCAACGCGTTTCGGGCATGTCGCGCGACGCGTAGTTTTTTTTTTCGTTCTCGATTTTTGTCGATTTTTACCCAGGAAGGATGTCTTTGTAGACGGCCAATTGGGTGACGAGCGCCAGCTTTTTGACCGTGACGCTGTCGGTGGCATTGTAGATGTTGCGGAATTGCTTAAGGCTCATGACGTGCTCTTCGGGATCTTCCAAGATGGTGGACGCGAGATCGGCAAGCTTTTCCTTGGTTTCCACGAGCTTTTCTTTTTTGGCAGGCGTGGCCTCGGCAAGCGCCGCCTCCTTTTGTTGCTGCTGCTGCTGCTTTTGTCGTGCAAGGATGGCTGCAACCTCGTTATCATCTTCGCTTTCTTCTTCGGGCAGTTGATCGCCTTCGGCCTGCGCGAGCTGGCCCGTCGCCAGCTTGATCGGCAGCTTGTTGACATAATCCCTCTTTGTCCACTCGCTGCTGACCTGGCGCGGCGCCATCTCATAGTCCATTTCCTCGTCATCCGACGCGACGCGCGCTTTGCGCATCTTTTTCGGCAATTGCGACTGCGATTTTTTGGCATTGATGTCATTGTCGTCGTCGACGTCGTCGTCAGAGCTCAGGTCTTGCAAAAGCGCGTCGTCGGCATCAAAGTCGTCGGCGTCGTCGGCAAGGTCGGCATAGTCCTCTTCATCGGAGGAGGTCAGATCCGAAGGCTCAGGCACGTTTTCCAATTGCTGCTTCTTGCTGATCGGTTGCTGAGCGGGCACCTTCTTCTTAGGCAATTGTCTAGATGGCGAAAGAAACGAGAAAACAAGGACCGTGTCAGGTTCGATGGCCAATTTCCATCGTAAAAGGCTTACCGCGTCAGCTCTTTTGCATCCATGCCCGTCAAAAACGACCCAAACGCTTGGTTCTCGGCAAAAAACTCAAGATCCTCCTCGGACAACTCGAGATCGTCGTCCTGCACCGTCGGCACATTCACGTACTCCTTGTCCTTTTGCGCGACAAAAAAAAAAGTGTTAAATGGCTATTTGCAATTGTTTTTTTTCTTTTTCTTTTTCTTTTTTTACCTTGGCCAGCTTCTTGGGTGCGCTATAAGGGCGTGGCGCCGCCTTGCTGCTGGGAGGCTTCGTCGTCTTCTTCATAGAACCCTTCTTGGGTGGCATGGTACGGGATCAAGAAAGAAAAAAAAGTGAAAGACTTAGAAAGCGGCTCTTCCGCCCTGCCTTTTTTTTTCTTTTTGCTCTGAGGCTTGCGCATCCAAAAAAGGCAGTCGGAGTTTGATGTCTCATCATGCAAACACAAAATGCAACAAAAGAGCAGCAGCCCCGTAGCCAGGGCACACTCGATCTTTTGTAAGCACGTCGTGTGCCACTCACACTATTGAGCAGCAGGCGAATGGGGAAAAAAGACAATGGGGGTGTGCACATTTTAATTAAAAGAAAAGGCGAGCCATCTTTTCATTTAAACAGGACAAAAATGGGATATGGAGTGCGTGTGTGGAGCGCGCGCGCCACGATGGTGCTTCTGTGGGCCGCGCCTCGCCATTTACTGTAACAGCATTATGGACATGCAATTGACCCACCGTAAGCGCCTTTTCACAGTGCCATTGATTGCCCGTGCAATAAAAAGAAAAAGAAAAAAACCGCGCATTGCTCATTCGCGTAAAAACTCGTTGCACGTGGCATGACTTTCTTGCATATCGTAGCCTTCCACTGCATTCGTCGCATCTCCTCCAATGCACGCTACAATCACGGCAACGCCGTCGTAAATTGTCTTACTCTAGCCAAAATGACGCTTTTCTTTTATTTTGGGAATTGAGAAGCGTCACCCAACAACAATGCTTTGTGTCAGGAGACACAAATTGCAACGCGGGACAATGCATGGGAAACGGCGGGAAGCATTACTGGAAAATCTAAACTTTATCCAAACTTATCAGGGTTTAGGAAGCATGACGAGGAAAACCATGGCAATTGGTCACAGATGCTGGGACTCATGCGGGGGGTGGGGGTCGCTGGAGGATGATAAGCGCTTTTTGAGCGTCGAAGAATCTTCTATCATGGATTGGCAATGCCCACTTTTTTCATTTTTGCAAAAAAAGACAACCAGCAAGGTACTGTTGCACTTTTCTGGAGACCTACCTCATTGATCTTTTACTTTTTATTGCACAGCACACAATGAACAAACGTCCAGGTGAGTGAGACGGGAAACAAGGTCGATGAACAGGAGAAAACGGCAGAAAAACGCGGAAAATACGGGGATTTATCCAGGAGGAGGGGCTTCCATTCAGGATTGTACTGGCCGATGGCCCTAAAAACTTGGCTAGTATGAATCCTTTGGCGTGACACTTGAGCTTGATCCAAACTTTGGCCCATCAAAACATGTTTACTCGGAGCAGTGCGCCAAAAGACTTATTTTAACGGTAAATTAATTCGTTTGCCGCCGGTCGAGCACTGCAAAGCTCCAAAATGCATGTCACCGTGAAAAAAACAAGCTGGAAAATCGAGTAGGATTCAACTTACATCTTGGCATTCGTCATTGGGGCGCGCCACACGCAAATCAAATTTTAGACCTGGCCAGCGACCAAAACCAAAATTGAAAAATTAGGTCTCCAGAATTGCGCCAAACTCCTCCACAAGAAAAAGGCCATAGAGAAACCACGAAAAATGGCAAAAATGATTAGGGTCAATCTGTTGGTTGTTGAGCAATCCCACGTTTTAGATTTATTTTCAACCGCAAATTACTCGGGAAGAACGCATATATAGAGCCGCGCCGACGCGTCCCACTAGCAAGAGAGACGCAAAGTGCATGGAATTGATTAAGAACCGACGCGTGTAACTCGACGACTGACGCGGTTTAAGACGCGTCGAACCCGTACGAATAAACTTGCTGTCGCATTTACTCGGCCGAAACTAATCTTTTTTCATAGATCACCGGTACCAAAGTACGCTCCACGTCATGCTCTTTCCAGTGATATGACTTTCAAGGCACGGCATCCATTCCTCGTTGAGTTTGTCTTGGAGTGAAAAATAGCTGCTTTTCGCGCTTTACGCGACAACTAGTCGATCGACGCTCCATGTTTATTGCATTTCCCTTGGATAATCGATATCATTTACCATGGGTGTGAAGGTCGTGGCAACCTGAGGACCTAAATTTTGGGATTTTCAAATCCATGGCTGCACCCCTTTGAAAATTCGTCACTTTTTACCATCGTTATTGCGAGCCACCTAGTGGCCACATCATGGCGGGAGTAGGCTTATTTGAAAGACAAGAGCTGGCATAATCACTTTTGAATAGATGGATGTCCTTCAAGGCTTGTCGACTCATTGACAAACGGCCAAAATACAATTTTAAAGCTCAATTGCCATTTTCTCGACAATCTGCTTGATCAATGGTGCTTTTTTTTTTTTTTGCGCACCATACAAATGACAGGGAGAAAACAGAGTAGCACGTTTGACACGCATCGATTCAAGCAGCATTCGACAATACATCAAAAAAATGCAATAAAAAAAGCAAATTCACGATTGCTGGCGCTGGTGGTCCAATCTCTATTAAACTAGAAAGCCATTGATTACTCTTGGGCGTGTTGAATCCCAAGAACATGATGTGAACCGGAAGCTAATCCAAGAAAATCACGCAATTGCGTGTCAAAATGGGCTTTTTCAGGTTTTCGCGGCGTAAAACAAGAAATTGCGCAGCTATCGAGAGCAAACAAATGTTTTTATGATGGAAAAAAAAGCAGGCAGAGATGGAGAGATGGCCACAAGCCAGGGTTTTTATTCGAAAAATATTATTGGGAGAGGAGGGGAAAACAGAAGAGAAAAGCATGGACATAGCCGAGATGGGAGGAGTGCGAGGGAAGAACATCAACAGACAACAGATGACGGGGAGGGGGAGGAAGAGACAAGAGAAAAGAGAAAGGGGAAAGGAGACAAGGGAAAAGAGACGAGAGACGAGAGACAATGGGCAGGTGCAAGATCAATTCTTATTTTCGCGTGGCAAGATGACGTGTGTGAGGTGGACACCTGTGCGGACAATGGCGTCAACGACGGTGGAAGCCGGATTCATGAGCTCGCGCTCTGCAATGGCGACCAACTCTGGATTTGACAACGCCTTCACGTATGGCTGCAAGAGGTCGATTTTTGTGGAGGCCATGAATGCGCCGCGATGCGCAGTGAAGCCGACGAGGCCGCGGTAGAGCGACTCGTAGCGGCGCTTCGTCTCTTCGTCATGCTCATCGGGGCTGGCCTTTTTGAACGTGAGGATACGGTCCAAGAAGTAATCCATGTCGAGGAGGAATTGACGGAATGTGGCCCAATTCCACTAGTCCGTGTTTTTCTGGTATCGGGCACGCAAGATTTCCGCGTACAAATCGTGCATGCTTTGGATTGCAAGGTCGGCACGTCGATGTTCCGCGATCTTGTTGGCGTCGCACGCAAGTTCAAATTGCTCGACCCACTCCTTGACCTTGTAAGACGCCAGGAACGGTAAACTGGGATTGGTCATGGTGAGAAAGAGACGATGGGAAAAATTAAAAAGAAAAAAGTCAATGGAAAAGAAAAAAGAAAAAAAAGCGGAAAGAGCAGCGATCCATTTCCGTCTCCCTCCCCTCCCCCCTTTTTTTTTTATTTTGATCGCATTTTAGGCCTTGAATTAGGCCAGAAAACTCATTAGCTCGGGTCAGGTTGATGTACACCATGTTGTCAAACATCCCTCTCCAGAGCCTGGAAGAAGCGCACGGGAGATGAGTTTGAGATATTACATTGTAAAATCATGGCCTCCCTAAAAAATGAACATTGTCAACTCATAGCGGCTATACGCACACGTTGGTATTGGCGCTCACGAAAAAAAAACGCGTGTTTCATGCGATTTAATACGCGTCAAAAGAGGTGTGACACAAAAAATTGGCTTTTTTCGCCTCAAAAACGCGCGATTTGAATCCCCGCGGCGCGGTCTCCTTTTTTATGCTAGCAATGGACCTTTTGATCATCAATTGAGGGGGGGGGAAAAAGACGCCATTTTTATAATGATCGTTGAAGGGTTGGAAAGAAGAGAGAATGGACATACATAGCTATATTTACAGACAATAAAAGAGGGGAGATCACATGGTGCCATGGAGGATGGCGAGGGTCTTTCTTGCGTCAAAGGCCGGGGATGTGCCTGGTGCGCCATCGACGAGTGTGAGGCTATTGTCGCTGTCGTCTTCCATGGCATCGTTTGAGCAATTCATGCCGATGCGGTGCAGACGATTGACGAGCGCGGCCTGGCAGGTGAGTGAGGCGAGAGCCGGGCGGTTGACCATGCGGCGGATGGTCTGAGTGAGGCCGCGGATATCTTGCCTATCATTGTCATGGACGTGAGAAGCGGGGACGGTGAGCCAGGCGTCCAATGCAACGAGGCACGCGCCTAGTGTGGCCACGGCCATGAGACGGCCCTCCATAAACTGCGCCTCGGAAGCCTTGTAGTGTGCAGGCGTCTTTTGTGTCAAATTGGCCCACATTTGGCGTGCCAATTTGAGCTGATCGAGGCCCTGTTGCAGCAACAAGAGATTTTCCTGGTCATTGGCCATGGTGGGGGTCGTGGGCGTGGCCATGGTAGTGGTATTGGGCACACCAAGCAAGCTCCTGGCCATATTGTGCTGGTGGATGAGTGTGGCGCCTGCCAAGAGATGCACAAGATGTTGCTTTGCAAGGGCGTCCATGTCGCTGTGACGCATTTTGGCCTTGTATGATGCCGTTGGCACGAGAATGGCGCGTGGCATGCGCTGCACAAGGGTAGTCATGGCTTGCTCGTTGGGTTTGTGCTGCCACAAGGATTCAATGGTGGCGCCCACTACCATGAACCAATCAGCCACGTGCCGTTCGTCGTCCTGCAGCGTCAATGATCCCGCATACGCAAAGAACGTCGACGGCTGAGGCATCATCATCCCGTTCATCATCGCCACATAGTCCATCTCCAAACGGTCCAAAAGCGTCAAATTCGACAAAATTGCCGTTGGCACCAGAGTCGGGGCATACGCAGATAAAGACAAACCTTGGCCACCAACCAAAAGACCGGCCGACGTTGCCAATTGTTGTCGAATGACGGCAATTGTGTCGTGCCATGCTGGTTTGGACGCCAATGCATTCAAATTCGGGTGATCGTCGTCGGACAGACTGGCCCAAACATCTTGTTCATTGGCATCCCACGTGGCCGTCTTCCACAAGTATTGAATTAGCGATTGCGCAATGCGATTCGATGGAAACAACGCGACAAGTTGCATGGTGGCCGTCGCATAAGCGCGTGCGCGCATCGATGACAATTGGCGTCGCCTCAATTCATTATGGTCGCGCTGGCGCGAGGTCGTAGACGCATTGTCGTTGTCGTCATCATTGTCATTGTCGTCGTCGGAATCAAGCAGCAGACTCTCGTCATCATCGTCCTTGTTTTCGTCATGTTCGCGATTTTGCCGATTTCGGCGACGTGGTCCGTGAGGATCATATACCGTGGGGACGCGTGCCGACGCGTAAAAGGCAGCTTGCTCGAGATCATGGCCATAATCTTCCTCGAGAGAATCGATGAGATTGAGCATGCGAAAGCTGTGGTAAAGGATGATGCCTGTGGAAGTGGCCGGATGGCCGCCAAGCGCTTCACATTCGTTGAGCTTGATCCAGCGAAACACGTGCTGCCATCGTCGTTGCTGTCTGCGGTGCGCATCGCGCTGCAACCACGCACGGTCATCGTCATCATCATCGTCGTAAAGATCGTCGTCATGATCATGGATGCCATCGTCCACATCTTGGCCAAGCCGGATATCGTAGCCAAGCACATGGCGCGCCGCCCACTGGCCAAATTGCTTGACAAGGTTGTACGCGAGCGTCACACCGTGTCGCGTCGCCGTCCATCGAGCCGTCACGTCGTGATGCTCCACCGTCAGCTGGTCCACGAGCAACTGGTACATTTGCATCAATTTCGCATCGCCCGGCGACCGAGGCACCGACGCTGCGCCGCCTGGCGCTTGTCGTGCATGACGCATCCCGCGTCGCTTGTGGATCGTCGACGCCTTGACACGTCGCATGTTGAATGTGCTGTAAACGCACGATTTGATCCAAGGATACACCAAATGGCACACGTACGCAAAAAAGAGCACGTACCTCAGGAGGACCCTAATTGAGAAAAAGGTGAGAACGGGAGGAAAAATTGGAAAAAAATTGGAAAAAGAAAAAAATAGATGTTTTCTTACCAGGGGTCGTCAACGTAGCCATAGGTCCATGTATCAATGAGAGAGGAAGAGGTGGTGTAGCCATTTTCTGCAGTTGTGCGTGATACATGGTGATGCTGATTATCGACATTGGCGCTCGTAGTAAGGGGCGACGACGAAAAGAGGGAAATGGCCATAAAGACGGCCATGAAGACGCGATGATTGACGACGCCTCCGGTGGCGGTGACGGCGGGCGGCAAGTTGGTATTGAGCCTGTTGTTGTTGTGATGGACCGAGACACGTGCCCTATCCATGTCGAGCCAAGGATCATGTAAATACGTGGAAGCGACACTGGCCGTGGACGAGACGGGGGCCATGATGGGCTGTTGCAAAAAGGAAGGCGCATTGGCCATGGGCGACGTGGCATTGGACGCATTAGACGCCGGCGACAGGGAAGACGGCGCTTGCTGCAACGGTTGCTGTGAAGGCTGCCTCGATCGCTTGCGACGCGACGCAGACGCGCGTTTCCTCATCTGTTGCTCTTGCTTTTGTCGTTGACGCTCCATGGCGGCCTGTCGTTGCAACATTTGCTCGCGCTGCGCCTTTTGGTGGTTGAATTGCGCAAGCACATTCGCACCACCAGGTAATTGATGGATGATTTGCTGCAATGCGTGATTTTCATGCCTCAATTCGTCGCCGACGCCCTTTAAATGCACAATGTACTCGGTCGCCTTGCGAAGAATCGTCGCCTTGTTCAATTTCGTCGCAACAGCCACGCCATCCATATATTCCTCGTCATCTTCGCCATCATCCTCATCATCGTCACGCGCACGCTTGCCCGTGCCATTCTTGAGCTTGGCATGCAAAAGCGCAGGCACTGCATTCTTCAATTCCGTGATACGATCGTTGATATTGTTGCGATAACGTCGTTCAATCGCATTGTGGGCTGATTTTTTTGGCGCAGGCATGGGAAAAAGCAACGACGACGTATCAATCGACCCTGGCTTGCCTAGCCCCTGGCCAACTTGTTGCATTGGCGTTACTTTTTCTGTAAAAGAAGTCGGAAAAATGAGCATTGCCTCTTTCCTTTTTCGTCGTTTGCCCGTTTCTTCTTTTTTTCTCTTTTTTTTCTTGGTTTTTTTGCTATTTTTTTTTTCTTTACCGGTCTCTGTCAGGATGGGCATCATGGGCGGGGGCGTGTCGGCCAAACCCGGAGGACTGCTGTCCGAGGCAGAGGATGTAATGGTGCCAGGCGTGGTGGTCATGGCTTGTGCAACCAAGGCATCGTGCAAGGAGGTCGTTGTGGGTGGTGTGAGTGGGTGATGTTTGGGCGATTCCGCCTTGATCTGCGTCTGCAAGTCGCTGCTAAACAGATCGAGCGCTTCGGGGCTAGGGTATTCGTTTTTCATCAGCATCTCGGGCGCCGGCGGCGACGTCCAATGCGACGGCACCACAGGGAAACCCCCGCCCTTGCCATCGTCAAACGGATACATGGCCGGCGCAGCAGGCCCTGTACCCATTGCTTGCTGTGAAGGCGCTTGTGAAAGCGGTGGCGCCATCGGCTGCTGTTGTTGCTGCTGTTGTTGTTGCTGTTGTTGCTGTTGCTGCTGCTGTTGTTGCTGCTGTGATGTGTTGAAGGGCGCGCATTGCACTGTCAAATATCGGTCCATATCGTGCAGCGCCGGCGCCCGTCCCGACACCGACGATTGTAGCTGCGCTTGCTGCTGTAAATCGAATTCAAAGTCGGAAAGACAGAAAAAGCCGTCGCTCGCGTCTCCGGCAAACATATTGTCGTAGCCAGGTGTCGCCTGATATTCCATGGGAGGGTAACAAACAACAACAACAAAAAAAAAAAAAAAAAGAGTAAAGAGTAAAAAAATAAAAATAAAAAAAAAAGAAACAGAGAGAGAAAAGGGAAGGTCGAAATGGCGGACCTGCCAAATTCTGGTTACTTGAGAAGAGAAAAAAAGAAAAAAAAGTGGCGTGATGTTTGCCCTTGGTTTCGTCCATTGGCCAATCAGAATGCTGCTTTTTGCTTTCTTTGCATTTTACTTGCATTTCACGAAATTGAGGGGGGGGAGCCAAGGTCCGAAAAGCCTGGCCTCTCGCTTCCATTCCAAGCCATGACCCACGTCCGACACACCACTCATGAGTGATCCCTGTGCCGCTCTTGATTTACGTCCGTCTCTCATCCAATTCCTCATTTTCTTGGACTGTGTCACGTCGACTTGCCCGTAATGGTGGTCCCCCTGATTTTTTTTGAGGCTGAAGAACTTTCATTTTTTTTTTTTGGCCTGGCCTGGCCCCACACGACACTTTTTGTTTCATATCCTCTTTTTCTTTTTTTTTTCTTCATCTTCATGACAGCAGAAACAGCCTCGTTTAATATAAACGACTATCCTATTGTCGTTGGCATTGATTTTGGTACAATGGCGCCAGCGGCCTTTTTGAACACTTTTGACGCGAAATTCGGCTGACACGCTCGTTTTTCTTTTCTTTTTTTTTTCTCACCAGGCACCACGTACTCTGGGGCGGCCTATGCGCTTGCCAACACCGAGAACGAGGTGATTGACATTACGTCATGGTAAGAAAGCAGCCATTGTGATTCCTCAGGGCATCTCACCGACTTCTTTTTTTCTTTTTGCCTTGTAGGCCACGCCGCGCCGGCTATCATTATCCCAAGGTAAGGAGCGAGGGGGCGAGGAAAGCGAATGTGGACAACAGTCGTCCATGGCTGATGCACGCTCTTTTTCATTCACGTAGGTGCCAACAATGAGTGTAAGTCTTGCTGAAAAATCAAAAAAAGATGGCTTGGAATAAAGTCCAAGCACGCGACTTTTGGGCTTTGGTCTGATTACTTGCTTTTTTTGATTGGTGCAGTTGTATGATAGAAACACAAAGGTAAAAAAAAAAAAAAAAAAAAAAGGCGTCCCGAATATAGTTGTCACTCACGTTTTTTTTAAAAAAAAAAATCTCTTGCTTAGAAACTGGTGACGTGGGGAAACAGCGTGCGCTCCGAGTGCCGCAAGAGCAGCAAGGACCGTGAGCTGATGATGCTGCAGCAATTCAAGCTGTTTTTGGACGAAAGCTTGGATCAATTGCTCAAAATCCCAGAGGGATTCAATGTCGTCGACTTGATTGCCGGTAAAATTTAAAAAAAAATGGCATAGCTGCCGTGGCTCATCATCATCGGCTTGGTATAATTAGACTTTTTGCGCGAATTCCATGACCACGTTCGCAACGAGATGAAGCGCACATTTGTCGGCCAAATGGACTGCCGCTACCGCTATTGTTTGACGGTGTGTATTGCAAAAAGAACAAATGGAAAGAAAAAAAAAGGCGACAACGTTGCTGACCTTGCTTTTTTTCCACCTCTTTTGCGACAGGTGCCCGCCATGTGGAGCGACAAGGCCAAGCAGACGATGCGTGACGCCGCCATCTCGGCGGGCATCATCGACAAGAACGACCACCACGACCGCTTGATCCTCATCTCCGAGCCCGAGGCTGCCGCCATCTATTGCGAGCGCACCAGCGACGAATTCACCATGGTCGATGGCGACGAATTCATGATTTGCGACGCCGGTGGTACGCGCTCTCTCCTCCCCCCCCCCTTTTTTTTTTCTCGGTGTACGCTGACACATGGGCCCTCCATCTTTTTTTTTTTTTTTTTTTTTTTTTTTTTGCTGCACACATTAGGTGGTACGCTCGATTTGATCGTGTTCAGCGTCAAGATGGACGCCGACGGCAACCGCAAGTTCCAAGAGAGTGCCAAGGGCATGGGCCGCTCGTGTGGCTCCATCTTCATTGACAAGAACATGCGCAAGCTCATCAAGAGCAAGCTCAAGAAGATCAGCAAGGGCGGCTCCATCCCCCCCTCGGCCCTCGAGACCATGATGGAGCACTTTATTGGTAAAAAAAAAAAAAAAAAGTCTCGTTGGCTCGTGAAAAAAGACTCACACAGCCCCCGCGCGCACACAGATCGTATGAAGCCCGATTTTGACGGCTCCGAGGACCAATACTTGGATTTGCCCATGATTGCGGGCCTCGTCGAACAAAACATGCCGTCACTGGGTCTGCGCGATGGCAAGCTTGAATTCACCGTGCAAGAGCTCGAGGAAAAGGTGTTTGAGCCCGTTGTCCGCGACGTCCTCGACTTGGTGCAGCAGCAGATGAACGAGACTACCAATCTTAAAGCCATCTTCATGGTCGGTGGCTTTGGCTCCTCACAATACCTGTACCTCCGCGTCAACCGCGAGTTTGGCTCCCAAAACCTCAAGGTCATCACACCCAATCGCGCTGGTAAAAAAAAAAAAAAAAAAAAAAATGCGTGCAAAAACAAAGACGTCGATTATTAATCCTCCTTTGTGTGTCTATGCAGAAATGGCCGTGTCACGTGGTGCTGTGTACGCCGGCCTCAACCCAACCAAGGTGTCCGTGCGCGTGCCACGCTATTGGTATGGCATTGAAATCACCGCTCCCTTTGTCGAGGGCATCGACCCACCTCACTTTAAAATCACCAATCCCGACGGCACCGTCCGCTGCGACCATCGCTACTCGATCTTTGTCCGCCGTGGTGAACCTCTGCGTAAGAATGGGGAAAAAAATGAAAAAAGGCAAACAATCACACAATAGCACATCTGACCACCTATTTCGCGCACTTTTACATAGCCAAGGACCAGTGCACGAGCAAAAGATACACGACCTTCTACCCGCGACACACGGCGTGCACGTTTTACGCGTGCGACCTCGAGGAGGAGCCGCGCTGGGTCGTGCAAGAGGGTGTGCGCAAGGTCTTTGACTTTGAAATCCCCATGCCCAACTTGCCTGGCGTCGCCTACGGCGAGCCCGTCGAGCTCGTCATCAACATGTACTTTGGCGAGGTCGAATTGCGAGTCGAGGCTATCATCCGCGACAAGAAATACGATGTACTATGTAACTTTAACGTCTAGACGCTCCACCTTTATTCCCAACGCACGCGCGCACGCACGCACCACACACGTTGCCAAACAAGTATGGCCTTGCTTTCTTTTTTTTTTTTTTTTTTATCAAGCAACCCCTTTCTTCCACACATGATGCGAAAAGTCTCCTCAATCTACAAAATAATAAATCCGCTACATCCATGCCCCCCTCTGTCCCCTTTTCTCGTGCTCACTGTAGCCCATCGCATTGTCTGGCTCGTGCCTCTTTATTTTTGTGGCACTCGAGCGCGGACCACGCGTCACTTTTCCATGGCAAAAGCTTGACACTTGCTCGCAGAGCCCCTTTTTCGTAAACATTGCAGTGGCTGATGGCTTTGCGGATGCAGTTAGCTCAATGACAATGGCCTCCTTACTTGAGCATGACTACGTCAGGGATGGTTAAAAAAAAAAAAAAGCAAAAGCAAAAGTAAAAAAAAAAAATCACCACAAATTGTAAAATCGAAAAAAAAAGATCAGCCGACGGGGGGTCTCGATCCCCCAACCTTGAGATTAAGAGTCTCACGCTCTACCGATTGAGCTACGAAGGCCTCAGATGTCAATGAAGATGAGTGGTTACTCAAGGCCCTCCGAAATCGGAGTTTTAATAATAAAAATCCTTGCAGATGAATTCGATTTTGTTGCAAATGTTCTAAATTGAATTGAAAGGACCCAGATGGCGACTTTTTTTGAGTTTGACGCGCACCGGGATGGATTTTGGCGACCTTTAGAAACCCTTGCGCTGCTGCTTAGCGCGCATCCGCCTCCAAAATGGTCACTCATTTGGAGCACGGTGTACGCAAATCGCCAGCATTAAGCTTGACCAATGCAAGATGCATCCGACAACGAGCTTTTTTTCAACTCGGCAAATTTTTGGCCAGCGGCTCCCACCTCCCAGTTTCAAAAAAAAAAAAAAAAAAAGGTGCCATTTCGCCACTTGAAATAATGCTCGCACCACCATGGGACCTGGCTTTTGGTTATGCATTTCAGCCCTCTAGTTCTCAGAAACACCATGAAAATCGTTGGTCGACAAGGCCGTTGTCTAGCAAATGCAAATTTTAACCGATTTTGCTCGATTTGGTTGTGGTTCACCGAAATTGAATTCGATGTGGCTGAACTTTGCACTACGGAAAGCTGCCCGTTTTGACGTCATTTGGTCTCTGCCTGGGCATCTCGATGGACGACTTTTGTACGCTGCCGTCTATCACGTAAATATTTCGGACGCGATTTGCTTGGCAGTGGACAAAAAAACTCACGGCACGCGGCAGTGACAACAGAAGCTGGATTCAATACTCTGTGGGATGATTCCAGTTTCACCACTTTGTGACCAAAACTAATGGAGAAATGCACGTTTTTAAAAATTAACATTAATCGCCATTTCCTCGAGTTCCGTCAAGTCATTCCTCGATTTTTACTGCATATTTGCTTAGAGAGAGGGGGTCAATGCATCAAAAAACATGACTCCCAAAGCGCTGGTGGCTGATATGTAAGTTGCCAAACGGATTCAAAAATCGGGTGTCCCTCCAGATGCATTTTGGCTTGCCCCATCTTTTTTTTTCTCAAATTTGAAAAAAAAATCCATTATCAAGCAAGGACCGCTTGCAGCGCCAGGAAACTTTCCCATGTGGTGGATTTAGCCCCTCTCTTTGTAGAAAAAAAAAATAAAAACCAGAAGGTCAATCAACCGGCTCTGCGAGAAATCCGACATTGCTCAAAATTAGATCTTAAAAAAATCATTTCGAGGCAAAATCATGATTCGACTGCCACCAAACTTTATCACCACTTTGCTATTTCAGCGACTCTCTTTAAAGGGAAAAGTAAAAAACTCAAAGGCCTACCAGGCCGTTTTCGAGGAGAAAAGCACTGTTTACATGAATTGTCACAAATTCAATGATGACCAAAATAAATCAACGTTCGATTACCTCCCAATCCTTGTCCTCTGACTATTTGCCGCGCCCTGTTGCAACAAAACGTTGATAACCAGAGGTCATCAACTGAGTCGCTGCGCAGATACAGTAAATTCGAAATCTCGACATTTTTTACAAATCCAGAATTAAACACCCGCAGGCCATTATTGGATAGCCTCCAAAACTGTTTCATTAGGCTACTGTATTTCGTCGCGTCTTTTTTCAAAATGGCATTGAAAATCAGAGGTCAGTTGAGTCGTTGTGCAGGTGAATCCAAAAAAATCGATATTTTCACAAATTCAGCAGTGGCTTTCGAATTTTTTTGTGGATCGGGATGAAGCTGGCATCAGTCGAAAGATATACGTTTGGACGCCATTATTGGAATGTTTGTTTGCCCGATGCGTGACCTTTGTATGCTTGTGATGCCGTTCAAACATTACAAAAATTTTCAAGCTCGATGTTCTCGGCAACGGATTAAACAACACGCGGTACTTTTAACGTGCCAAAGGAGGTCGATTATTACCAGATATACATGGCAATTATAATAAAACTGATGTAATTTAATTACCCATTTTTGTATTATCATATACTTTGCCCAGGGTGTACGCTAAGGATAGACCCGTGTCTTTGCTTCGATGCACCACCGGGAATGTCTAATTTTTGATATTTTCTTGGTCATCATTTGGACATTTAATCAAAAGATGAACTAAAAGACTTGACCCACCACCTACAGTAAATAAATTTTAAAAACAGTACGATATGACGCCGATATAATATATTGTTTAGATGACAATCCTGCATGTGACGTCTCTGTAAGTGACGTTATCGACAAAGAAACTAAACACCACACCTTCCCCAATTGTTGGTTCAATAACGTCTTGCATTTTATTCCCGCAGCGCACCATCAAACCATCCGCTAGCACCAAATGAAGGCACATTTTGCCCCTGAAACTGGCATATCCATACTTTATTACGTTGTATGAGACATTGGCTAGAAGGCACTTGCGGTCAGATGTATATTGAGATACTTGAGGACTGTTAATCACCTGCAAAGCAGATGGCATGGCTTCTCGGATTGACGACAAGTTGAATGCGTCGTCGTCTAATCTTTGCACAAAACTGGTCACAGTTCGATCGACCGTATTTTCTAAGCGATTGAGAGGCCATTCGATATGTATGTTCTTATAGATATCAAGTCCAACATCTGCAAACATGATATCTTTTATTTGAAGCCGACCACGAGAAGGAAAGAGTGAATTTGACAAACCTGGTGTCAACGTCATGGCTGTGCAACCATCAGCTCTCATATAACGCTTATGATTAATAATTTCATATGCTGAGCTGTTTTCAATCTGCTTGATAAAAAAACAGTGAATCACTCTATCATTAAAGCTAAAGTTAGTTAAGAAGCACTTAAGATCGTCTCTCTTGATTTTATCTTTACAAATGCCTTGCTTTTTCTTTGTAAGAGAGTTCCACCAATGACAGTATGCAAACGTATTTGTGTTTTCCACATACACTGCAGCAACCTGTGTTAGTTTATCTACAATCATATGCCATTGCTCCCACAAAGGCACATTAAATGTTGGGCAGCCGGCTAGCTTGTCAAGTAGGTCATCCATTGCGCGCTCATATGACGTAGGACTAAAGAGCGTACTACCATAAATAGATAACTCAATACGAGTATAACCAGTGTTTAGAAAGCGTTTCAATTTTTCCATATACAACGAGTCACGATCTGCGACCAGGTGACTGAGGCGTGATCCAAGCGGGACAAGTACTTGCGAGCTTTCCAAAGCCTGGATAAACTTATTGTAAATTTTAGTGCGTGTATTTGCGTTATTTAAAAGGGCTGATTTTCCAAGAAACGAAATGCAATTGTCACCTACGCGCCCACGATCATTTACAATATCGCCTTTGGTTGCAATTTTGTGACTCAGGACGTATTTCTCAATGATCATGCGAGTTGAAATATAGCCGCAGTCAACAGTCACATCAATGCTTCGAAGTATAATATTGTTTTTGCGCAATTCAGCAAGTACACGTCTCAAAGAATGGAAAACGCCTGAAACGCCAATGTCATGAAAAGTCGCGTTGATCCCAATATAACCCATTTTGCTAAATGTCTCCTGGATCTCCATTTCCTCCGACTCTTTGTCAAAACTATTCCAGACACCCTTTCTTATATATTTTATGTAAAATTGGTGCTTTTCATAATGACGGACAAACATGGAGCTGATGATACCCAGAAAAGATTTGATCATTTTTGAAGCATCATCTTGTTCCATATCGAATGCACACCAGAGCATGATGCTATCGACAAACATGCTAGTATGGTCCGTCCAGCCATAAAGTTGATCATAATTTTTAACATAATTTATTCCATAAACATCATTGATGTACGGTATTGAGCATGTTCGTTGAAAAAAGTGTTAACGAGAAGGGTTGAGGTCATTATGGGCTTTCTGCCGGAGTGCGGAGTTTCATAATAAATAGCTCTTCACATAGTGACGTGTGTCACATGACCTTTTTTATTTGAATACATATTTATAGGAGCAAAGGCAAAAATGAACGAAGATCTAAGACAATTATTTCAGTATTTAGTTAGAAATTATTGGACATTTTTTCATGATGACTGGCCTGTTGTTGAAAGAGAGAAGCATCATCGATCAGAAATTAAGAGCATCGTTGGTATAGAGATTGTAAAAAACTATGTGTTTGAGCACTTAGGTTATATACCCGTATTTTTCTTTTTGTCTGTTTTATTTAGCAATAAAGACTATCCTGGACCATATCGTGGAGTGGAGAAAGGCCTGTTGATTTTGTATCATCTATTGACCGGTGCATCCATGAGTCAAATGGGGCAATTCATCCCAAAAAGCAGCTTCAACGCCATTTACCGGGTGTTTTATGCAAAGCAATTAGACTTTTTAGATAAGAAATTAGATGAATGCCTAGCTAAGATGTTTTCAAATGTAAAAATAAGGGTAATGTGTGCAAGAGAGATGAATCCTAACGAGTTTAGGCACGTTACCATGATGATTGATGGTCATGACTCACGAGCAACATACATAAATGCAACGTCAAGAGCTGATTATTATTCATACAAATTGAAAAAGTCTGGCTTTCGCACCCAGGTAGGCATGGATACCAATAGCATGATCTTGTTTGTTTCAAAAGCAGCACCATGTGGTACAAATAACGATGGATCGATGCTGGTGTCAATGGATTTATCTGATAAAATAAGTCGATTTGATGCTGTTTGCGTGGATGGAGGCTATACTCTATTTATTGATCGTATATTATGTATGAACTCCCATCTTCAGCTTGAGAGTTTTGTGACTCCTGTTAGGAGATCAAGAGGCGTAAATCTTAGTGCAGAAGAGACAGCATATAACCAGCTGCTTGGTGGGTTTAGATCGTCTATAGAATCTCGTTTTGGAGAGCTTGGCCATCTTTTTCATCGATTTAACGGTAAATCTGTGATCCGCGTGTCTGAAGATGCTGTATTTACGGTACAATTCAAGTTGGCATGTGTTTTAAGCAACATGAAAAAGTTTGTAGCCATGGGACCGCTTCAACATACAGATCATCATACATTTTGGATGCATAAAGACTTTGATTATTATGGTGGTACTGCTTCTACTAGTTCTGTTTATGATGTCGTCGATATTTTGAGTATTTCCGATAGGCGTGCACATAAAGAGAAAATAGAGATGATACAACAACAGCTTTTTAATCTTACTATTGAAGAGGTTTTTGCCCAAGAGAGTGGTGTTGTTAACACTACCGAAGAGATAATGCAAGATCCAGATCATAATAGTTACGAAGTCGAGAGGATTATTGAGCATCGTCATACCTCAAATGGAATTCAATATAGAGTAAAATGGATTGGATATGACAACAGACATAACAAGTGGCTATCAATGGATGAATTTAATGATGATGGGAATATGGTACAAGAATATATGCTTACCATAAGCGAGGGTTAATTTTAAAACAAGGAGGTCGATTATTACCAGATATACATGGCAATTATAATAAAACTGATGTAATTTAATTACCCATTTTTGTATTATCATATACTTTGCCCAGGGTGTACGCTAAGGATAGACCCGTGTCTTTGCTTCGATGCACCACCGGGAATGTCTAATTTTTGATATTTTCTTGGTCATCATTTGGACATTTAATCAAAAGATGAACTAAAAGACTTGACCCACCACCAAAGGCATCTCTTTCATCTCTATCGAATGAGACAAGTTTCATGGATGAATGGCTGAAACTCGCAGAGAAAATCCCCTTTTTCACTAAAATCTTTGATCGCGATATTCTCAACAACGGTCTAGTCAACCCCAAATTTTTATTCCGGTTTTACTAACAAATAGGGGGGCAAAGCATCTAATGAGATGACTTGCAACGCGTTAGCTTGGGTTTCAACTTTTTGCATCGGTCATTTCACCAAGGCTGCAGTCTACTACTCAGCGTACAAAAGTGTGCAAAATAAAAAATTAAAAATTAAAAAAAGCCATGCAATCCACGCAATCCATGCACCTTAATTTGGAAGTGTCAAACTTAAATTTTTGAAAAAGATTCTTGACCAAAAAAGTAAGCAATTTTCTCAGTGGATCGCCGTTCATGCGTCACTCTTTGGGTACAGTATTTTATTCTTACAGTACGTTGGGGCGACTTGCCCTTTTGTCTGCCAATAGCAAATCGTCAGAGTTACTTGTTTGGGATGCATGAATCACTCGGAGTTCGAAAAATCCCAAATTTGACATTTTCTGAGATTGAAATGTGTGACCCCTGAGTGACCCCTGAATTTTTCGAAAGTGGTCGTACTCGCTCGTACAGCATCTTGTACAGTACATACCGGTAGATTGCGCTGGATGCGATGCGGCCATTTTTGAGCGGAGTCGACCATTCATTCAAGTGGACAGAACGACAGATGAAGAATGCATACTGTAATAGTACAATACTGTGCCGTAGTAGGAGATTTTTTTTTGGCTTTTTGAGTCCAAAAAAATTTGGCGGGTGCGTGGGCCCGTCTTGCTTGAACAGACTGGGCTGGTATAGTTTTTGCCTTGACGCAGGTTTTGTCATGATCCCATCTGGACAAATTCTTTTTTTTTTCTTCTCACTTTCTCCTCGCCCGATTACCAAACCACCTCCAACACACGCCCAAGGTCGCCAGATTCTCAACACTCTTTTCCCCATCTCGCTGGCACCTCTGGATCGTGCGCAATCGCTGTTTTCCTTTTTTTCCCTTTATTTTACGCGTCGGGGCGCGACGCGACGCGCCCAATCCCGCCTAATTCCGCTCGGCATTGTTGTGCGACCTCGGTGGCAGACCCCCGTCCGTTGGTCGCCAACGCCGTGGCTCTCCCCCCTGTTTCCCCTTTTTTTTCCCTTCTTTTTTTTTCCTTACCTTTCCTGTCTGTTTCCTTTTTTTTTCTTTTCTTTTTCTTTACCGTTCTCAACACCAGCATCGCTCGTCCCCAACTCTCTCCCCTAGTGTTGACCAATAAAAGAGGTTATTCCCCCTCACCACATGACTGACCCGTCTTACACGCCAACAAGCTCGCTGCCACCCGCACCACGCCGCATACGCGGCTACGCGGCTCGACAAGAGCGTCGTGCAGCTCGCCAGGCCGAGCCCGTGCCGAGCGTCGCCGCCCAGCAAGGTCGGACGCGTCGACGCCGAAGACAACATCATGGACACAGGGGTGAGAGCGGGCCGGACCATGACAGGTTTCATCGGTGGGCGGGTACAGTAGGCTGTAAAAAATTTTCTGGAGGCACAGCAGGCCGGCAAAGTCAACCGAAAAACATGCTTTTTGGTTTTAAACGGTAAATACGGTACTGTATGTACGTTTATGTGCAGTGTACATAGCGCGATGCTTTAGGCATTGAAGTGATAGCACGCGGCGTCAGTTTCTATCCACTGAGATTAAAACATGGACGGGTCAAATGCTTGATTAATGTGCAAAAATATGTGCAAAAATCCAAAGCAGCAGATGAAAATCGTGAATTTGTGACTTTTGTCGGGCACTTGCTAAGATGCTGACTGCTTTTTTCACTCTTGCGATAGCTCAAATAGTCAAATTTGTGCATGTATGCACGGTGCATTAACGAACAAAGCTGCATCATTTCAAAATACTACTGTAGCTGCTGCGGAGACAGTCGGCCCATGGGAACGACGCGAAAAATACGAAACACTGAAAAGTTGACATGTTTCCAATTTATCTTTGTATGCATACGTAGCATCGCAGCACCTGCTGCAGTGTAAGTCTTACAGTAATTTGCAGCCCACGATGGTCTCTTTGAGATGACTTACGTTTGTACTGTAGTGGCTAAAATGAACAATACAGTATGAGTATTGGCCATTTGTGATTATTTTTAAATCAATGGCTTTGGTCGAGTTACTACAATCTAGACGGACATTGTCGTACAATTGTGACGGCCAGCAGGTGTGGTGTAATTCAAATGCAATAAACTATACAGTATTGGCTGGGCAACCCGTACCAGGTCGTGATTTTGTTGATTATTCTACGAAAAGCGTATATTCAACATGTTTCAAGGATATAATTTGATTTCGTTGCTCGGGTTTGTTGTTACTTTTACTGAACATCAACCGAGCAAAATCATAGAACGTTGCATGGGCAAAAAAACAAGAAAATATAGATGTTTCTGTTGATTTATTGACAAAAAAAAAAAGAGTTTTTGCATGAGTTGGAAAAACAGAGTGCATGCGCGTCATTGGGTATGACCAGCAGGTAGCTTTTCATGAATGTTCCGATGCTGTAAAAGCGTGTTTGTGTATGTGCAACAACGGCGGTGCCTGTGTGAATTGCACACGACGACATGTTGGCCCGTGCGACTGGATCAAAGGCCGTGTTACGACTCGTTGTCGGTGCGTCGCGCCTCATTTTTTTTTAACTACCCATCACAGCGACGCACTTGCAATATCGGGTGAGCTGCTGGTCAGAAGAATGGCAGAAATCAGGACTTTTAGACTTGAGGCTCGCGATACATGCGAAAAATTTAAAAAGAGAGAGCGGAGCGGCCGGGCGCAGCGCCGCGCGTTGCCGACGAAAAAGAAAAATAGCAGACGGAATTAACTATTTCCATGAGCGGCTGGGATCGGCTCAAAAGCAGATCAAGGTTCTCTCTCCTCTTTTTTTTTTTTTTTTCTTACGCATCGCCACCGACACGAAGCATCTCTGCGACAGGTGTCATCAGTAGCCAAAAGATGCCCACTGGCCTGATTTGGTCATGCGCTGACTCATGTCAGGCGTGGGTAATGTCAAACCTTGTTCCACGAGCAATTCCTCGGTAAGAAATCCAGACAACAGACTCGTGAATTGGACGTGTATACAAATGATATCAATGGCTTTTTTCTGCTTGATGGAGCGCAAAAAGAATGGTAAAGGGCGACTCTTGGACACCTGCGACATTGTTCCCCACACTTTTCAATCAACAATTGTGATGACACGCGTGAATCAAACTTTTAGCCATGGATTGCCTTTTGTGGTTGGGATCAGAGCGAATCCGGTGGTGCGGTTGGACGCGGGGCATAGATAAAAAGGGGGGCAAGGCCCAATTGGCCCTCTTTTTACGATTGTTCTTCTTTTTTTACCCCACACCGCTTTCTTTTTTTACTTATACATCCCACTATGCTCGCTCGCAGTCGACTCGTTGCCGCCCTGGCGCGCCCCATGCAATCGCGCTCCATGGCCTCCAAGTCCAGCTCGTTTGTCAAATACGACTGGCGCGACCCCTTGAATCTCGACAGCCAGCTCACCGAAGAGGAACAGCTTGTCAGGTAAAAAAAAAGCCCTGAGCCATGTTTAACAAGTCAATGGCCAAGTGTCTCACCGCCCCCCTCTCTGCCCTTTTTTTTTTTTTTTTGATTTTCCCACGACCTTTGATAGAGATGCCGCTCGCAGCTATTGCCAGGACAAGTTGCAGCCTCGTGTGACGCAAGGCTACCTGGAAGAAAGTAACGTGCAAAGCAAAATGCAAGGGCCATTTTCCCACGGGGTCATCTCACCGGCCGTTTCTTAATAGAGTTTGACAAGGACATCATGAGCGAGATGGGCGAATTGGGCTTCCTGGGCTCCACGATCGATGGCTATGGCTGTGCCGGCGTCTCGTCCGTCTCCTATGGCCTGACAGCCCGTGAAGTTGAATAGTAAGCCATTGAAAAAAAAAATACAAATGGCCAAGTTTGGCTCACGCGTCGCACTTCCATTTTTTCAGTGTCGACTCTGGCTATCGCTCGGCCATGTCTGTGCAATCGTCCTTGGTCATGCACCCCATCAATGCTTATGGCACGGAGGCCCAAAAGGAAAAGTATTTGCCCATCCTCGGTAAGAATTGCTCTTTTAAAAATTTCAAGAGGGGATGACGCGTCGTTTTCTCATTTTTTTTTTTTTTTGACTTTTAGCCAAGGGTGAAAAGATTGGCGCCTTTGGCTTGACGGAGCCCAATCACGGGTCTGATCCTGCGAGCATGGAGACGACGGCCAAAAAGGTGAATGGCCATTATGTGTTGAATGGCAGCAAGACGTGGATCACGAATTCGCCCATTGCGGATGTATTTATTGTGTGGGCGCGCAACGAGGAGGAAGGTGGCGCGATTCGCGGCTTCATTTTGGAGCGCGGCATGGCTGGCCTGGAGACGCCGACGATCCACGGCAAGATGGCGCTGCGCGCGTCCATCACGGGCATGATCATGATGGACAATGTCGAGGTCCCCGCTGAGAACCTGCTTCCCAACGTCAAGGGCCTCAAGGGTCCCTTTGGCTGCTTGAACAATGCGCGCTACGGCATTGCTTGGGGTGCCCTCGGTGCCGCCGAGTCCTGCCTCGACACTGCGCGCACCTATGCCCTCGAACGCAAGCAATTCGGCCGCCCCCTCGCGGCCAACCAGCTCATCCAAAAGAAACTCGCCGACTTTAACACGGAAATCGCCATTGGCCTGCAAGCGTGTCTGCAGGTCGGCCGCTTGAAGGATTCGCAGCAATTGGCCCCCGAGATGATCTCCATGATCAAGCGCAATTCCACCGTCAAGGCCTTGGAAATCGCCCGCGAGGCTCGCGATATTCTTGGTGGCAATGGCATCTCTGCTGAATATAACATCATCCGCCACGCCGCCAACCTCGAGGCCGTCGTCACTTACGAGGGCACAAAGGACATGCACGCCCTGATCCTTGGCCGTGCCATCACCGACATCCCCGCCTTTAAATAGACATTTTTTGTAGCATCATTCTCTTTGTTTTGAAATTAAAAAAAAATAAGGGCGCGTCAATTCACGTGGCCCCGCACAAACAGGAGTTCTTTCGTCGCCTCCAACTCCCAATTTATTATTTTCTAGGCAAGTGGCGTCATCTTGTCGACCATCACCTTGGGGATGGTCTCCGGTGCAGCATTGGCATGAACATATCGTAAATGCTCGGCATTGACATAGTTCATGGGCGTGCATTCGCGGATGACGGGGTGGATCATGTCCTCACCACCGAGCTCGAGGTCCAGGTACAAGTGATCGACGTACGAAATGACAAACAAGTCCAATTGGCAGCCGCCAAAGGACCAGCCGTCATCATCGACACGCACACAGCCATTGTGCGCAAGACCATTTCCAAGATTCGCGCCATCCAGCTCGGGGATGTACAGGGTTTGGCCCAGAGGGAGGTCATTGACGGCAACACTCACGTAGGGCACAAGATTTTGCTTGCCAGAGCCCCACCCAAAAAAGTTGGCTGTGCGGTCCTTGCGCCCAATCACGTAAAACGTGTCTGCCTCGTCCGACGACAGATTGATCAAGTCACCATTTGCAAGGAGACACTAAGCAAAAAAAAAAAAAAAGTAAAAAAGAAGCATGAATTGCTTGAATGGCATGAATTGGGAAGCGCGACGTCAGGGGGGGGGACGGACGACGCGGAAATTATTTCGTTCTTTTTGCCATTTTACCGTTCCTTCCATTCGGCATTTTTGGTAAAATGGCTGCGAAACAGTGGCAAGGACCTTGCCATCAGGGGATTTGAGGTCAACCATGGTGGAGTGAGGGTTCTTGTCGAGCAAGATGCGCATGCCCTCGTCCGTGATGTCCCATTCGTTCTCCTTGGGGATCCAATACATGGTCAAGCCCGCCGAGCCGCGCAGATCTCTGTAGCATCCAGGGACGATGGGATTCCCCGCGGCATTATGGTGGACGACACTTTTTTTATTCGCTGGGCGCCCATCCTGCTTTGTCGCGTACGCTTTGCTGCGGAACAGGCGCTCAGGCCCAATGTTAGAGTTGTTGAATCGCTGCAGCAGCTCAAGCGTGCGATTCGTGTCATTCGTGTCGTCCAGGTGCAAATGGAACTCCTCATAATCATTGTCCAGCATATGACGACGACCGCGACGGTGCATATCATGTAGCTCATGATGGTGGTGCCCTTCATCATCGTCGCTGCACGCCAAGCTCGTCGACACCAAAAGCGCCGCAGACACGCAAAGAATAGCACAAAACCGCATTTGTCAAGTAAAATGGCCCGTTTTTTCTAAAAAATTAAGCAGACAGAAAAAAAAAAAAAGAGAGAGGGGCATTGACACGCTTGCGCGCGTCATGGAAAACCTAAATGCAAGATGGGCCAATTTATTTTTTATAGTACGCCACATAAAAAAAGGTACACACGCAAAAAAGGAGAACAATGCAAAGGCTACAAGAGTCCCACAAAAGACATTCTTGGCTTGGTCAAAGATGACATCCAGCAGAGCGGCACGTGGATTCAATGGGAGGGGGGATCGCAATACAAATGAAAAGAAAAAGAAAAAAAAAACCAACAAGCATGCCAGTTACCAAAGCACAAGTCGGTCATCGTCTTTTTGTGATAACCACAGCACGGCCGTGCTAACAAAACGAGAAGCAAGGTGAGCAAACTAGCGCGCGGCACGACGCGCATTTAGGGTTTGACGCGCCATTTGCATTACCTAAACATGATCAAACTGGTTTGCACGACGTCCGTGATGCCCACATAAGGCACAGGATCCATTTTTGTCGTGTACTTGACGACAAGCACCGTCACTGAGCCGGCAAAACCACCGGCCATCAAGGCAAAGCCCTAGAGGAGCATCATGTTTGCATGAATTGGCGTCCATTGCTTGTTTTTTTTCCATTTTCTTACGATGAAGAGGAAGAGACGAGCGCGCCACGGGACACGGTCGTCGTAATCGGTACCTCGCAATGCCTCCTTGTCAATCAGATTGACCCTAAACATACATAAAAAAAAGTGGGCACTTTTGCACACGCGTGCTCGGAGGTGCCACACACACAGACCTTACACTATCATGCCCAATGTGGCCAGAATACCGCCGACCCAGTCTTCAAAGCCGACGAGGCCAGGCTCGCTCGTGCATAGCCCGTCCACAAAGAACCACCAAGCAAGAGCAAACTTTTTTTAAAAAGAAAAAGAGAAAAAAAATCAGCGTGGTCCCCTTTTTCCACGCCAAGCAACCGTGACCGTGATAAGGTCCGCGCCAAGCGGGCAAGACCCGAGGTGTTACCAGTGCGCCTGCCATGTACACGCCGATGAGGCGTCCTTTGCCACCGAGTGAGCAGCAGCCGCTGCAACGAAAAACACGTTCACTCATTAAATGGAGAAAATGTAGCTGAAAAAGCAAGAGACGGGGGTGCCTTGGGGCAAAACGAGGGTATCGAGCGACAGGACGAGGAAGAAAAAGGTAAAAAAAAAAAAAAAAAAAGTAGCCCGTGTAACCCACACTTGCCACGATGACCGCCATCATGCACGGTCGCACATGACCCCCGCCGACTTTTTAGATCACGACCCAACGCGTCCCAGGATCACGCACCCCGATGGCGCTCCGTTGCCACCTGATCGGCGCCCAGAAAGCTCTGGAAATGAAAAAGAGAACGCGTAAAAGGGCAAATGGGAGTCCCTGCCGCCCAGCAAAGCCTGTTTCTTTTTTTTTTTAATAGGTGTACAAATAACGCGACAACACATGGCGAACGCGTCGTGTTCTTATGCACAATTTCCCGCAATGCTGGCGGCCCAATTTACGCAAATTCACGCGAATTCTTGATGAATTCGATGAGATATCTCAATCTCTGGTGAATACAGTTGCAATTAATTACGCTTCTCAAGCTTTGTCGTTCGAATGAGCCCACTCGCAGGGCATTACGACTGATCGATGGCGTGCAATGGCAATTTAAAATGAAAAATTTCAAAATGGGGCCAATCGTCAGTTTTCAAGCTGTCCTCGGATCGCCATACCATCCCAACGACATGCTACAACACGTCTCATTCACGGTAGAACCTATTGGTGCGCGTAAGTTCAGGCGGTGCTGCACCATGCATCCAGTAAACTGTCAAAAATCAATAATTAGCGATGGTTGGCAGTCAAGCGTCTAGTTTCTTGTCGCGTTTTCTGCCTGAAATCCTTGAGGCCTGATGCCATTCGGTAGCTGTTACAAGTTTGAATGCACTTGAACGGGATCCCATCCACGTGCCCTATAAAATTTCATATTTAGAGGCAAGTGTGCTTGTATCTCGCCAACCTAATCCCACTGGCCACCGAAATGTGTACTGTTGTAAAAAAAATATGAGCTAGAAAACAGAGCGGGATGCAATTCGCAGCTGCCAAAAGTCCTTGGTGGTGCGCCACATGCAACTCAAATTTTAGCCATGGCGAGCCCCCAAACCAAAAAGTTGAAATCAGGATGTGCAGAATTGCTCCAAACTTACAGACAAGACAAAGGACATGGCAAAACCAACAAACATTGCAAAAAAGAGGGCACTCCATCTGTTGGGTAGCGAGCAATGGGCGATTTTAGTTTAAAACTTCAACCGTGAATTGCGCGGGAAGAACATGCTCGTAGATCTGCGCCGACGCATCCAGTAGCAAGATTGGCTCCAGAAGCATAACTTTGATACGAAAAGGCAACAGATACGACGACGGTAGCGCGATTTACGGCGCGTCGAATCCGTAGGCGTAACTTTCTATCGCGTCAATTCTGCCAAAATCTTTATCTTTTCAGCGATCATTTGTGTCCCGCAAACGCTTCAAGGCATGCTCTTTCTGATGGAATGACTTTCAGCGCGCTGCGACCAAATTTAGTCGACTTTGGCTTGAGACGAAAATAACAGGCAATTTGTATTTTATGCGAAATCTTATCAATGGACCCCTAATTTTTATTGTGTTTTCACCGATGAACGGGGCGTGTTTACTGTATACTTGAAGGGCTTGGCGATCCGAGGACTTAAATTTTACGATTTTCACGTCCTCGACTGCACCCCTTGGGAAATTCGTGGTTTTGGAAATCTCGATTGTGTGCCATCCATTAGTCGTGATGCTCCCGAGGAGGGACCAAATGGACCTTTGAGCTCTTCTCTTTTCGTAAAACAATTAAAAACTGAAATTTGATCTGGACGTTGTCGACTATATTGACATTTACTCTAATTTTTACAAATTCAACTGTTATGCTCCAAATTGTTGCCATGATCGTGGTGGAGCTTACCCCAGTAGAAAAAGACACGCACACGCATCCATTCATATTTAAATGGATAGCCGGTTGGAAGAACGTTGTCCGCTTTCAATGAATCAAACAGTTTTTGTCTGATCCTTTTGGAAATGGATAGAACACAGCATGTTGCACTTCCACGACAACGCACAAAAGATGCAGGGGTTGATCCCTTGCAATGATTGGAAGCCATTTGAGGTTGTTATTTTGGTTTTGTTTCAAGCACAAATGTGCAAAATTAGCGTGTCACTCCCTATTTTTTTTTTTTTTTACATTAACTGCCTTTTAAACTGATTTATTACGATGGGGGTGAACTTGGAGAAACATGCTTTTCTGTGCCTGTTTCGAATCATTTGAAAAATCTGGGCGCAGCATTTGAATCATCGGATCTTTCATAACAAAAGGAATATAATATCACAAGTTCTTTCTGAAGCGTGCTATGATTTTGATGCAGCTGAACGTGCCTGCTTCTGGTCCCTCACGCACTAGTTGCCAATTCAATGTGAATCACCTCGTTTAATGCTGGTGGGTGCGAAAAAAAAATTAGCAATGACTTTTTGTTTAGAATACGACGCGCCTTTTCTGGACGAGTTCACGTGTCAGAGACTTCATAATAGTACCACACACGAGCCGTCTCCAAAGGCGCGTCATGTGCCGTGGAGATGCAGGGCGACGCGTACTTGCCGCAGTCAGTGCCTAAATTGATGCAATTGGGAATTGGGCGCGATTTACGCGACGGCGACACGCCAGAGATTCCTAATCAAAACAAAGCATGCGAGCCATTACCAGAAACATGACTGATCATATTGGGAAGCATGTTTTCAATATATGTTTGGACGTTTCGTCGCGACTAAAAGTTAAAAGGGTCTATTTCGGTTGTTATGGGTAAACAATAGGTGCATTGACGCGATCATTATCCAGTGCGCCCCTTTGGTACGCGCTCAAATTTACTCGTGGGTGCCGCCGTGGGTCGACGTGACAAAAAAAAATAGTTTAAACGGAAAAAAAGGAGGGATGCAACGAGTTCTTTTTTTTTTTAATTACTGTAGTTATAATCGAAGGGTAATTGGGAAACAAGAGGGGAGAGCAAGCAGCCAGCACGATTGGGGGGAAAGAGGGGCGATTTTACATCTGGGCAAAGCCAAAGCGCGAGGTTTTTCGCATGGGGGACTCGAAGAGATTGCCTGTAGCACGCAAGATCTGATGGGCAAAGGGATTGAAGGAGCCGCGATACGTGGGTGTAGGCACAGTGTTGAGCAGAAAGTCGAGTGTATTGATGGGTGTGTCAAGCAATGATTTCTGCAGAGACAATTGTTGGAATTGGTCTTCGAGCAGCTGTGTGTTATTGTTATTTGGCTGTTGTGTAGGCATGTCATTGTCGTCATACAGGGCCGTGACACCGACGCGAGGCTCGTCGGTGAGAGCATCCGGTGTGAGCCAGCCGACATGTTGCATGGCATCACCAAGAACAAAGCTGATGAGAGCATCGTTCATGCCTGCATATGTAGTAGGGTTGACCTGCGGGGATGGCTGGACGGGGAATTGCGTGGCGAGGATGGGCGTGGAATCGTGCGACGACGTGGCGGACGACGATGATTTGGATTTGATGCTGTTGTTGGTCGAAGTCGACGATCGTTGCAACTCTTTGCGCTTCTTCTTGTCCAACTTGCGCTTGAGCGTGTTGGGCGACAGAGGTGGGGGCTGCGCAGGTTGTTTGGGGGCGGCGGCCACCGCCAAGGGAGGACCAAAGTGATCAGGCGTCAATGTACGCTCCGGTAACGCCGATTTCAGCACAGGCGTCGACGGATGGCTGCCGCTACCGCCCAATTTCGCCCAAGACGCCGTCGCAGGCAGTGCCGAGCGCTCATCATCGTCCATTGTCGCTGCCAATGGCACCGCAGAAGACGAAGATGCCGGTTTCTTGCGGTGAGACGACAATGGCGTGCTGGCAGCCGATGACGAGCCCACGGGAGGGAAGTCGTGATTGGAAATGGACGGCGACGATGGATGATGGTGGTTTTGGTGATGTTGGTGGTGCTGGTGGTGGTGTTGATGGTGGTGATGCGGTTGATCCGACGCGTAATGGTGCGGCTGTTGGTGGTGATGGTGATGATGATGATGCGCCTGGTGCGAATGGTGATGTGAATGCAGCGGCTGACTTGGGGGTTCGTCGTCGTCGTCATTAGTGATTTGGTCGCGCATCCGGTGCTTGCCCGTCGCCAGTTCCTCCTTGGAAATCGTGTCAGCCTCCTCGCCAGGCTCGTGCAGATACAAACAGCTCGGATTCGGGCACGTCATGTTGCGCAAATAGTATGTGCAGTACTTGGTCGTGCCATACGACGCCCTGGAAACAAAAAAAAAAGTAGAAAACAAAAAAAGAATGAGATTATTTTGTCTTTTTTTTTTTTTTTTTTTTTTTTTGAAAAAACAGTTTGTACCTCAGGATCCGGCCAGCAATGGTATGGCCATCCACAGTCTGGATGGCCTTGTCGGCATCCTCCTTGCGATGATAGGTGACATAGATGGCGGCGCTAGGCTGCATCGTGGCGCCAGGCTGATTTGGTGGCAAATTGCGCTTGTTGATCACCACCTTGGCAATCTTGCCGAATTGGCCAAAGTAATCACTGGACCGAATGATCTAAAATGTCGCGAAAAAAAAAGATCAGTCGTGTTTTCCCATTTTTCGCGAGCCAATTTCCTTGCCAATCAAGCCCCAAAAACTTACATCTTCCGTGGCATACTTGGGATGGAGGCCAATGACATAGACGAGATTCTTTTGAACAACACGCATGTTGGCCAAGTGGCGTCGATTAACGGCCTCCATGTCCTTTTGCTGCCGCTCCTTTTCCTTTTTTTCTCGCTTGATGCGCGCAATTCTACAAAAAAGAGTAATTAGTATATTTTTGTTCGCAAAAAAAAAAGGGGGGGGGACAACGGGGGCCTTACTCGTCTGCGCTGACAGGTTGAAACTCGGCCATTTGCTCAGAATACTCTCGTCGACTAAATGAGAAAAAAAGGGGGACAAATGAGCCATTAACAGGGCATTGCTTGTCGTTTGACGGGCTTACCAAGCCGGACACCGGCCATTCAAGTTCTCCTTGATATGATGCCAACAAAAGCGACAGATCTAGATGCAAGCAAGTCCAGAAAACGAGTGGTCAACAGGGTCCTTTTTTCCATTTTTTGCGATTTCGCCGGTTGCTTTACCTGGTATCCGCAAGTGCAAGGTCTGAAATTGCGGTCGGCAATATCCAGCTCTTCCATACAAAGAGGGCAGTCAATGTCTTCTTCGTCGGAATCGTACATGGTAAAAAGTGAAAAAACGGGGGAAACGTAGTCTACACAAAGAAAAAGAAAGTAAAAGGAAGAAAGAAAGAGTGTGTTTTCTGCATGCGAGTGTACCGAAGGTGATCGAAAGATTTTTCAAAGGCCGCCGCCAACCATTGCTCATTTTTTTCCCGTCCAAAAAGTTAAAACGACCCGCATTAAAGCGTTTTAAGGGAGAAAAACGCGCATTTATTCAAGGGGGGCATGATGGGATTCTATGCTTTGCCCTTCTTGAGCTTGCTCTTTTTCTTGTCGTCCTCTGGATCGTTGGCTGTCAGGCTCTCGCCCCACCAGAAATGCGCTGTGGCATCCTCATTTAGGCTTGTCAGGCTCTCGGACGACGAATGCGACCGCAGGGACGCACGGCGCGACAAATTCGCCCGAGGCGTCTCATAACCCTCACCCTTGGCATGGTCAAAGCCCAAGCAGTAGGCAACTAGCATCAAAAAAAAGGGGGGGGGGAAAGGGTAAGAAACACGTGAAACGCAAGAAAGAGAGAAAAAAAAGGGGGGGTTCGTGGCAAGGTTGTTTGGAACGTGGACTTTCTGAGAGAAAGAGAGGGGCCAACTTACAGTCGCTGCCAAGATCAATGCCACTGACGTCGTGGTCGCCGCCGGTCAATTGCAGTGTGGGTGTGTACGATGCGAATTGCGACGGTCGGATGGGCGGGCACGGGCCCAGATAGATTGGCGGTCGTGGCGACGAGCTCAGGTTCCATTTGTACTTGAATTGAAGCTGCGCCATGGTCTCTGACCTAAAGCAAAATCATCAGAAATGAATTTTTTCTGTAAACTTTGTCATTTACCTCAAGGTGGGCAGAAATTCTACAAAGCGAGGGTGACTAGAGACAATGCGATGAAGCACGCCAGTCTTCTCGGCGTCCGTCATGAGCCTCAGGTAATTGAGAATGAGCAAAATGAAGCCGCGCACGTCTAAGAACGCAAAGAAAGCGCGTCAGTCGCATTTCTTTTCAAGGAGCGCGTCGTTCTTACCAGTTGCCTCCATTTTGTCTTCGTAGAGGTCAATCATGCGTGTGATGAGTTTCTGGCGGCGAATCAAGACAACAATAAGTGGATCGTGTTGTAGACTGACGGCGAGGTAGATCAAACGGAAAAACATGGTGTGGTAGATGGTGCTTGTTTTTTTCTCAAAGAATGAATTGACAACAATGCGCCAGAATTGCGTCGGGATCTTGTCAATCAGGGACGTTGGCGCGATGCCCAGCAGCGCGTATATTGTATCGAGCAGATCCATGTCCGACACCGTCAATGGCAACCTGCAAAACAAAAAGTCAAAATCAAGTTCACATGGGCACCATGACGCGCTCGATCCACCTACTGCTTTGATGACACGTCCGCATGATCATGCGCAATCACGGAACACAGCGCAGCAATGTATGGTGTCAGCATTTCTTGGCATCGCAGCGACACTTCATGAAGTGGGCCATGTACCGGTTGCGACGCAATGGCAGTGCGTGTCACTAGAGTGCCGCTGCACGAAAAAAAAGAATGAAAATAAGCATAAAAACACGTTTTTGACACATTGTCGCTTTTTTTAAATTTTTTACCATTGCACCAAGCTGTGCAGGATTTTGATCATGCATTGCCTCTGACTAGATGGTTTTTGGCCGACAACAAGCTAAACACATGCATTGGATGAGCTCATTGAACCCCATTGATCGCTTGATTTCCTGTTTTTTTTTTTTTTTTTTTTTTTTTTACCTTGACAATAGCATTCATCATGGTTCTGCCGCCTTTGTCGGGGTGCAAAAAGACGGCAACAAGGTGGTGGCCATTGTTGATTTTTGCACACTCGTCGATGATGCGCAGCAGCAGCTCAGCGGCCGTGAGGGCATAGGCGGGGTCCGGGGACGTATCAATGGCGCGCAGCAGCCATGTGATCAGGCGCGTGGACAGCAGCTGGTGTGCCTGTTCGCGCCTTTCGCGCGTAGCATCGTTGATGTCATTGACAAAGAGCAGGCTGAGAATCGTGTCCATGATGGGTGGCTCGGTCATGTAGGGTAGCATATAGTCGTAAAAGAGGACCGCGTCGTTTTGCGGCGCGAAAATAAAGTCCAGGGTATCACAAGGATGACGGCGTAAGAAATGTTGCAAAATCTTGTTGAAGTGATAAAAGTTGCCGTGCGACGTGGGGAAAAAGACGTGGAACAGGAGGCGCACTGGCGTAAAAAAAAAAAAATGCATAAACCGAAAAAAGTTAGATTTCCCGCGCTTGCTCCTCTTTCTGGTCGTTCCAAATTTACAAATGTCGTGGCATTTGGTATCTTGGATCCAAAAGTGGTTGGCAGATGTGCCGCAGAGGATCTCCATGGCGTGATACGATCGTTTCATGGCCTCGAGGTCGTCACGATCACGCGCATGCGCGGCCCACTCGATCAGGCGCGCCAATGGCTGGCCCTCGTAATCCTCGCGCGCCATCGGCTCGTCCATCCGCGTGATGTGCTCCATCAAAAGGTCGATCATGCCTGGAAACAAAAGAAAATGAGCAAAAAAGGGTAAAACAAGGGCAAATCACGTGGCATCAGTCGACCAAAAACGCTGCACACGCACACACGCTTCTTCATGCATCCTCCCCATTCAATGATTGCCCACCCCTCTCTTCATGCACGCCCTTCAATGGCTCGCTTTGTTATTATTGTTATTATTATTTTACCGTCCAGCAGCAAAACACTGACAATTTTGGCATCGAGCCTGGCGGACGGTAGCTGCAGCAGCTTCTTGATCAGGGCTTTGGACGTGGCGACAAATTCGGGAGATGGAGCAGGAGACGGTGGTGACGGCGTGTCGACTTTTTTGTCCTTTTCGTTGGTCGAGGTGCTTGCCTGGGCTTCGTTCATGATAATTATGAGGAAACGAGTGGCAAAGCGAATCTACAAGAAGGGGCAAAGGAAAGAAGAGGAAAAAAGACAGAAAGAGTAAAAAAAAAAAAAGAAAAAGCCGCCAAATTGAAAAAAAAAAATCAGCCAATTTTTATTCAGTCTTCATGATTTCTTTTTTTTTTCATCGGCGTTTCAGTGCTTCCAAGCGCTTTGCTAGTGCATCAAAATCATCTTGCGCCTTGTCGCTCTTGGTTGAGGCCGGAGCCGTAGGTGTGCCGGTCTTTTTCATAGGCGGGATGTTGCTTGGAATAGACGGGAGATCCAGCGGCGCAGCCTAACATGTAATAAATGCAATAAAAAAAAAAAGGGAGGGGTGAGTGAGGCCAATTGGCGCCCGCTCCATTTCATGCACACGCACAAAAACACTAAAGGGCGCGCGCATTGTGTTGCCGTCTCTCTTACATCATTGATTTTGGGTGTTGCCAGCAAAGGAGGCTCCAAATCAGGGGCTTCCATCTAATCCACGACAAACACATACACACACACAAAAAAAAAAAAAAAACAATGCACGTGAGCAAAAGAGTGTGTCCCCATTGTCTCTCTCTTTTTGCCCTGCTAATATGACGTTACCTCTTCGGCCTCTGCCTCCAATTGGGCCAATTCGCGCTGGCCGCCCTCATCGTCATCGTCCTCGTCGTCGCTGCCAGCCACATCGTGTTCCAATCGATCCGACAGCCACTGCACATGGTATCCTTTGGCAATTTCTTCCAAATAACGCTCCACAAGGAACGGATCGGGCGCATTGACTTGCAACTTGCTGTACACGCGCGCGCTGACCACATCATTCTCATTCTCCATCGCCGCCAGCGTGAACTCTTTGCCAAAT
This sequence comes from Gongronella butleri, assembly GCA_025201375.1. Taxonomy (NCBI): domain Eukaryota; kingdom Fungi; phylum Mucoromycota; class Mucoromycetes; order Mucorales; family Cunninghamellaceae; genus Gongronella; species Gongronella butleri. Next base: position 336,777 of record JAIWZP010000021.1, on the reverse strand, counting down.
TTGGCCGCCAATTGATCACGTACCTGACGAAAATTAAAAAAAATGAGCATTTGGACGTGCACGCGACTGCGTATGTCGAGATGCGCGTGATTTTCGCCTCTGTTTCAGCCATACCGGCGCCAATTCTTTTGCTTCGCCTAATCGTGGCGACGCCCAGATGATGGTATTGACGGCCTCGGCAATGCCAGGGTCGCAATCTCTAAAAAAAAAAGAAAAAAAAGAAAAAAAAAGAGAAAAAAAAAAGAAAAAGTGTGAAAAAGCGCGTCAATGGCGATTGGATGGAGTCCAGGGCAATGTTCCATGCTCGTTTGCCCCATTGGCCATCGAAAGGGCAAGAATAAAAGGCATACTTGTATTGCTCCAGGAGACCAAAGCGCGCAAGAAGGATATCACAAAAGAGTTCCATGATTTCCATGGCTTCTATCAGCAAGTCGTCGCGGATGATATGCTCGACGCGGATACGAGCGCTCTCGACCTTGCCCTTGTCAAGCAGCATGGCGATTTCTCGGCGCTGATGCTGACCCAACGACTGTTTCTTCTCCTGCAGCATCTTGAGTCGCTTGATAGCTAGCTTTAGCTGCACCTTGAGACGCGTCGCATTATACATGGTATCAAAAAAAGGGTGTTTGGGGAGCGGCGGGGAGAAAAGGGGAGAGGAAAAGAGGGGGAAAAAAGCCAAGAAACAGTAAAAAGAGAAGAAAAAGCGGGGAAAAAGGCACTTTTTTTTTCTTTCTTCTCTTTTCTCTTTCGTTTTTTTCCCTTTGTATGACCGGCACGGAAGCGCGTACGTCGACAGAAGAGCCCGATTCGGCGCGCAGTCGTATCAATGTGATACGCACGTCGCCAAATCGCGCGGATATCGAAGAATTGACGGCGTATCACGAGTTCCTGGGCTTCCAAGAGCAGCAAAAGCGCACCTATGGCAAGTTGCTAGACGGCGAGAACACACCACAAAACATCTCGGTCTATGGCTTTCTTCTCGGCACACTTTGTGGTGGCGGCCTCGTTTACGCCGTCAAAGTCGCCACCGAGCAGCCTCAATTGCCCTATTTCCTTTGCGCCCTCGCTCTCTTCCACTTTTTAGAATACCTCGCCACTGCCCTGTACAACCCTCGCAAGCTGACCCTCGACTGTAAGCATTTTGGGAGCGATTGAGAGGGTATTGGAAGCCATTGTGGAGAGGCGATGGTGAGGAATTGGAGGCGATGGTGTGGAATTGAAGACGCTGGAAAGGAATTGGAGGCAATGGAGAGGCATTGGAAGCGATTGGAAGCAATTGGAAGAGCATTGGGGGTGATTTGAGAGGCATTGGGGCACAATTGTGAGGAATTGGAGGCGATGGTGAGGGATTGAGATGGAGAGATATTGGCAAGCGATGGGAGGGGGGCATTGGAGAGATTTGAGAAAAAAATTCATGATTTTTTTCTTTTTATTGGGTAGCCTACCTGATCAACCACAGCGCGCATTACCACGCGGCGCACGCGGCGTCGTTTTTGGAGTTTGCCATTGAGAGCTACTTTTTCCCCAGCTGGCGGCCGTTTGGTTTGATCAATGGATTGGGACTTTTGCTGGTGATTGTGGGCCAAGCGGCGCGCACGACGGCCATGATGTCGGCCAAGGGCAATTTCTCGCACCGCATTGTGGATTTCAAGGCGCCGGAGCATCAGCTCGTTGTCCACGGCATCTACAGCGTGATGAGACACCCGTCGTATTTTGGCTTTTATTGGTGGGCGCTCGGTGTCCAATGCCTGCTCTTCAATCCCATCTGCCTCTTGCTCTTTGTGTTTTATTTACACCGCTTTTTCAAAGAGAGAATCGCCTATGAAGAGTACACGCTTTTGCGTTTCTTTGGCGACGAATGGACTCAATACAAAAACAAGACACCCACATTGTTACCGCTTATAGATTAACATTAATAATTTATTAGATTGTCTTTTTTTTTTCTTCCACCATTGCATATATAAAAAAGATGAGTCGATGGACACTTTGAATGGCGTGACGCATTGGGAAGGGGGGGATTGTCATGGGGACCGCCATGCATGGCATCAGCTGTGAAAAAAGCGCAAAAAAAAAAAAAATTCCCACCCACCTTTGCGATTCATGCATCCCCCCTTTTTTTTCTGAACCGGGTCTTTTTTTTTTTTTTTTAATAGGTTTCCTTTCTTTTTCCTCTTTCTTTGTCTTGTTCTTTTACTTGCCCATCCCCCTTTTCCCGACTTTTTAATTTTTTTATTTTTTATTTTATGACTTGTCGCCTTCTCGACTTGCCGGATGAAATCCTCGATCACGTGGTCAACGTGGGGTCGTGTATTGTCAAGCACCCCAAGAACACGTTGCTAAGTTGGCCATATCCCGAGCACAGTAGCACGCATTTGCAGGCATTGGCGCTGACGTGTCGCAAGTTATATGTGCTTTGTCTGCCGTATCTGTGGCGAGATAAGGAGTTTATCTTGCCCGAGGCATCGACGCAGCCGTCCACGACACAGTCTCTGATTGCCACTGATATTTTGCGGGAGCCGTCGGCGCTCAAGCAGCATGACGACCAGCCATTGGGGTGGTACGTGCGGTCGTTGTCCAGAGATCTTTCCACCAGCCCGCATTACAACCTGGCGAATTCGGCATTGATGGCTTGCCTCGTTGCCAATTTGCGTGCATTGCGCATGGATTTCCATCCAAAGCCAAGATGTGAACATTATGGACTTGCCTATTTTGCACAACACTGCGCCATGCTGACGGAATTGTACCTCGACAATTGCCGCGACACATTCGACGACTTTGGGTCGCTTGTTATCCACGACCGCGCGCTCGAATCACTCACGCTCGTGTCGTGTTCCATCAAGCCAGGCACGCTTTTGGCGATTTTGCACAAATCGCGTTCAAAATTGCAATCGTTGCACTTGCAAAGCGTGTGGCTCGAGCCTGTGAATGCCATGGACGACACAAATACCCCGCGGCGCAACAGCTTGACCTCTGCGTATCTCGCCAGCCGCGCAGTGACCATGATACCCGCTTTTCTCTATACCAGCCTGCTCGCCAATCTGCCGGCATTGACACGCATCGCGCTTTCCGATTCCCTGAGCCTCGACCTCGTCCAATGCCTCGTCAATGGATCGCCACACCTCGAAAGGGTCACCTTATCGCTGCATGAGCAGCAACCCACACGAATCATCACTGCCCTCAATGCGCTCGCGTCCCTGTCGCGTCTCGCTTTCATGTCGCTCGCTTTCCGCTACCAGACAAACGACGCGCAACAAAGATTGCCATGCGCCTTACCTGCCGCCCAAGTCCATCAATGGCTTGCAAAGCTACCCGCGTCACTCGCATTTTTGCATTTGTCCGCACAACAATTGTTGCTCCACCCGGATACTGTGGCTGCCATTGTCCAGGCACCGCGCCTGGCACATGTCTTGCTTCACCACGTCGCATTACCTCCACCACCACTCACCAATTCCCTCTCGTCGTCATCCATCGCTTCTTCTTCATCCATTTCCTCGCCGTGGCAGCCAAACGCGGTGCAAACCGAGGTGCCAAACGACCTGGCACGCGCCTATGATCACGAATCAATCAATGCGCAATCGTCGCTCGCCGCATGGCAATTTTTGCCATCGTGGCCGCAGCTCCAGCCATTTGTCGTGCCATGCGCCCAAGTCCAGCAGCGCGGCATCAGTGCATTCGATCCCATTAATCAGATCTGTGTCGTCAAAGGCTTTGACAATTGGAATGCGCAATAATAGAGAAGAAAAACATAAAAATAAAAAGAGAAATCGCGCTTTTTTTTTTTTTTTTTTTTTTTTTTTTTTTTTTTTTTTTTTGCGAGAGAAAGAGCGAAAAAAAAGCCATTGTGTGTCGCAAGGCCTTGGCCAGGTTTGGCAAAGACCATGTGATCCATTTTCCGACCAAGAGAAAAAAAAAAATATAAAAAGGCGGTCCAATCTGGCCGCTCCTCCCTTTGTCTCTTTTTTTTTCAGTTTTTTTTTTCTTTTTTTTTCTTTTTTGGTTTTCGCGCCTGCGTCCCTTCCCCCCCTTGTTCCTTTGCTCCCTATGAACGAAAGGACGTCGTCTGATACGCTCCAAGCGTGGCTCTTTGAAGAATTTGCTCGTCCCGGCTGGCACTCGTCGGCTGTGGCGCAGGAATTATCCGAAGACTCGCTCAACTCAATTGCGTCGCAATTCAACACATTCTCAAAACAGATCAAAATGGGGATTCTCTTTGCTCTCTTCTATATCCGCAAGGCCGATCTGGCGGCTATGCAGGCGTCTGTCACAAAGGTAAGTCTTTTTTCCCCCACACACACCCTTTTGTAGGATAGGCGACACGGCCTTCAGCCTCTGTTTTTCTTGCTCTCGACCAGTGTTTCGACCAAGGTGGCCGTAGGCGAGGCGCAGGACTACGAGGTGATGGCAATTGGATTAGTGATTGGTGATTAGTGATTGGCACCACGCGCGTGCGCGTGCGCGTGGGGAAAAAGCGATGGAGGAGTGGCAATGGCTCGATGCAGATGAAAAAAGGCGCGCCACGCACGCGCGCGCACGATTAGCGATGGACTTTTGTTCGTGTTGTGTATGTGTGTGTGGAAATGTGAGGGTGCGAGAAAAAAAATGGAAGTGTTGCGTGCGCGTGCCCACCTTTTAGATGCCCTCGTCGTCATTTAATAAAGGAGAGTCCGCGATCCTTGTTTGTATCATGTCTAGAGACGCGTGTTGCTCAGCACGCGATCACGCCTTGCACCCAATGTATCCAGTCTCCCTTCCATGTCGTCATTCCACGTGTGTTTGTGGAGCTGAATGGATGCATGCATGCCCTGACGGGCTTGAAAATGGTCTTGCTCACGCGTGCGGGGTGTGTGCGTGTCTGCAGAGAGAGAAAAGAGAAAAAGAGAAAGAGAAAGAGAGAGAGAGAGAGAGGCGACAACAATGCGAGAGAATGAGGCAAAATCGTGACAACATGGAGACATTGAGCACCCGAGGCAACGTGATCATCCTTTTCTCACTTTTTTAACATCCTTGAAATATGCTTCCCCGCAGATTTGTCACTGATACACTCCCTTTTTGTTCTTTTATATGATTGTAGATCATCAAGACTGCCTGTTCTGACAATGACGAATGGATCCGCATCATTGGCTTCATCCTGCAAGACTATCCAAAGACACGGCGCTGGAACCTCGACATGCACCATTGGTCCGACGATGTCAAACCCCTCATTGACCACATTGGCCAAGTCGGTAAGTTAAAAAAAAAAAAAGGGAAAAAAAAGAAAAAAAAAAGATGAAAAAAGGAAACGTGACGCAACTGATTCTGTTTTCTCTCGCCTTTTTATCATAGTGCGCGACGAGGGCTTTGGGTTCCATACAAATGAAATGATGGTGACAATGCATGAGGCGCAGCCAGACATTGCATTTGCAAACGAGGCGTTCCGGTCGTACCAGCCATCCCTGACGCGCCATTTCCATCTTTCTGCGGACGACGCGGACCTGATTTCGCACAAAAGCCGCCACGCCAGGTTTGATGCGCTAATCCGGGACGAGGAACAGCCCACGATGATGACCTCGCCTACGCAAACATCGTTCCCACCCAACGTGATCCCGCCCACCGCCCCCTCTTTGGCCAGTGCCGCTTCGGCTACCGACCCCTTGCAGCAGCGGCCCATGCGCCCGGGATTTGCGCCTGGCCAGCCCGGTGGCATCCGCCCACAGCGCCAACCCTCGGGATCCAGCCTGTTCATCCAGAGACCCATGATGCGCAAACCATCGGATGGCATGCCGCGCCCGAGCTTCTTGCGTCCCTCGGGCCCCGCACGTTTCCAGCGCCCACCTGGCGCAGCACATCCAGCTCATCCACCACCACCACCACCAGGCATGGGTGCGTCAGGCGGCCGCCCGCCCCCTCGCCCACCCATTGCCGCCCACGCCGCTGCGCAAACCGCCACAGCAGCCGTCGCAGACACACAGGCTGGCGCCGCCACGGCTCAAGGCGACGTGCCGCGTGGCTTCGTCAAACGCTCGCGCGTCCAAATGCTCGATTTCACAGATGCCACCATTCTTCAAGAAAACAATATCAAGGCCATTGAGGAGGGCGAAAAACGTAAGCAACAAATTAGAGACGTGAAAACGAATGTCATCTCATGCTCGTGCCTTTTTTTCAATTAGAAAAACAACACGAAAAGGACGTCATCAAACAACAAAAGGAAAAGGAGCGCAAGCAGGCACAAGAAGAACGTCTGCGACGCCAATTGGAGAAAAAGAAGGAAAAGGAGGAACGCGATGCCAAACGACGAAAATCATCCGTCAAGACCGCAGACACGGCTGCTGCCGCCGCCGCCGCATCAGCCGCCGCCGAGTCAGCAGCCGCGACTACCTCCACTTCTTCTTCCTCACCCGACGTCATTCCTGCTGATGCTGGCTCATCCGTCCATGGTAAAAAAAAAAAAAAAAAAAAAAAAAAGGGGCGCGACGCGTGTCCATTTCATAGCTCATCCTCGCTTTTTTGTTGTTTTTATTGCGCATCCAAAGATTTGACCGGATCATCCTCGCCCGTGACACTGAGCCCCATCAGCCAGCAGCCAATGGAGGCTTCCCTCTCGGTGTTCCCTGTCAATGGTAAGTTGTTTTTGCTGCAGATCGTCCTCAATTGGGAGAATGCTCACAAATTGCGCGTGTTTTTTGTTGTTATTGTGTAGATGGACCTTACCAGCAGCCACAGCCACAGCCACAGCCGCAGCATCATCATCAGCACCCGCCACAGATGCAGCATCACCACCAGCTGCCGCCGCAGCAGATGCACCAGCAACAGCAATGGCACTATCAACAACAATTGCAATATCAGCAGCATCAGCAGCATCAGCAGCATTATCCGCACCCACAACAGCACCAGCAGCACCAGCAGCACCAGAGGCATCCGCAGCACGAACAGTATCAGCAGTATCAACATCACCAGCAGTATCAGCAGCATCGTCCGCCTTACCAGCATCGACCGCCATATGACCCCCACCACGCGCCACCGCCGTCTTAGCTAATGCACTTTCCACTTTTGCCATCTGTTCTCTCTTCCCCCCCTTGTTCTTCCCCCCTTGTTCTTCGTAATATTGTATATATGATAGGGCTTTTTACTGCGCCAAATAAAAAAATGCAAAGCGTTTCGACGTCCCGCGCTCATGGCGCGACGCCGCGACCGACGTTTTAGCGGACAAATTGAAGTTTATCCCATACCGGTATTTGCCCCCCCCCCGATTTCCACAAAGAATATGATTACGTATGATTTAAATGATATGATACAGTACTGTACTCGTCTACCGTAATCGCCGAAAAAAAGTGGAGTGATGATCTCGAGCGACCATCGCCTGTATGATACTGCATGTGTCAGGCGCACGCGTTTGCTGGACCTCAGGCGTCACGACCGGGGACAATGCAGGCGCGGGGGCTGGCGTGGAGGCATCGACCTCAATGCCTAGTTCGAGCATGGATTCCTGTCGTCAAACGAGGAAATGCTCTCACGGCGCTGTCGAAGCCTTGGCGATGGGCTGTGGTGCATGATGAAATTCGGACAATGAGCTTTATTGGGAACAAGAAAGGGACAGGGGACGGTGCGGCAAACAGGGAAATGATCAGGTACGTAAAGAAAAAAAAGGGGGGAAAAGGGGAAAAGGGGAAGAGGCTGCTTACGTAAATAGGCAGCCGGTGAATGATGGTGATTGCCCAATCGGGCTTCCAAAGTGTCAGCGGCGGAAGCTTGATGATGGGCAAGTCCCAAAAAAAAGGAAAGAGAGCGCGGCCAAAGGAGTGGGGCACGCGCGAGACAAACGAGACAAGGAAAGGCATTCATGGGCGGCAGCCAGAAAGGGGCAGAGAGACAAGGCAAGGGCGGATGATCATGGTGGCGTGAGGAGCGAGTGGGATGAAGAAGCTACTACTGTAGCGATGCACGCAAAAGAAAAAAAAGGAAAAAGATCCAAAAATTCGTGGCACATGTCGGGAACGCGGGGCGGATCCTGACAGAAATGGGGGATGACTCTCAAGATGCTAGCTTGCGGTTGAAGATTTTACATCGATCATTTCTTCAGCCTGCGGCCAACCAGTGCAGTGCACAAAAAATATGCAAAATAAAAAATAAAAAATTTGTTGCTTGTTGCTGCTTCCATGCAATCCAAAATTTCCATTTTGATGTGTCAAACCTTAATTTTTGCAAAAATAATTTTAACTAAAGTAGGCACTTTTTCAGTCGATCGGCGTTCAAGCGTCACTCTCTGACCATTTTTTCAAGTTGGGTCGACCGCTGCCATTTTGGCTGCCAATAGCAAATGGTCGGATTTACCTGTTTGGGATGCATTGATCACTCGGAGTTCGAAATTTCCCAAATTTGGCATTTTCTGATCTTGAAATGCGTGACCCCTGAATGACCCCTGAATTTTTCAAAAGTGGTTGTAGCGCTTTAGTCGTTTAAGCTTTTTTGTTGCAAATTTTGCGCTGAAAACGATGTAGGTATTTTTGAGCAGGGTCGACCATACAGATGGCGAGATGAATGCAAAATAGTACAAACATGAGGTTTTGGGCATTTTCGAGTCCAAAAAAAATCGGGCGGTTTCGACTTGAGCGCTGGGCTGAAGCTTACCGGTATGCCTCGACGCATTTTTCATGGGCGGGCGAGCAGGCTGTAAAAAAATTTCTGGAAGCTCAACAAGCCGGCGAAGTTTGCAAAACTCGTTTTTCCAGAACAAATGTCTGCTTTGTGCAATGTATGAGAGTGCGCTGCTACCGTATAAGCAAACAATTGGCACTTTAGCAATGCTTTCCAAGCTGTTCCTACAGTAATGTGCAAAAAATTCGGTGGATCAAATAGTACGTAGTAGAAGATTCGAGTGCAAAAATTGAAAATGGCGAAAAACAAGCTTACAGCGTGTGCATGGATTCTTTGACTGGTTTGAATTCTTTAACGGAGACGGGCCAGGCAAGAAAACGGCAAAGAACGCGTTTTTGACGCGTCAATGCAAAGCGTCAGATCGTTGCGGTGGGGGTTGCGGCTTTTGGATTTCAAGCAGGTCGGCGATGGTGACACGGGAAATTGAGGCCATAAAAGGGCGTCCGCAAAGAGCTGCCTCCTTTTTTTTCTTCTTTTTCTTTCACTTGTTTCACCTTTTCTCGTTTCTTGGTCGACTTTGCTCACGATGCACGATGCTTTTCAAGTCACCACCGTTGTTGACAAGGTGAACAAGATAGAGTCGATCTTTGCGCACGGTAAGTCGGCGGTCATGTCTTGGCAAAATGGCACGCGACCTTTGTCGCGAGACGATGCGACACTCGAGGGGTGGATGCCCGGGTGGTCGTGTTGCTTCTATAGGACCCCACCTATGACCACTCACCCAATTGTCTCCTTTATTTGCTCTTTGCACAGGCGATCGACTGCTCATTGGCACCTATGCGGGCCATTTGCTGGAGTATGATATCAAGGAACCTTTAGGTAAGCAATTTTCTGTCGCGCTTTCTTATGGAAAACACGCCATCTCACTCTCCTTGCTGCTTGACAGTCGCCGACGACAACGAAGTTCCAGAGGTGACGCTGCGCGATACGCACAAGACATTTTCAAAGCGACCCATTGAGCAAATGGACATTATCAAGGAGATTGGATCGCTCGTGTCGCTTTCAGGTTAGGACGCGCTGTGGCGTTGCGCATGACACGCTCATGTTTTTTTTTTTTTTTTTTTCGTTTTTGCTTCATAGATGGACTTGTCAGTCTGCACGATATGCGCACGTTTGAGCTGCAGATGCCATTGGGCAAAACAAAGGGAGCAAATCTGTTCACGGTGCAAACAATGGTGGAAATGACGGACGACCAGATTCCGCAGCTGGTGACGCGTCTGGCGGTTGCGGTGCGCAAGAAGCTGCTCGTGTTTGTGTGGAAGGACACGGAATTTTTCGAGACAAAAGAATGGCCGATCCCCGACCGCGTCAAGGCAATGGCCTGGGTGGGCAATGTCAAGATTTGTCTCGGATTCTCGTCCGAGTACGCGCTCATGCAGGTTGACAAGGGCGAGCTGACCGAGCTATTTGGGCCAATGGCCGATTCGTCACAAAATGGCGCTCCCCTATCCAGCAATGCAAGCGCAATGAGCACTCTCAACAGTCTATATAACATGTCCCTTGGCTTTCGTGGCGGCAAACCGATGGTGACCAAGATACCCAACAATGAAATGCTCCTGGCCAGAGACAGTATGCTGCCCCCCTCTCCTTTTGTTATTTTTTTAAAAGGAAAAAATCATTTTCTTAATTTTTTTTATCCTTTTCATAGACATTAGCATCTTTCTGGGCTTGGACGGCACACCCACGCGCAAGGTCGGCATCGAATGGACAGGCACGCCGGAGCAAATCGGCTATTCGTACCCCTACGTCATTGCAATTCTTCCAAAACACGTCGAAGTTCGCAATATCCAAAGCCTAGCTCTCGTGCAGCAGATCGATCTCGCCTCCGCCAAATTTTTGAATCAGGGCAAACTGGTCTACGTGGCCACCACATCGCAAATCTGGCGCCTCACTCCTTTTAGCTTCTCGTCACAGGTAAAAATATTGAAAAATCAACGCGTCGCATCATGTTTTGCCGCACACTCATTTTTTTTTTTTTACCATTTTTAGTTGGACCAACTGGTGGAAAAACACGCTTATGAGGAAGCGGTGAGCCTCTTGGAGCAGATTGACGCGGTGCTTGTGGAAAACAAGGAAGAAAAACTGCGAATGATCCGCACGGCGTATGCGCATGATCTGTTTGTGCACGGTGACTATGACACGTCGTTGTCTCTGTTCCAATCGCTGGACACGGCCGCAGCCGAGGTCATCTCACTGTATCCGGCGATCATCTCGGGCAAGCTTGCCAAGGAAACCGACGAGGAACACGACCATCATTTGGACCCTGATTCGCCGCTGTCACCGCCGCTGCGCAAATCAGCAGCATTAGCCGATGTCGAGCGACCTGCCAGTCGCGCGTCCACCGTGCTCAGCAACAGCGCACGCTCACAATCAACAACTACGACGCCTAGCAAAGAACCCGTCCCACTGACAGGCATTCATCTGCACGACGCCATCACCTGCCTTGTCCACTTTCTCGCCGACCGTCGCCAGAAACTTGCCAAGCGCATGCAGGCCCACGAGAATGGAAACATGCCCGACGACACACTCAATGAGGCCACACTCGTCGATACCACTCTTATGAAGGCGTACATGCTCACCAACGACGCCCTTGTTGGGCCATTGCTGCGTGTCCACAATCATTGCGACGTCCAAGAGTGCGAGGCCATCCTTCTGGAAAAGAGCAAGTATAAGGAAATGGTCGATCTGTACAATTGCAAGGGACTGCACAGCAAGGCATTGGATCTCTTGTCAAGGTAAAAAGAACACCCACCCACCCATCAAAAAAAAAAAAACCATCAGAAACGCGTTTTTATGGTGTTTTTTTTTTTTTTTTTTTTTTTTTTTTTTTTTTTTTTTTTTGCATAGGCTTGGCCAGCAAGCGGATGGCCCTCTGCGCGGCGTGGTGCCGACTATCCGCTATTTGCAGCGTCTAGGTCTAGAACACTTTGATCTCGTGCTAAAATATTCTCAGTGGGTTCTCAAGGCCGATCCTGTGCTTGGCATGGACGTAAAGGACATTGGCACAAAAGGAAAAGGGCTAAACTCACCCCCAATTGTCTTTTTAAAATAGATTTTCATTGACGATTTGGCCGAGGTGGACCTGTTTCCGAGGGAACGCGTGCTCCAACACCTTGCATCCATTGCCGACGCCCTGATGATTCAATACTTGGAGTACATAATCGATGAGTTAAAGGACTCGACCCCTGCTTTTCACAATCGTCTGGCCATCGCGTATCTGGATCAAATCAAAATGGATAAAACCGATGGTAAAATGGCAAAAAAAAAAAAGAAAAGAATACAGGCCCCCTGCTTGCACAGAATGTCTCACCCATTCTTTCAACGCACGTGTGCCCCCCTCCCCTTTTGTTAAAGACGACAAGGTCCATCTCAGAAGCAAACTGTTGCAATTTTTAATCAATTCGACATGTTACAAGGCGGAGAAGATTCTGACACGACTGCCACTGAATGGTAAAGGGCGATCGGGGTCCAATTTGCATGATCGGCGCCATCAAAACAACAAAAAAAAAGGGGAAAAACAGGGGGAGCGTGGCAAAAAAAAAAAAAAAAAGGCACGCGCGGCGTTCATGCACGATCCCAAAGACTTATCTTTTCGTGTAGACTTGTTTGAGGAACGCGCAATTCTTCTAAGCCGGATTGGCCAGCACGACCAGGCCCTGGACATTTATGTTTACAAGCTCCAGAATTATGCAATGGCTGAAGAGTAAGGCATTGTCCTCCTCCCCCCAATCCCGGGCCCCTCGTGTTTCGGCTGAGCGCGAAAAAAAAGGAGACGTGGAACGTGCAATCAACAATGAAAGGCCGTTGGCAGAAAAAAAAAAAAACGCAATTCTGACTCATGGTTTACATTTTTTTTGGGGAAAACAAGGTATTGCAGCAAGATCTACAAGGATGATCCTGCCATGGGCAGCGAAATGTACCTGACGCTGCTTCGTGTCTATCTTCAGCCGAGTCACACAAGCCGACAGGATGCGCGTCAGCCACTCTTGGAGCCCGCACTGCGTTTGTTAGCACATCATGGGTCGCACATCAATGCTGCACATGTTCTCGCCATCTTGCCCGCCGATACACCACTACAGGGCCTCTTTCCCTTTTTCGAAAAGTACATCCGCGAGAGCCATCGTGCACGAAACAAGAATCGCGTCGTGAAAAACCTTCTCAAAGCAGAGCAATTCCAAGCCGAACAGCAGCTTGCATGGCAGCAATCAAGGTCGGTCAAGATCACTGAGGATCGAATGTGTCCGCAGTGCAACAAACGCATTGGCAACAGGTAAAAAAAAAAAAAAAAAAAAAAACGACGGCTTTAATATTTGGTGGATCTCTGACGCGTCGCGTCTCCTCTTTATCTTTTTTCTCTCTTTTTTTTTTTTTGCCTCTTTTTTTTTCAAGCGTGTTTGCTGTCTTTCCCAACTCGGTGGTTGTGCACTATTCATGCAAGGAAAGGTACGATAAGACTCTCGGCAAGCGGATGTGATACGGCCGGTCCCGAGCAAGCCATTCTCTCCATTGGCGTTTTTCTTTGTCCTTTTTTATTATTTTCTTGGTCGACCACCCCATTGATAGCGAGATTCCCCAACACCCCCCATTTTATTTAACTTGTATAATGAATGAAGAACGGCTTTCTTAAAGAAATCGATTGTTTGTGTTTTTTTTCGCCGCGCAGCTTTTAATTGATAGCGCAAGCGATGCATAAATGTACAAAGAGCAACGTGGAAATAGAGTGTTCGCGATTGTCATTGATAGCGACCAAAAAAAAAAGGGGGGGGGGAAGCGGGGCGGAGAGAAGGAGAGCCCTGCCCGATGACAAGGCACAAAAGTGAGAAAAAGGGGGGGGGAGGATGGAGAAAGAAGGACGTTGCAGCAGCACGTTGAGGCTATTTAAGCAACCAATTGGCATTTCTGTGTACAAAATTCTTACGTCTTTCTCTCTTTTTTTCCACTCCTCACTTTTCGCCACAAGAAAACAGCAGAAAACAGCACACAAGGAACACATTCCTCGTGCCCAACAAGCTCAATCTTATTTATACATCGTCCTATCGTAAAAAAAAAAAATCATGGTGCAAGTTCGGGTGATCATTATCATACAACATCCCGCCGCCAGAGGCGAGGTGACTGGGCACAACAAGTGTGCAGTTTGCGGATCGCCTAATCATATGACGAGTAAGAGACACAGTTGCGTTGTCAAACTAGAGAGAAAGGGGAGGTGGGCAAGGACTGCCGACAATGGGATGGGGATTCTGATTTTGCCTCCTTTTTTTTTTTTTTTTTTTCTTTCTTTCTAGAGCATTGTCCTGTCTATCCTTGAGGCTTAAAATGAAAAAAGCCTGGGCCCTCGCGCACACTGCGTGTTTGGCATTACCTCCCTGTCTCTCCCTTTCCATACCTCTAAAAATCACTGCATGACAATCACATTTTTTTCTATTTTTTGCCTCTCGGCTATAAGGGATCATCTTTTTACGACTATGTTCATCATTCTCTCATGCATTACAAAGTATATATCCTATTCATCTACGGCCAATTGTTCGCTCCCCCCTTCCCCTGCTGTTGTCATTCCATGATTTCTCAATAGAATAAGCCCAATAAAAAGTATGGCGCGCCTTTTTTTTTCTTTTACTGCCTTTTGTGCTTGCTGTTGTCATTCCTCGGGTGACACAAGACTTTGCTTTGACATGCGAGACGACAATGGTCGCACGAAAAAAAAGTCGGGGATGCTGGTCCTCATGCCATTCGCGCTTTCGTCTGGAAATGAAAAAAGGCAAATGCGCGTCGCCTTTGTTATAATTTTGACAGCCGAGAACCTTGCCGCATGAAAGAGTCGAGAGCCATTGGGCGGCGGCTGCAGGAGCAGGTGAGAGCGTATAGAAGCGCAGATCGATGAGTCGAAAAGATAACCCATTGTGGAACCCAACGACGCGCAGGGGCGATCTTTTTCAGAAAATAAGGCAAAAGGAAGGAGGACTGCGTCAAGCCTCCCTGTTTCACCTGAAAAATAAGCATCAGGCACCGAGAGACGGGAAAGGGAACAAAAACATGGCCACAGCCGCTGTCGCCGCCCTATCGCCGTGTCACTTGCGTAGAAAGGGCCCTTTTGCTCGGCTTTTCCATTCTTGCCACCGTGCCCCGTTATCGGCTATCACGATGGGCGCAAAAAAAAAAAACAACAAAAAAAATCACGGTCGCGCGCCCGCGCCCACGCCACGCGCAACACTTTTTTTTTTATTTTTGTGTCTCTCGTCAGTGCCCTTTCACAATTGCCTTCTCCCCCTCCCCCCCCATTGTGACCGCTCAGCATACTGTATTTCGCCCCAAATCGAGCAACACCGGCAGCGGCAACACCCCTTTTGGTTGACAAGAGCGTAAATAAAGCCAAATCAGATAGGCCATGGCATCGATACCACCCTGCAGCAGTGTTTTCATCCATTGACCTCCCCAATTTCTCCCAATTGAACGCGTGCATGGCGTGATTGGCAGCCCTATTATTCCTCGGGACGCCACCGCATCATGAGAGCACCGCTAAATGGACGGCGTCTCGCTCTCTTTTTCTCGTTCCTCCTTACTTTTTGTTTTGTTTGGTCACTGACCATTGGCCTGGGACTCCTTTGACTACGGTATCTCCATGAGTCAACTTAAAACATTGGCTGGTGCGCATGCCATTTTTTTTCTCTCTGGAAAAAGACAAAAATAAAGGGCCCAGGGCCCAAAAATAGGCAAAAGGAGGATGCTAGAAATAATACTTTGTTGAGCACATCGTCGCACGAGCCGCCCACTCTTGCCATGCTTCTTGATCGAGAGGCGCAATGCAAAAGTAAGGAATTGAGCGGAAAAGGGCATTTGATTCGCAGATCACGCGTTGATCCAAAGGTCTATTTTGGAAATCCCTTTTTCGTACTTTTTCGACATGCATGAACATTGCGAGCCGTCTATCAGAGATATTGCATCACAGAGAAATGAGTGATAACGAACAGGTTTGTCGCAAAGCGTCTCCTTGAGCTGTTTTTCTTGTTTTTTTTTTTTAATTTGACCATTGGCTTCCGCGATTGAACGCATAAAACAGGCAGGATGCAACC
Source organism: Gongronella butleri (assembly GCA_025201375.1). Lineage (NCBI taxonomy): Eukaryota > Fungi > Mucoromycota > Mucoromycetes > Mucorales > Cunninghamellaceae > Gongronella > Gongronella butleri. The sequence continues at coordinate 321,079 of JAIWZP010000021.1, read as the reverse complement.
CTAGCAATTGCACTGACGAATTCAAAAGGCCAGCCACAATAGCTCAACATTCAAAAATTACACACGCGCGCATCTCCCCGCAATGCCCAATCATGGATCACATGGATGTGCGGCGGACGACATCCACAAGGCTTCTTCCTACTAGGACATTCCACCCAGCTGGCAAGAGAGAAAAAAAGCGCTATTGAAAGGGGGTCATTGAGCCATGTACAATGGCCGATTTGGCCAGGCAAGCGATTTTGCTTTTTTTTTTTTTGATTTCCAGCATTGTGGTAAGAGAATGGGGATTGCCTTCGCTGTTGATTTGTCACCTGGAAGAAAGGTTCGTCGGGCCTCATCGTCCCGGCCGTCGCAGAGAGGGATTCCAAGTCTCCCACACGCTTTCCCGGCGAAACCAGCCAATCCTGGCCCATTATTGTGATCTGGCCCAGCGCGTCCCAAAAGAAGAAAAAAAGGGGAAGAGCGGGCAGCTTTTACGTAATGTTTCACAAGGTGAAAAGCAAAAAATCATCATCAGACACAGCCCTGTCTCCACAATCCCCACAAAATAGTGGGTGAAGTATGCGCGCGCCAATCAAAGCTCACCCACCGTCAATCGCGATCATGCGCTACACATCCAATCTCACGGACGCCATGCGACGCGACCATGACTACTTTTATCCGTCGAGTTTCGCTTTGCACAGCGTGTTTGAAAACAAAGCTTGGTATATTCATGGCCAATGGCTCTCTCAATTGCACAGTGAGTCGCGTCCATCGTTGACAATTTCACCAATTGAAAGACCAGGGATGTAATGGGCAAAAAAAAGGGGAAAAGGTGAAAAGGAAAAGGAAGAAAGCAAACCCGGGCACAACAGTAAGAGCATCCGGATCAGGTAAAAATGAGGACGATGAACATTCTGCGGATTCTCCACATCAATTGTCGATGGGAATTGTGTCAGAAATCAAAAAGGGCAGGCCTCATGGATGGTCAGGCGCGCACCGCGGCTCCCTCTTTTAATCACTTCGGCGAATTAGGCGAATTTAATCTCCTCGCAGCCGGCGCGGCTTTCCCCACACAATTCGCTGGCCAAAAAAAAAAAAAAAAAAAAAGGTTCGTGCCGTGCCCCTGCTGCCCAGCTGGGCATCACATCAAGAGCGTGCGAGGATGCAAGTGGTTGGTAAATGTGAGGAGACACAAAAAGTCAGGGTGCCATGCATCACAACACATATAAAAGGCAAACCCTCTTCCCCTCACACTCACCAACCCTACTTTACCCTTTTTTTTTCTTTCAATTTCTTTTCTTACACAGCAAATGGTTGGCTTGTCAGTGATTGCCACCGTCATTTCCTGCTTTGGCGGGTTTCTCTTTGGTAAGAGACGAGAAAGAGCCATGCGCTCATCCATCAACGACCCCGTCAATTGGGCTCACCGTTCCTTTTTTTTCTTTTTTTTTTTTTTTTGACGCGCAAAAGGTTATGATCTTGGCGTGATTTCGGGTGTGTTGGTGATGCCGCCGTTTATGGCCTACTTTGGCTATTCGACCGTTAGCAAAGAGCAAGCGGCACAGATCCAGGGTGACATTGTTGCCATGTTGCAAGTTGGCTGCTGTGTGGGCTCGCTCTTGACCAACCTTGTTGCGGGTAAGGGCACAAACAATACAAATCCAGCAAATTTAAAAAAAATCAATGCAATTCTGAGTGTCGGAGTTGGGCAACAGATGATCAGCGATTACACACGCGTGGCTCATAACTCATCCATTCCTTATTTTTTTTCTTTTTAATGTTGCAGAACCCATTGGACGAAAGAAAGCCATTCAGATTTTCTCGGCCATCTTTTTGATGGGTGGTATCATGCAGACCGCTGCGCAAAACCTAGAGACCATGAAGGCTGGCCGTTTCTTTGCAGGATGTAAGGTTTGAGGAGTGTGAGAAAAAGCAACAAAAAGCAAAAAGGGAGGCGGCGGGGCGAGTAGGCGGCGCATCTGCGCGCAGCTTGACTTATTTTTGGTCCTTGAACTCTATTTTTTATGCACAAAGTGGGTGTTGGTGGTGCTTCTGCTCTGGTCCCAATGGTAAGAAAAAAAAAAAAAACGAGACAGAGACGCAGAGAAGCACGCGCTGATCACAACATGATCACTCATCCTGCTCCAATGGCGCTTTTTTTTAGTACATTGCCGAGATTGCGCCCCGAAAGCTGCGTGGGCGTCTCGGTACGACGTGGCAATTCTTGATCGTCTTGGGTATCATGGTCTCGTACTTTATCGACTATGGCTGCACCATCCATTTGACCGGCGACAATATGTGGCGCGTGCCTCTGGCCATTCAAATCGTCCCTGGCGGCATTCTGTTCGTCGGCATGTTCTTCCTCCCCGAGTCGCTCCGCTGGCTGGCCGTCAAGTAAGAACAAAAAACACGACAAAATGCCCAATTGGGCGCTGATTTTCTACAGCATCGTCTCACACGCATGGCTTCATCTTTTTAGGGGCAAGGATGATCGTGTCAAATCCAATTTGCTCAAGCTGCGCGGCGCCGAAGAGTCGGACCCCGCCTTTCAGACAGAATTGCAAGAGATCTTGGAAGGTGCTGCCTTGGATAAGGACAAGAACGTCATTGTTATGTGGAAATCGCTCTTGACCAAGAGCCACCTGCGCCGCCTAGGTCTAGGCATCATGATGCAGGTCTTCCAACAATGGACTGGCACCAATGCTGTGGTACGCACTTGAAACAAGACGCCGCAGCGGCATTGAGCGTCTATTACCGGGGTTACACGGCCGGCTGACGCGTTTTTTTTTTAGAACTATTACGCACCTCAAATCTTTGCATCCACGGGTCTCAGTGCAAACAACATCAATTTGATTGCCACCGGCGTGTATGGTGTGGTCAAGGTCGCTTTTGTCTTTGTTTCGTATTTCATGGTCGACACCAAGCTCGGCCGTCGTCGCACCCTGATGCTTGGCTCCGTCATCATGTTTGCCGCCTTCTTTGTCCTTGCCGGCATGATCATTGGCATTCAAAATGAGAATGGCGGCAAACTTGGCACCGGTGTCCAAGTGGGTGCAAAGGGTTACGTCGCCATGGTCATGATCTACTTGTTTGCCGTTGGGTAAGGCGCTTGGACACGCCTCACAGCGCGTCTGCCTTCAAATCGCTCACCTTTTTTTTTTTTTTTTTTGGCTTCATTTGTTATAGCTACGAATTCAGCTGGGGTCCCAGTAAGACTTGATCTTTTTTATTGTTTTTTCTTGTCCACTCACTTTTTTTTTTTTTTTTTGCATAGTTCCTGTAAGACGCAATTCTTGATCTCTCTCTCTCTCTCTTTTTGCATCGTCAACTCACCGTATTTTTATTTTTCTCCACGAATTCGCTATGATAGTGGATTTTATGCTCAGAAATTTACTCCAACGACGTCCGTAGCGTTTGCCTTTCCATCACCACTGGTAAGTCGAGGAATCGTAATGACCTGTCAAAAAATCAAATATCTCACTCCTTTCCTTTTTTTTTTTTTTGCGCAGCATTCAATTGGGCGATGAATGCCATCATTGCCAAGGTAAGCAGGCGACGCATAAATTTGGAAGTACCAGGCAGCAGATTGATCATTTTATTTTGCCAGGTGACTCCCTTGATGATGGCCAACATTACCTTTGGCACCTACTTCTTTTTCGGTTCAATGGCCGTTGTCATGGGCGTCTTTGTGTTCTTTTTCGTTCCAGAGACTCGAGGGTAAGAGAGAAAAAGGCACCAAAGCGCTGTGAAATAACGAAAAACTCACATATTTTTTAAAATTCTCGGTTTACAGTCGTAGCCTCGAGGACATGGACGAACTTTTCGAGTCGGGTAGCATCTGGGCCTACAAGGATTCTTACCGCATGGATCAGGAAAGGATGCACGCCGAAGCCCAGGCGGGCAACTACAAGGAATAAGCTTTTCCCCGCCTTTTCCGAATTTCCCCATTTCTTTTTATGTACCACGTATTCCTGTGAATGTAATAATAAAATATTATGAATAACAAGCAGCTACTGCAATCGGTCCAATAATTCCAAGCTTGCTCGTTTAAATGATGTTCCTGTCATTGATGCACTGTGGTCGCTGGGTGACTCGCGATCATGATTTACGTACCTACTGTACAAAGAAGGGGGTACAGTATGATTCTATGATATGATACAGTATGATATGATATGACTAGGGGTTCTCAATGGGCCGCTCAACTCATCACTCAATTCAACTCAATTCAATTCATTTGAATTGAATTTTTACAGTATCTGTCAAATTCAATTCATCAATTCACTTCAATTTTTCTTATGTACTTCAATTCAATTCAAGCAACTCACAAACCCCCCGCAAGCAAGTGCGTATAATTTAGCAAAAAAAAATAGGCAGATTCAAGTCAAATCTGGGCATTTCGATTTGTAAATACTGTAATAAGTGTTGTGAACTTATTACCAAAGATCAAGCTTGGCAAAATTCGAACTCAAATGAATTGAATTGACCTTTCTTTCCGCTAAAGTTCACTTTTATTACCCGGGTAAACTTTTAGCACCTTTTTTCCCCTTGCCTTCCTCTGAATACACCTCAACTACTCAAACGACTCCAGCAATCATGGACATCGATGACACCGGGCCCCCATAGGGGAGACATCCTGGATCACCTTGGCTAAGCAAGGCCTTGGCTCGCGCCACGTCGTCCCCACGTCGCTCAATCGTCGAGTACCGGTAGCTGCTGGCTTGACGCCAGCCTCCTCCAAGCAGATCTTTTTCAATCCCAGCTACGTACAGTATCAGGCAGAAAACTTGGATCAAATGAATTGAATTGAATTGCAATTCAATTTAACTCACAACAAAGCCTGCCCGCGAGCATGGTATGATATGATAGCAGCAAAAAAGTAATACTGTACAGTACCGTACAGTACAGTGCCCGGACAAAAAAAAGTTTCGCTGTGCATAATTCTCTGCAGTGCAAGGTATCAATTAATCGCGTTAATCTCTGCTGTATTGATCAATAATGGCTCCAGTGATATGAAATTTTGCAGGAACAATGATTTAAAAGTAAAAAAGCAATTCTAAAATTATGAAATGGCTATGCCAAGCGGGTATTGAAATAGATCAAAAAAGGGATACCTGACGCGTCACGCGACGCGACGCGTACCTACGCGTATACAATGGCCTGTGGAGATGAATTGACGTTATGAACACCATCTCCAATTTTTTTGCAACGAGTGCAATGATGCCTAATTGTATTTTAAGAATCAATTCCATGTTACATGCATTGCATCGGTGCTGTGATCGAATAATGTAAAATCATCATGTGACACGCTTCACGCGTCAGTTGCATCTGGAATAACAATTGCCATCTCTGTTATCTAATTTTAATCCCTAGTTGGCTTAAAACCATTGTACTTATTTAATTTGAAGGACTAGAATAGACTGTTATCGATTGGTTGACCAGTAGGAGCACTACGACCATGTTACGAAGGAAATCGCGACTTTTGACGCGTCTGACGCGTGACGCGTGTCACATGATGAATTTTACATTATTCGATCACAGCACCGATGCTGCAATGCATGTAACATGGAATTGATTCTTAAAATACAATTAGGCATCATTGCACTCGTTGCAAAAAAATTGGAGATGGTGTTCATAACGTCAATTCATCTCCACAGGCCATTGTATACGCGTAGGTACGCGTCGCGTCGCGTGACGCGTCAGGTATCCCTTTTTTGATCTATTTCAATACCCGCTTGGCATAGCCATTTCATAATTTTAGAATTGCTTTTTTACTTTTAAATCATTGTTCCTGCAAAATTTCATATCACTGGAGCCATTATTGATCAATACAGCAGAGATTAACGCGATTAATTGATACCTTGCACTGCAGAGAATTATGCACAGCGAAACTTTTTTTTGTCCGGGCACTGTACAGTATCATACGTAGAGTATCATAAACAGATAACAGGGCCAATTCAATTCAATTCATCATGACATCACGCCCATTGAGCGACCGTAATTTACTTCAAATGAAGGCATTGAACTGAGCGATGAATTGAATTATGGCCAGCACAAGTGAATTGAATTGAGTCGAGTAAAAATTCAATTCATTTCGCTCATTGAGAAACCCTAGATATGACCCAGTGCCATTATTGATAATTTTCGCGCGTTTATTATTTTTGAAAATCATTGAGAACCAGATACGAGCCAGCCGAGTTGTCGACGATTTTGATATTTTGTTTGGCCATCATTTTTGATTTTTTCAAAGAGTTCCCACAAATTCAATTTTAAGGATCACAAAAGCACAAATACCGGTAAACTAAGGTTTATTATTGTCCTCCAAATCTTTTTCATCATTACAGTAGGCCGCCATTACTGTGAGTATTTTGTCGCGCCTTTTTTCAACATGGTGGTGTTGAAAACCAGGGTCAGTTGAGTCGTTGTGCAGGTGATGAATCCAAAATACAGTATCGATAATTTCACAAATTCAGCAGTGACTCTCGAAATATTTGGTGAATCGGGATGAAACTGGCATCATTTGAAAGAGACACGCTTAGACGTCATTTCCAGAAGAATGTTTGCTTGCCCGACGATACGTGACCTTTGCACGCTCGTGAAAGTCGATCAAACATTAAATTTTTTCATGCAACCTCGATGTTCTCAGCAACTGAGTAGACGAACCACGGCGCTTTTACAGTAACGTGTCGAAAGTATCTCTTGCATCTCTATCGAATGAGTCCAGTTTCATCGATGGATGACTAAAACTCGCAGAGAAAACTCATTTTTTCATTAAATTCTTTGATCGCGATTTGATCGACAATGATCTAAATAATAAACTCGTGATTTTTATTGCAGTTTTACTAACAACAGGGGAGCAAAGCACCTAATGGGATAACTTGTGGTGCGCTAGCTTGGGTTTTAACTTTTTGCATCGGTCATTTCACCAGACGACAGCAGGCCAGCAGCCCACCACTCACTCAACGTACAAAAGTGTGCAAAATAAAAAATAAAAAAATGCAAAAAAATCCATACCATACAATTTACGCACCTCAATTTGGAAGTGTCAAAACTTGAATTTGTGGAAAAAAATTGCACCAAAGTAGGCAATTTTTCAGTCGATCGTCGTTCATGCGTCACTCTTGGGACTTTTTTCTTACGTTGGGGCGACTCGCCGGTTTGTCTGCCAATAGCAAATGGTCGGAGTTACCTGTTTGGGATGCATTGATTACTCGGAGTTCGAAAATCCCCAAATTTGGCATTTTCTGAGACTGAAATGTGTGACCCCTGAGTGACCCCGGAATTTTTCAAAAGTGGTCGTAGCGCTTTGGGGGTTTAAGCTTTTTTGTTGCTGAATTCGATGCTGCTATTTTGAGCGGGGTCTACCATACAGATGACCAGATGAATGCAAAATAACACAAATAGGAGGTTTTTGCCATTTTCGAGTCCAAAAAAATCGGGCGGGTTCGTCTTGAATACTGGACTACTGTATATGATACTGTTCTAGTTTACGCCGTGATGCAGGTTTCATTGACGGGCAAACAGGTTGTAAAAAAAATTCTGGAGGCATTGCAGGCCGCCAAAGTCTGAATAACATGTTTTACCGGTACAAAGACCAACTTTTTATGGCGATCTAAGACGTTCCTCACAACGAGATGCAGTTACTGTACCGGTACATACAGTAGCGGCTCTGTGGCGGCTCTCGCCGATTCAGTTCAGTAGCGTCGTCTGTTGTAAATTGTACGTCGTAATATCATAAAATTATTGTTAGTTGCCGAGAAAATTGCGTCACTGTCTTTTTTTTCTTTTTTTTTTTTTTTTTACTTTTTTTTTTTACTTGGTCATTCAACGAAAACTCGATTGGATTACTACCTTGTAGGAAATTTACATTTGATTCTTTGATCCAACTATTCGAAACTCTTTCGTCGACACGTTTGAATGGTCAGGAGCGCGGGACATCACCTGTGGGGCACTACGGCTACCGGATGGCGCGCAATGGCGATCTTTAAAATCATGAATGTTCCAATGATGGGTACAGTGATCCAAGAGGTCTTTTGTAGCCTCGAATTGGGTTCAACGCGGGGTGTCCAGCTCGCCTTTTCATGTTGACACGCGTTTCGAAGATTCGGACCTTCGCGGTACGCGCTTGACAAGTTGTAAACAACTCAAACAGCGCCAAATGGACCTCCAAGCTAGTGAATGAATTGCATGTTTGAAAAGCGCAAGGTTGGGCATGTATTATGGCTCGTGCGCAACGTGAATTGCATAAACGAGGATCTTATTTTTCCCTTTTGGCGGGGTAATTCGAGCCAACTCAAAAAAGGCAGTAAAGCCCAACCTTCTTTTTCTCTTCTTTAGTTTCTTTTGTATTTAACCATGGTAACAGGAGGTGTGTTCTCTTTTAATTCTGCACATTTTTTGGGTTAAATTGACCATTTATGCGTTTTTCTACTTTTCCTTCTGTAGAATCTTCTGTGAACGAGAACAAAAGCAACACTGTGAGCTCGCTTTTTTCAACTTTTAGCTCGACATGGGCGTCGACATCGTCCAAGGTGATGCCAGACCTCAACAAGCGCCTCAACACGCTGTCCGAGTCTATTCAGCAACGTGCACGCGACTTGCCCAAAAATATATCAATGCTGCCGGACCAGCTTAACCAGGAACGCGAGCAATTTATGAAAAGCAAGCTGACCGAGGGAAAACAGCAGCCAAGTCCAGGCACAGGTACCGCAAAACAAAAAAAAAAAAAAAAAGGCGCAGAATTGGGGTTTCACCACGCCTTTTTTTTTTTTTCTTGTTTGATTTCCATCACCGATGATGACAGAGCTTAGCCTGCCATGGGAGGGTTACAGTGGTTATGAAGATGAGCTGAAGCGCCGGATACTCGCCATCACAAAGGTAAAATCGAAAAAAAACGTCGCGCAGAGCCAATTGTGCTCATCACATGACGCGATCAACGTTTAGGACGAACGCAATTTGATCGTGCCACCTCCGACAGAGACCACGTTTGAATTCGACCTCAAGGCGTACGGCAATTCAGCACGCGCGCTCCTCGAACACGACAAGACCCTGTCAGAGCTGCGCTTTATCTTGGTGCCGCAAAAGTAAGTCAAAAATATGGCATTGTCGCGTGCTCGGAGGGCTCACTGGCTTTTATTTCTAGGCTGACAGAAGAGGTCTTTTGGCGCAATTACTTTTATCGCGTGACGATTGTGAAACAGCAAGTGTTGAGCGATGTTCCTGCCAGTGACAAGCTGGTTGATACCAAGGTACACGCGTTTTGCGACCGATTCCATGCTTTGTTGGCTCATTTTTTGATCTGTGTTTAGGAGGACGTGCTCTTCGACTACACAGACGACGAAAAAGATGGCGAAATGGACAAATCGGACGACGGTAAGAGCCATTTGATCCATGACAGGGGCCATCTTAACCCTTTTTATTTTCCAGCCTTAGCGACAGTGACTTCCGAGAGCGAGGCAGTGCTTGTCAGCGCGGATGACGACATGGAAGATTGGGAGCGCGAATTGAGACGCGAGGCGATCGGCTCGTCTTGAACGCATTTGCGCCAGCTATTATTGGATATGACAATGAAAATAAAAACGGATTTGTATCTTTATTCGCGTGAAGCATGGCAAAAAGAGAAAATGGGGAATCAAGGGGCGGCGTTTTGTAACCGTCATCCTTCGTACTCGCGCGCATAGTAGCCCAGTGCGGCCTGGTCCGCAGCATACAGCAGCTGTTGGTCCTGGATGTTCTCTTCTTGCGCCAATTTTTTCACCTAAAAAAAGAAAGAGAAAACGAAAGGTATCATCAGCCATTGGCTTTGTCGCGTGGAACGCGTTTATAGCGCCATTGAACCTTTTTTTTTTTTTTTTTTACCTGCGTTTCAATTTCTTTGCGCGCATCAGGACCGACAATCGGACGTCCTTCCTTCTTTTGAGCGTCGATATAGACCTTCAAGGCCTTGAAGGCCAATGCGCCTGCAATTTGATTGGCGGTCAAGTCCTGTGCGGGCTGTTTCTCCATGTATACCAAGCGATAGCTGTCACACAAGTCCTCGGGGCGTGGGAAGGCCGAATTGCGTTGGTCTGCGCGTAAAAAAAAAATGAGTCGCTATTCAAGTTGCGGCCAGCGCTCGACATACTAGGGGATGGGCGCAAAAGCGCGAGATCCTCGTTGGATTTTTCATTTTCAAAAGGCTGGATGAGCCATTGCTGCGTCTGGCTGTTAGGATCCTTGGTGTTCAGAAAGAGTGCATTGGATTCCTTGAAATCGCCACCCTACGACACGAAAATAAAAGAGACTCAGCACGCTTGTTCTTCTCATTTTCGTCTCTAATGGGAGGCGATTCTGCTTACTCGGATGTCCAAAACAAGGTGAGGCGCGGCTTGCGACGCGATATAACCGTCCTGGTATTGCCAGCGTTGGTTGTGAGCCAAGCCAGGCTTGCGCGCATATTGGATAATTGCCTTGTCGCGCTTGATGTCGCCTCCACGGATGTCGACAACTAAACAATGGCACAAAAAAGGGGGGGGGAGTCAAATGGCAAGGGGTAAGCATTAAAAAAGCAAAACGTTGGCCACGTGCACAACCATCGGATCCTACCTAGCCCAGATTTCTTGTTGATGAGGAAGCCCTCTTCATGCATCCAAAGCTAGCGCGCAAAAAAATCGCGTCAATTCAATGGCATCGCCCTAGTCACGCGCATCGCGGGTTACCTGATTGATGCTGTCGACGAGTTTCTGAAAGGAGAAAGCATGTCGCGTGTGAGAAAATAAAAAAAGGGCGGGAGCCATGCCAAGGCGAGAAAGGGGCGCGAGGGAAGTCTCCACCACGCTCTCGTAATTTTTTTTTTTTTTTTTACCTGTGGCCATATAATGAGAGGGGCGTCGTTCTGTTGGCGCAGGCGCAAGCAAGGAGACACGAGGAACAAGGACGGGAGACAGACAGCAAGACAGACAACAAGAAAGCAAGGAGGGGTTAAGAGCACGAAGAAAAAAAAAAAGGAGAGGACCAAGGGGTGTGAGCAAAAGAAAGGAAGCCACCGCCCAACTCCTTTTCCCTGAAACTTACCACCATAGCGCCGTCGCGCACGTCTACAGCAAGTGCTTTTTTCTTGCAGCGCATAAAGAAGAACCCATCAGGGAAATGGTCCACGGGTGTGCTCATGACGGGTAAAAGGAACAAAGAATAAAAAAAAAAGTGACGCAACAAGCGAACAAAAATAAAGCAAAAACGGCCGGTTGAAACCCAGAAAAGCGGCTTTTGAATCTCGGTCGTTTTGCGTGAATGGTGATGGTGTATCCGACACGACGCGTCCCCACCTGGCTAATTTGTGCAATTACACTTGCATTGTCGATCCTTTGTTCGACCTTTTGCAATTACCGGGTGACCAGCATCCAAATGCGCGTCGTGCTTCATCAGATTTATCTAAAAAGGGGAGCTGCAGCTCATTCAGCCCTTTTTTTTTTTTTTTCTTGACTCCTGATTCAAGCAGATTATAAAAGGACAGCTTGCGCCCTGCGCCGTCCACCTTAATTTTTTTCTCTTTTTCTCGTTTTTCTTGCACTTGCATTGATTTTTCTCTCGAGAAAGACATTGTATTTTTTGTTGATTTTATCTGATTTTGTCTCTCGAGTCCCGACACGCGCCAAGCTTTCGCTTTTTTACATTGAGATGACGCGCCACCGAGGTTTTCTTCGAAACAGGGTCCTTTTAGGCTACGGACTGACAGTGTTTCTGCTCGTGGGTTGCCTCTATTCATCATGGAATATGCAAATCATGCCAAAAAGAGTAATGGGTAAGCATCTCTCGTCTCCCATCGTCCCCCTGTTGGCCCCCCTCTCTTTTTTTTTAAGGGGCAATCTTGTCATGCGCGTGTGGTCACTTGCACGGCTCCCATTGGCGCATGCACGGAGATGATGGGGCCATTGACTTTTTTTTTTTTCTTTCTCTTTTTGTGCGCAGTCTGTCCAACGACGATCAGCCGGAATAGTAGTGTGCATCAGCAGCGCGTGGTGGTGGAAGGCTCCTCCTGCATCATTAGTACGACCATTGACGACGTGGAGCTGCATCGCACATCGCCGCCGCCACCACCACCGCCATTCACCATTGTCACCGCGGCAAGCGCTAATCACTTGTGCTCGCTCGAGAACCTTTTGTATAATTTGTACGATTATCGTGCCCAATTCCCATCGTACCCTCGGATCGTCGTGTACAATCTGGGCGTCAATGCGACAACTCAATTGCCCGTTCTTCACCAATTGCGAAGCAATGGCCTGATTGACGACTTGCTCACGTTCAACTACGAGGCCTATCCGGACTTTTGGGATATCAGCGTCAATGCCGGCGAATATGGATGGAAGACCGCCATGGTGCACGAGACCGCCAAGCAGTATGGCGGACTCATTGTGTGGCTTGATGCAGGCAACCAAGTGACGGCCACCTTTTTGTCCGAGGTGGCGCGTCATATTTACGAGGGCGACGGCTTTTGGTCGCCGCGCAGCGCATTTCGCATGGCTCGCCTCACACATCCAGCCATGTTTGACTATTTTGGTGCCGATCCACTTGAATATGCGCGCAGCATCAATTGCAATGGCGCCATCTTTGGTCTGGACGCCGCCAACAAGACCATCATGGACGAATTCATCGAGCCGTGGTATCAGTGCGGCCTCGATAGGAATTGCATCGCGCCGCCTGGATCGTCTCGCAAAAATCATCGTCAAGATCAAGCCGCGCTCACTTTCCTTGCCTACAAAACAGGTCATTCTTGCAGACTCTCACATCGCTTCTTCAAAATGTACACGCATCGCGACATCGCCTGTCGCGCCAATCTCCTCGATCGTGAAACACAACGCATTCTGCACCATCCTTCCACCGTCGACCTACCCGTGTGGACGCCTTCAGACACCTTTGACCTGGTCCATCATCCGGAATGGAGGTACCCGTTGCCCAAATCCTTGTCGCGCACCGCACAATAATCTTGGTACTCCGGATTCGTGATCAAAACAAAAAAAAAGATACCCCCCTCAGCCTTTTTGTCAAGCAATGTACATACCTGCCCACGTTGGCTCCCTTGTCTTTTTAATTTCTCTGCAATCGTGCCAGTGCAATCATGCCAGTGCAATTCGTCTTGACGTAATTGCTTTTTCTTTGCCGACAATCGACCAACGCATAATAAATTACGCTCCAAGCGCGATTTTCTCGTCAGCCGCCTCCTCCATTTCTCCGTTTTTTTTTCTTGTGTGAAATTGGCAGAAACTCAAAACAGCTACAGCAATTTAAATACGCGCATCATATCGATGATCTTGAGATTTTTTTGCCAAGGCATCAATATTCCAAAATCCACCAATGCGATCAATTACTGGCGCTGCAGTAACTGGATCTCATCCAAAGTTTGATAGACTATTTCTCATGGTCATTGCAAGCATCTGACTTGGTTTTGGTCATGTTTTGTTTTAGAAAAAAAACTTTTTCATAACACGTAAAGTAGGCAAAAAAAATCGCATATTTAACCATTTACTTGATGGAAACGGACCCCATAAAATCAAGGAAAGTATAAAATGAATGGGCGAGCCGAGAAGATAAAACCACCGGACAATGTGCTGTGATTCTGTAGCATCTGATGAACCCAGTGACGCAAGGATGGGCTCATTTAAACGAGACAGCGCAGGATTTTCGACTGGAATAACCGATTCCATAGTAAGCTGTCAACTTTTTGAAAATAGCCAAAAACAAGATAAAAATGATGCATATTATGTAGACTTGTTTTCAGGGGGCCAAATCACTCGGATGTAAGCTTCAAAATTGTAGTACGTGCTCATCTGTTTTGTTTAATGTCGAATTTATACCGAATTGTCTAAAACAAAAGACTGTCCACATCGCGTAAAAAGTCAAAATTGAGACTTGTCCTTATTCATTTTTTTTTGTAGGTGACGTAGCGCCCCACTCTTTGTTGCAAAGTTGAAGCACCCGAAAACACATCTTTAGATAACATTTAAAAGTAATGGTGAAATCCATTCTAACAAAAGATGGTGCAAAAAGTGGATGTTGCGAAAAAGAAAAAGAGAAATTGTTCCACAAGAGCTTTTATTTTCTTAAACTACATGCGCTATGCATCGAACCTATCGCATCGTCACCTAGAAAGAATAAAAAAGGGAGAGAAAGATAAGCATTTACTACGCGATCTGATGCGTTTTTGCATATTCGTCCATTGTTCTTACCAATTCCTCGGCAGCAGTGGGATGGATGGCGACACAGTTGTCAAAATCGCGCTTCTTGGCACCCATGCGCATCGCCACACCGAAGCCTTGCAAGATTTCGTCGCTGGCAAGGCCGAACAAATGCAGACCAACAACCTAAAAGCAAAAAAAAAAAAAAAGCGACACGTCAGGGATCGCGTCTTTTTGTTGTCTCCGCTTCAACGCAACTTACCAATTCTTCAGGTCCAGTGACAATGATCTTGTACTCGGTGAATTGCTTCTGGTTTTGCTCAAACATGGCGAAATACATGTTGACAAACTTGGACTTGTAGATCTTGACGTTGCCCTGGCCGTACTTGGCGACAGCCTCCTCCTCGGAAAGACCGCAGCTGCCGGACGTTGGGTGGCTGAAGACGACGGATGGGATGTTTTCATAGTCGAGCTTAACGTCCTTGAACTGCTCGCCGCCAAAGAGGCGATCCATCAGCTTGCGACCGGCGGCAATGGCCACTAGGAAAAAAAAACAAAAGAGTGAGCACGGGCGTGAGGCGTCTCTCTCTCTCTCTCTTTTTTTTTTTTGGTTCCTTAATCGTTACCAGGGGTGAGTTCATAGTTGCCACAGACGTCGCCCAAGGCAAAAATGCCTGGAACATTGGTTGCCTGGTAAGGATCGACGATGATCTGGTTCTTGGCGTCCAATTGGATGCCAATCTTGTCGAGGTTGAGGCCGCGCGTGTTGGGTCCACGTCCGACGGCCCAGATGACGCAGTCGGTATCGATCGTCTTGTCTTGACCATCGGATGTCACGGCCACAGCGATGCCATTGGACGTCTTGGTAAGCGAGTTGACCTTGGCATTAAAGGCAAAGTGCACGCCAATGCGCTGCATTTCCTCACGAAGGTTGACGCGGATCGTATCGTCGAATCGGCGCAAAATGTGCTTGGTGCGTGACACAATCGTCACATCGGAGCCAAGCGCATGGAAAATACCGGCCAATTCAACGCCAATGTATCCCGTGCCCACGACAACAACGCGCTTGGGCTGCGCCTCCAAATCAAAAAAGCCGTCAGAATCAATGGCAAGCTCGCCGCCGGGAACATCAGGCTGGAAGGCGTGGCCGCCCGTGGCAATGAGGATTTTGTCGGCTTGGATCGTCGTCGATGACCCGTCGGGCAGCGCAACCGCAATCGTGTTCGCATCCACAAACGAGCCATTGCCGTGGAACCATTGAATCGCATCCTTGGTCAAGTTGCTATCGTAAATCCCATTGAGACGCTTCACATACGCGTCACGCTTCTCCTTGAGGTGCTTCCAATTGAGCTTGGCAGACACAGCCTCAAATCCATAGGCAGGCGCGTGGTGAATCGCTTCCGCAAGCGACGCTGCAAAAAGAAAAAAAAAAGAGAAAAGACGATGAAAATCAGCTATTGCTCTCACAACTGCACCACAATATCCATTTTACCAGCATTCCACATGACTTTTTTCGGCACCTAGAAAAAAAAAAGCGGCGTTAAACAGCGTAACGCGTGCGCAATGACGCATTCTTTTGCTTACACAGCCAACATTGACACAAGTGCCGCCCAAGTACCCATGGCGCTCCAAAAGAGCCACCTTGGCACCATGGCTAGCAGCGCGACGCGCAGAAGCAATGCCTAATGAAAAAGAGGGTCAAGTCAGCCCCTGGTGTCCACAAAAAAAAAAAAAAAAAAAAAAAAAAAAGCGAAAAAAGAGTGTTTTACCGCCGCTGCCGCCACCGAGGACAATAAGGTCGAATTTTTGAACCTGTTCTGGGGTCTTTGTAATAGGAGCCATGCCGGTAAGAGAAGTGTAAATGTGATACGCGCGACGGTGGGCCAGTTTAAGAGTCGAGATTCTCGATTTAAAAGAAGTAAAGAAGAAAAAGAAGAGAGAAAAGGTGTTTCATGGGCAACTTTATTTTTTTCCTTCGCGGGGCTCACACACGTTTTGGCCAATCATCGCGGCTTTGTCAGAAAAAGTCGCAGAGTTTTCGTCAATTGCCATGGCAATTGCTGACCAAGCAAGCTCATCTGCCTCTCAAATCACCTCATTCCACTTCAATTCGTCGTGCTGCGCCTTTTTCTTTTCCTTTTTTTCTGCCCTGTTTGTTTGCTATTCTTGCAACTTTATTTGAAAAAAATGAGAGTGGGAGGGGGGATACGGCGCTACAGAGTGTAAAAAAGGCGGGGAATCAGGGAATTGAGGGGTTGGAATCACGTCAAAAAACAAAAAAAGAAATATAAAGAAAACGAGTGGAGACAAAGCCAAGTCAGTCAACGTCAAGAATCATTTCCTCGAGATGACCAGCGGCACGCTCGACGAGGGTTTCAATACAGCGATAGACACCTGTAATGGCGCCAACAATGCCAAAAAGCACGGCCATCATGGACACGGTGATCAGGCAGATGAATACACCGCCTGCCGCGGCATCACCGCTCCCGCAGGCCGCGACATCCGCTAAATAACAACTATACCAAGGACACGACGATTGGTCGCAGCAGGAAAAAAAGGGCAAACAGTCATCTTCGTCGTCGTCGTCGTGCCGTGGCCGGCGGCGTTGCCTAATACATGCCACCGACAGGTACACAATGCCGCCGAGCGCCACGGCGACAATGCCTGCGCAAAGATAAAAGCGATCGAGGAGCAAAAAAGACACAGTGCCGTGCCATTCTTCCCAATTGGGGTCGTTGGCGGGCGAATGGCCCAGAATGGTCTGATCCACCAGGACGGCCGCATAAGCGAGAGCAATGACCGAGGCAAAGACGAGAAACAGGGTTGTGATGCGCAGAAAATGAATATTTGTGACAATGGACGCGTAAACAGGGCGGTACACGTTGTAGCGATAGCCACAAATGTCGCATGCCACATACGACGATGACCGGGGCGACAGCCGCCGCCATTGATTGAGGCACCCGCGATGCACATAGCTCATGGAACCTTTACAAAGGCAAGGGCGGATCAAACGCTGCTGATGTCGATTTAATGGGTAGCGCGGCAGAGGTGACGCCTGTGCGTAACCGACTCGAGCCTCCTCGTCGTCGTCTTGGCTTGAAACTGACTCGTATTCGCCATCGCCGCAAATACGACACTGTTTCTCGCCACCGCTGCTATTTGTCCGGTTACTTGTCGGTCGATTTGCGTGGTATTCACTTGTTCCTAGCGTATCAAGCAAAGGTTCTGTTGTACTATCTCGCGTACCGTCAGAGACGCCCATGAGAGCTCGTCAAAAAAAGAGAAAAAAAGGGAGTGGGAAGAAGGACGAGCGAAATTAGTCGCACCATCGTTTTAAAACTCAATTTTGTTCGTTGCGGACCTTCCAAAACCAGCCCAGGGTTTTGTTTGCAGATTGCTGTGCCCCCAGCATCCCAGCATCCCAGCATTGATATGGCATTTATCAGTTGAATGTATTTTACGGTTGTAAGGTTAAAAAAGTGCGATTTGCAATTTTTTTGTCAATTGCAAACACGGAAAAGTTGAATGCCAATGAATCGGTTGCCCGTTTGAGAACAAGTATGATATCCATCGCGCCTGTTATGCGGCGACAGAACGAAAAAAAAAGCAAAAAAAAAAAAACGCAAAAATGGACAAAGAGTTGCACTCCATGGGTTAAACATCGGTCTCAAAAAAGCACATCAGCATATGGAATGACGAGGACAATTCTTCATTTGAAATTCTATGCAATTGATCAAAACTTTGCGCAGCGACAAAATGAAAAACAACCAAGAACAAGCTAAAATGGGACGAAATTTTGCATCCAAGAAATCAAACATCTACATCAAATGAGAATCACAGGTAAAACAAGTCGGTTGAATTTCAAGGTAATCGGTTGAGACATTGCTGCCGCCTGGCATATGCCATGCCCTGAAATTCATGCAAAAGCGCGCAGCGGCGATTAAAACGCCCAATTTCACAAAGCAAGCACCATTTCTGCACGATGCTTGCGTTCAAGAGACAAAAAAAGACGAGGTATTTTTATTTATTTTTCTCATTTAAATGCCTTTTAGTGCCTCGAGCGTCTTAATAAGCTCATGGCTTGAATTCACATACCAATTGGCAATGGTCTGCTTGTCGGCGGGGCCCACAGACACGGTAAACACGAGCTTGTCGACGCAGACGTTGGCCAGGACACGGAACATATCCTCGTCCGTGCGGTCATCACCGGCACAAAACACAAAATCTGTCGCGCCTGACTGGCCGAGGCACTTTTTGATCACCTCGCCCTTGTTGATCAATGTTGGACGCACTTCTAAATTCATCTTGCCCACCAGCGTCTCCACGGGCAGCTTGCCAACAATGCTTTGTTCCAGGTGATTCTGGCACTCATTAGCTTGGAACGCCCTGTGAAAAAAAGAAAAAAAAAGGCATTGAGCAAGCAGCAGCAATGCATTTCTCCTCCCTCCTCCTTCTGGACTTGCCCATATTTAGGATCAGCCTGTCGATAATGCCACGTGATGCTGCCTTTCTTCTCCTCAATGTGGCTGCCAGGCGTCCGTTCACAATAATAGCGGAAGATTTCGCGCACATCATCCTTCCACGCCATGTCAATGCTCTCAATGTTGCTGACCCACTTGCCGTCGGGGACGCGCGAAAAGCATCCATGCTCCGCGGACATGCCAAGATGCGGAATCCCGCCGAGCCAAGCTTCCAATGTCTTTTGATCGCGTCCAGACACCACCCACACCGTGTTCAATGGGTTGCTGCATAGACCTTTTAGCATCTCAAGCACCTCAGGCGTCGGTGTTGCATCTTCCGGTCGCTCACAAATGGGTGCCAGTGTGCCCTATTAATAAAAAAACAATTTTTTTTGAATATTTCATTGTTTTCCTGTATCTTTCTCGTTTCTTTTTTTTAAAAGGTACATCATAGTCAAAGAAAAAGAGGCGCTTTGCCGCCGTCTTGTACTCGATGGCCAAGCGTTTGGCCTCTAATTTGATGTTTTTGCTGCGCGTGCCTTTGGACTTGATGGCCATCAGGTTGTTGACGAGGCTCGTGGCCCAAAAGGCCGCGGTGTGCGTATTGACGTACTGCTGCAAGAGCTGGAAACGAGACAAAAAATCAGGAACAAATGTCGTGTCGCGTTGTTTTGAGTCCACTTGTCACTCTTTTACTTTTTTTCCCGTGTTTTCCCGGGGGGATTTTTACCAAAGCCTTTTCGTTTCGGTCCTCCACGGTCATGTTGAGACATTCGTTGATGGCGTTTGCGACCCATGAAAAGTCCCAGGGATTGACAATGACGGCGGCGCTCATGCTTCGGGCGGTGCCTGCGAATTCCGACAAAATCAAGGGTGAATGGCGCTCCTCTTGCGCAACGACAAATTCAAAGCTAGTGGTGTTCATCCCATCGCAAACCGGGGTCACGAGCCCCACGTCGGCGGCCGTTAAAAGCGCGTAAAACTCGTCGCGATCAATGTGCTGATGGTAATAGCTGATTGGCGTGAACGCAATGGACCCAAAGGCCGTGTTGATCCGCGCCACCACCTCGGCTATTTTTGCTTCCATCTTGGGACTGGCCACCACGCCTGGTGACGTCACTTGGATGAGCACAACCTGGTAAAAAAAAAAAAAACAAAAAAAATCAATTGGGTCCCGTTTTGACCACCCCTGTAACTTGGTTTTCTTACCTTGTCGCGCCATTCGGGATAATCCGTCAGGAATTTCTCAAAGGCTTCGAGCTTTTGTAGCACGCCCTTGGCCGGATCCAGCTTGTCGCGGCCGACAATGATGCGTTTTCCGACATAGCGTTCGCGAATGGCCTTGACTTTGGGTGCCACGCCTGGACGGCGACAATTGGCGCGCGTCTTTTCCACGTCAATGCCAATGGGGAAGATGCCCAAAGACACAATGCCGGTCCTTGTCTCAATTCCGTCTGGCGTGCTCTCGTATCCAAGCACGCGCGTGCAATTGGATGAGAAATGACGCGCGTAATTGTACGTTTGGAAGCCCACCATATTGGCACCAAGCATCCCATTGAGAATTTCGCGCCGATCTAATTCCAAAAAGCATGAAACAAATAATCACTGGTCAGTCCGAAAAGGGCAAGATCAAGAAAAGGCAAGAATGAAGCTCGTTTACGTGGCAAACAGCGGAAGATTTCCGATGACGGAAATGGCGTGTGGATGAACAGACCCACCAATGCGTCTGGTCGCAGCTCCCTGAGCATCTGCGGCACAAGAGCAAGATGATAATCTTGAACCCACACTAAAAAAAAAAAAAAAAAGAAATGGTCAAATGACATGCGACGCGTCGCGAGCCATTTCTCGTTTTTTTTTCTCTCTTTTTTTTTTTTTTTTACCCATGTCACCAGGCTCGTAATGGGCCGCGACAGCCTGCGCGTATTGTTGATTCACCGTGACATAATCATTCCAATATTGGGACTCGTCCAATTGGCCGTTCCACATGACGTAGTGAAACAATGGCCATAGCACTAGCAAAAAAAAAAAAAAAAAAATTGGGAACGTGTGAGCGTGTGAGCGCGTGTGCGCGCGCAAAAAAGAAAAAAAAAACGAAAAAACAAAAAAAAAAAATAGCGTCGATAGTTCTCGGAGTCTACCTTTTTTGCAATAGCCGTCATAGTGGCCGATCATCTGGTCGTGATTTACAAACACGGGCACCATGTTGTACCGCTGACGCAAGAGATTTGTCAATGCGTTGCGCCGTTCGACGGGCAAGTCCTCGGATTTGATGTCCTGGTTATTGCTCTCTGCCGTGATCACACCGGCACCGCCAATCATGAGTGTCTCGTAATGTTCAGCCCAAACTTGCACACCGGCATACAATGCCGAGTGCCCCGATCGCGCCTTGATCTCCCACTCGCTCGTGTGACCAAGATTCGGCAACGTCGAGCGTCGCCTCGCCAAATTCGAAATGGGCGCGCGCTGCTCGTGGTCGTCATGGTCGTGGCCGTTCTTTTCGTGTTGCGCACCCAGCCGCGGAAAGTCGCTATGGGCCGGGCATGCCATTTGATGCTGCTTGAGCAACACTCTCTTTTCGCGCGCGCGCTCACGACGCTGTTCTTCCGTCATTGGCACCGAAAAGCTAAAAGGCAAGTGATTGACAACCGTGATGATCTTGCCACGGATGTTCACATGATGCTTGCTCTCACGCAGCAGCATCTCGGCCAATTCTTCCCGGTCAATTGTGTCGTGAGGCATCTTTGCCATGGGCACATAAAGGGAAAGAAGAAATAAAAAAAAACACCAAGAAAAATGCACAAAAGAGCGAAAAAAAAAACCAAGAGAGCGTCAAAAAAAAAAAATAAATAGGAGCAAGCGGCTTTTTTATCGCTTTTGGTCAAAGGTCGTACAGCTGCGCTCTGTCCCCTCAAATCGCAGGTTTCATCCTCCCTTTGGCCCATTTTTTGCCCTTTTGTACCATGTTACCAATTTTTGACAAGCATCGCGGGTGACACACACATGGCAACTCTCTTGTGTTACCAGCACGATTGATGGGTTGGGTCAAAATGGCAATCCAAGGAGTCAATTTCTTTTTTTTTTTCTTTTGTTGCTCTTCTTTTCTTTTCTTTTTGTTTGCTTTTTTGCCTTGCTCTCTTGCTGTTTTTTTAAATTATTTTCCAACAACCTTTGTTCCTTTTACAAACTTGCTGACAACTGGATGACATCGACTTTCGCAACCAGTCAATTCCATTTAAATCCATTCACGGAGTTCCGTGCTCCGGCGGCGCAAAAGGGGTTTCAGAAGCAAAAGGCTTTTCATGTCGATCCGCAAGAAACCATTGCCGTCACAAAGTACAAGAGCCACTCAACGGGTCTCTCGGTGCTTCATGTGGATGTCGAGAGTAAGAATGACCAAGCGGGACCAAGCGAACAGGAGGCTTAAATCCTCGTTTTCTTTTTTTTTTTTTTTTTTTTTGGGCTTTCAGGTCCTCTCGTCAGTGGTTTCTTGGCTCTGGCCACGGAAGCCTTGGATGACAGCGGCCACCCACATACACTTGAGCAGTAAGAAATCGACACAAACCAGCCAAGCAGCCGTGTTGACGTACGATTTTTTTTTTAAATGGGATTGCAGCCTTGTGTTTTTGGGCAGCCAGACGTACCCGTACAAGGGCGTGCTGGACTCCCTGGCGGTGCGTGCATTTGCACGCGGCACGAACGCCTGGACTGACACTGATCACACTTGTTATAGTAAGATACTTTTTTTTTTTTTTTTTTTTTTTTTTTTTTTGCGCCCTTCTCGCTCAGGTCCATATATGGCCAAACCCTATTTTGCTTTTTGCGCCACGTCGCCGGCGGCTCCCCCATGGCGTCGCCTCGGCTCACGCTTCCACCCCCTTTTTTTTTCTTGCCATTTTTTCTTTTTTTTCTTTTATGTTTTTAGGTGTGATGACCGCCGGGGCCGATGGGTTTCTAAGATTTCTCCCTGTTTATGTGGATCATATTTTGTATCCGACGCTGACCGAGTCTGGCTTCCACACCGAGATTCATCACGTCGATGGAGCAGGCGAAGACGCTGGTATGAAACTCTTTTCTGTGTATTGTGTATCACCTTGGGGGGAAAGCATGCGTGTGCCATATGCAAAAATAGCTGTTGTGATGCCGCTTTAACCTGACGAACCCAACAATGCCTCACTCACACTGACAACTTTTTTTTTTAGGGGTAAAAAAAAAAAAAATCAGGGCAGAAAAAAAAAAAAAAAACGACGCGTGACCTCCACCTTGTCGGCTTTCCTGGACCACCATTGGCCCTTTTCATTACATCCATTATATTCTAATTCACGCGTTTGTTCTTTTTTTTTTTTTTTTTTTTAGGTTGTCTATTGCGAGATGAAGAGCCGACAAAACACTTTGCGCGACCGACTCGCCAATCGCACAAAGGAATTGGTGTTTCCGAGTCATTGTAGCTACCGCCACCAGGCCGGTGGCAAGACAGAGAACATTCGTCATCTTTCCTTGGAAAAAGGTCCGTCTTGTTAGCAAAAAAAACAACAAAGAAAACACCATGATCATGAAACGGGAATCGCCCTTATTTCTTTTTTTTTTATTTTATATAATAGTGCGCTCTTACCACGCTCAATTTTATCGCCCTGACAATCTGTGTATCATCATTTCCGGCAAGGTCGATCCCGATCGCCTCATGGACACCCTGGAAACCATTGACCAGCATATCGAGACCCATTCGCCACGCAGACCCACCGTGCGGCCCTGGGCAACGCTCAAATCGCTGCCCGACATCCCAAAAAGCATCACAGAGACCGTCCTGTTCCCAGACACGAACGAATCTGTCGGCGACATCACCATGACATGGCTCGGACCGGCCTGGAACGTAAGTGGGACAAACGAGTGCGCGGCGCGAAAAAAAAAAGAGAGAGAGAGCTCACCGTCCTTTTTTTTTTTTTTTTTTTTTAAAAAAAAGGATGCCGTGGGCTTGGCCGCCATTCAAATGATGCACACCTACCTGTCGGATTCGTCCATTTCGCCATTGCAGCGTCTGCTCGTCGAGACCGATCAGCCATTGTGCACCGGTAATGGGCTTAGACAAAAGAAAAAGAATGTTGCCCCCACTCATTCGTCCGTTTTTGACAGACATCGACTTTCGTATCACGGAACTGAAGCGAATTATGATCACTGCGTCCATGGAAAACGTGAGCATCGAGCATGCCGACAAGGTGGTGCCCATGGTTCTCCAGCATTTCAATGACATGGTCGCAAATCACGATTTTGACATGAAGCGCATGAAAACAATCATCGAGCGCGAGCGATTGAAGCAATTGGACGATTACGAGAACTACCCTTTGTTTTGCGTCGGTGTGCCCTCGATCACAGGTACAGGACCCGCCTTGGAAAAAAAAAGTCCATGTATTGACTCCTTGACCCCAACTTTTTTGTTTGTTCCGCCTGCAGATTTCATATATGGAGATCCCGATGGCCACGATTTGCCAACCATCCTGCAAAAGATCAAGCCACTGGAGGATTTGTTTGCTTTGACCAAGCAGGACTGGTTGAATTTGCTGCAAAGGTAAAATAGATTTATTCCCAATTAGCTTTTTTTTTTTTTGATTGTGTCCTCACTCCCCCCCTTTTTTTCCGCTCACCTCTTCCCCCTTGTTTTTAGGGTGTATATTGAGGGTCAACATGTGGCCCTGATCGGGCGACCGTCCGCGGCAATGGCGCAAGAGCTGCAGGACAATGAAAAGGAGCGCGTCACCCTGCAGAAGCAAAGCCTTGGCAAAGCCAAGCTTGCTCAGCTCAAGCAACAGCTGGAGACCGCCAACGCCCAGAATGAGCTTGAAATCCCTTCGCAATTGCTCACTTCCTTCGAGATCCCCGATGTGACATCCATCTCTTCCATTGAGGTCGTGTCTGCACAATCCATGCCACATCACGTGCCCTCGCCCTATTCGTAAGACCAAGAAAAAAAAGGGGGGCACAATCGCAATGCTTTTCTTCATCCCGCGGGGCTGAAGCGATTTTTTTTTTTAAAAAAAAAACCTGCCAATTGGGCGAATTTAGGAATGCGTTGCAAAATCACATCGATGCCGACCCCAGCGACGTGGCCAATTTCATCCATTTCGACCGTATGCTCCTTTTTTGTCCTATCCACCACCACATACAACGACTCACATCTTTTTTTTTTTTTTTTTTTGTTTTTTTACTCGATTAGATGTACGCTCGCCATTTGTCACAATTGCCTTGTATCTGAACACAGGCGATATGCCATCATCCTTGCGCCCATATGGCCGCCTGTACATGGAATCGTTCTTTTCGCTGCCCTGTGCATCACTGCCAGCGGATGACCTCGTCAACAAGCTGACCCAAGATACCATTGACTATTCCATCCGTCAGGGACGTGGCCCAGCCTTTAGAGAGTACCTGATTGTCACCATGAAGGTCGAGGTAACGTCCAAAAAGCACCAAAAACGATAAAACTCGCAAATCTCACTTTTTTTAATTCGATCACAGAGGGAAAAATACGAAAAGGCCGGCCAATGGTTGCAGACGCTCCTTTGGGAGACCAATTTTACGGCTGAAAAGTAAAGACGCACAAAAAAAAAATGGGGCGACGCGTCACTGACGCGCTTTTTTTTTTATTTTAGATTGAAAATTGCCTGCTCCAAGATTCTCAATGACCTTCCACAGGATAAACGATCTGGCCGTGTGGTAAAAGCAAGCCATGGAGCCATGAAAAAGGGGGGCACAAACTTATTTTCTTTTTATTACGCGTAGCTCGCGGATGAGATTGCAAAGACGATTCATATGGACGCGCAACGATCGAGCGCGGCGGCATGCGGTCTGCTTTTCCAGAGCCAATTCCTTCCCAATGTCATGAGCAAGCTCAATACCGACGCATCCACCATTTTGCAAAGCATGAATGAGTTCCGAGACAAGCGTAAGAGATCATCGGAGAGCCAAAAAAACGACAAACTGACGCGCTTCACCTCCTAGTGTGCACCCCCCGCAACATGCTAGTGCATGTCATGGGCAACATCTTTGAATTGAGTACCCCAAAAGCACCATTTAATCTTTGGCCTCAGGTAAAACAACGAGCCAACTTGTGGATCGTGCCTGCAAACCTTAATTTTTTTCTTTCGCCTGTTTATGCTGTTTCAGATACCCGTTGTTGGTGAGTCCTTTGCACCGGCTAACGTGACTCTTGCCAAGGATGTGCTGACAAAACAGGGTCAGTTCACGGGCGACGTGGTAAGCTTAGACAACGCATGGGATGCGTGATTTGTTTGTTTATTTGCGGTCTATTTTTCGATTTTAATTTGCGCAGGCTCTGATCGTCAGCCAGCCAACGATGGAAACATCATGTTCCATCCACACCGTCAAAGGTATATATACACACACGCCACCAAATACGCGTCACGACGCGGCATTTTAATCCTTTTTTTTTTTTTTTTTGTTGTTTGTATTTAGGCCCGTCCAGCTTTGACTCGCCGGATATGCCACCATTGATCATTCTCATGGAAATCTTGCACATGGCCGAGGGCATCTTTTGGCGCATGGTGCGCGGCAAGGGTCTCGCTTACGACTGCTACCTGATAGAAAACATTGAAGCCGGCCTGATTTCCTTGTGGATCCTTCAATCGTCCGACGTCGTCAAGGCCTTTGAGCAGATTCAAAACGTCATGGCGCTCTATGCCAGTGGCGAGGTAAAAAAAAAAACATGCGAGCTTAATTATTTCCCCCAAATTCTCAATTTTGATTTATTTCTTAAAACTAGCTCTCGTTCGACCTGCCAGCACTTGATGGCGCCAAGAGCAGCGTGATTTACGACATGGCGCAATCAGAGATCACGCGGTCGGCCGCGGGCGTCAACCAATTCCTCAATGCGGTGCTGCGCACGTCGCAGCCTGACAAAAAGACGTTTTTGAAGGCGATCCAGGCCGTGACACTGGACGATATCCACCGCGTCCTGCACAAGTATCTGCTGGCGCTCTTTGATCCCAGCAGGTGCAACCATGTCATTGTCGGCAGCCCGGCAAAGACCGATGACACCATTGCAGGCTTCCACGCCATGGGGGTCACGCACATGCGAGAAATCTCCATGGATACCATCTATGCCTCTTCATAAAACGCTTCCCCCCCATACCTTCATTTACCTTCCACTTCAATTCATCAAGATCCTCCGGCCAATGTGCCATCCATTGTATCATATCTGCTTTGCTAAACCTTGAAAAAATAAAAAATCAACTACATTTCCAGCTTACGGCGTCTCTGTCTCTATGCCAAAGCTTGACACGCCATCTTCGGTGGCAATTGAACACAAATCACGCTCCCAGTTCGTACTGTCATGAGGCAAAAAAAAAAAAAGAGGTGAAAAATAAGAAGAAAGCGATTTTATTCTAAAAGTACAGGAAAGTGAGGCATTGTCTACAGGTTGCTCTTGAGGCCGGCTTCCTTAAGCAGTGTGGCCAGCTTGCCAGAGGCCAGGGCCTTTTTGAGATCGTCGGAGCCACCGACGTGTACCTGATTGACAAAGATGTTTGGCACTGTGCGTTGTTGTGTGAGCTCAAGAAGCGCGTGTTGGATTTCAGGGCCATCAGGGCGTTCGTCGAGCTCGAGCGCCTTGTAATTGACATTCAAGTCGTCAAAAATGTCCTTGGCACCAAGGCAAAAGGGGCAGTAGCTCTTGCTGAAGATCTAAAAAGAAAAGAAAAGAAAAAAAAAAAAAGAGGCTTTGTCAGCCACGAACCCGCAAACCAAATCTCATGCCATGACTTACAGTGACCTTGTTCTCGGCGATCGTCTTCTTCACGACTTCTTTGATAAGGGCAGACATATTGTGGTTTTCGATAATTTAAGAAAATATGAAAAAAGAAGAATTTAAACCGATCAAGGGCTCCCCCTTTTTATAGCTCGCTTTAGTGACGGTCCGTGACCCCCTCAGGCACCGATCGGACAACGAATCAAATCCAAGCAATATCATGCAATCATTGCTCAATGCTTACAAATGCCGACAAACGCGAAAATAGCTTATTTAGTGCATCCGTTTTGCATTGTAAGCGCTTCCTTTTTGCATGAATGAATGACTGCGGCAAAGAAAAGGGCACTACAATACAGTACGGCATCCTACATCTGGCTTTGTAATAGAATAGCCACGTCAAAAGTCGTTTGGCAAGCGTCTCCGGATAAATTCGTACCATTAGTTGAACCGTTCCGCGTCAAACGTTCGTAGATGGCTCTTTGAGCATCTGCTAGTCACGTGCTGCACAATAATATGAGCATCGACTAGAGGATCGTCGAGGTTGTCCCATAGAGTCAATCAAAAATGACAGTTTTAGCCGCTTTTCTATGGCGCAGACAATCCCAGCACGTCCGTGTTTCCCACCAAGGAAACGGCGGATTCACTTGCTGTTCAATAAGCTCTCACTCATTGCGATGCAAAGTTGAAAAAAGAGTTTCTATTGAACAACTCAAAGAAAACACATTTCCGCAAAAAAAATAGATTGAAATACAGCCTTGAACAACCATCTTGAGTATCCCAATCGACAGAGCTAGCGTGTCCGGTTCGAATGAGCTCTTATCCGAGGGCATCGTGAAGCAAATCAAAAATCACCAAATTCGCAAGGCGTACAGTCGATGACCGAAAAATTGCAAAATCAAGGTCCCCCAATTGCCACGAAACAAGATCCAAGAGATAAACATGTTACTTTGACCGGGAAAAATTAAAGAAAAATCGGGGATCGAAAAGCGCGATGTGGTAAAAAATGCAAATTTGAGGATTGCACGTCTCTTTTTAAAATCGTTACAGCGCCAAGGGAACCAAGCGCAGAGCTATGAAAGTGGCACCACCACGGGGATTGTCCCATAGCAATTACAGAAAAATGTGTTTGAAAAGCAAAAATTGGTGATGTTGATGCGAAACATACAGATCCAAAAGATGTTTATTGAGGGTGCCAAGCTTCTGAAGCACGCGCCCAGCGAATTGTCGGCACCTGAATCGCCAAAATGACGGGCGACGCGCGACACGCGCCGGCCCAGCATTGATTTGTCGGCTTTTTTTTAGTCTTGGCTTTTCAGGGGGCACGTCAGGTGTGATTTTAGCATTGTGTTGGCAGGGGGTGTGTGGGGAGGCGCACTTTCCTGATTTGGACCTTTCATGTTACGTTGCGGAAATGCACCACGATTGATCATTCCGAGCACGCAAAGAGACAAAGAGTCTCATCTCATGCACAAAAAAAAAAAAAAAAAAAGCATCCGGCAAATGCTGAACTGAGGCCTGGGAAAAAAAAAACGAGAGCGATGCAATGGTCAATGTGGTCCTTTTTTCTTTTGAAATATATCAAACCAGGCCAATGATTAAGATTTTTTTATTTGAACACGACTTTGGCACTGATGAGGGGGGTATGATGGTTGGCAAATGATTTAAAAAGTCAATTGAGATGGGAATCATCGGCAATGAGGTCGGGGACCCATTTCCAATGCTTGTTTTTCGCAGCGACGGCGTCGATCCAATCATCATTGTCATCGTCATTGTCGCTGCAGGACGTTGCGAGCTGGGTGGTGGCGCGCGACGTGGCCAATGGGTCATAGGCCGAGGTGTATTTGTATTCAAAGCTCGAGATGCAGCAATAATTTGTCTTGATGGGTCGTGTGACGGTGTTGCGGAACGAGTCCATGAGGGCATTGATGCCGATGGCGTGCGTGACGAAGAGCACAATGGTGGGCGATGGCGCGGTTGTGGTTGTCGTCTGGTATTTCTTGGGCAGATGGCTTGCGGCGGCCCATTCGAGGCAGCGCAGACGCGTCTGGTCAAAGCGGCGGACCATGTTCGTGTAAGATTCGGGGAAATCAAACACGTTGGTATAAGATTGGTAGCCATAGTCGACCATCATGGACGGCAGCGGATGCTCGCGTGGCGACCGGTAGTGCATCGCTTGCTGCCTTGCCAGATTCTCTTGATGACGCGCCAGAAAATCCGAACCAGAACAATACACATCGTCGTAAAAATGGTCAGACATCCACTCGCCCAGCCCGAGATCCATGCGCACCACCGCTGGCGTCGATTGGTATGGCTCCAGGCCCTTGAGCAACCCAATCGTGGTATCAATGCATCGTTGAAAAGGCGATGTGTAGATCAGCACCGTGGCACTGCGCAAATCGACCTTGCGCCGTTCCAAAAGCATCCCCAGCGCCTCGCCCGTCTTTTCCGCTTGCTCGTGGCCCTGAAAACAAACAAAAAAAAAAAAAAAAAATCGAGGAATCAGCAAAATCCGCCCGTTTTGCTCTTTGTCCCCCCCTTTTTTTCCTTCACAAAAGCTTACCGTGGTTGACAATGGCGGATCCCAGATGCCATGTGCCGGATCCGCTTGCCACTCGCTCGCTTCACCGGTTTGGTCTATAATTCGAGTTTGTATTTGCCGTCAGGGTTTTCCGTCGTTGCGAAAGCTGGTTCAGGGCCACACCCGCTTACCTAGCCGTTCACCGTGGCGTATAATAAACACGTGTTCGACGCTTTGCGAGGGTGCCATCTGCGTCAGGGTATGCAGGGTTAAAAAAAATAGAAACGAACAGAAACAAGAGGGGTACAAAAAGGAAAAATGAGGGGATTGCCAATTTTATATGCGGGACAAGAGAGGGCGTGTGTGAAAACAAGGGGCATTGCACTACCAAAAAAGAAGGGAGATTTTTTTTTTCATTGTGCGGCTCTTTGTGGAGATCACATTGTCAAAATCACGTGTCGGAGTATGGCCTTTGCAGGAGCACTCTCAAGTTGCTGCTCTCAGCGGCTCTCTTTTTTTTTTTTGATTATCCTCTTTTGGTAGCCAATTGATTCAATTCATCAATTCACCATGATTGCTTCTCGACGTCATCGATGCAAACAAGGGTTGCTAGGAACTTTTTTCATCGAAAAAAATAGACTTGCGTCTCCAAAACGCGTCAATTGCAACCTTTTTCTCGCTCCCAGCGCGCAAACATCAGATGACATTTAGTGAGAAAACAAATGAAAAAGAGATTCGCGGCCAAGGTTCTGGCTAATTTTTGACATGTGAAAGAGCCAGGTGCCAAATAAAAAGATAAAAAGGACGGGGAGCCATTGCAAAGCAGCTGATCAGCCAAATGGCCGTGTTATTTGGCTTGGGAAAAAAAAAAAAAAAGAAAAGCAAATAAAAAAAAAGAACACAGCTCGTTGTATTTTAGACGCGCAACTCCCACGCAACACCCAGAAGCAAAGCAAAACAAAAAACAGCGGAGGGACACGGGCCAATTGTCAGTGCGCCCACACAGCTTGTAATTTTGCTGCTACTTTCATTTCTGTTTTGATTTTCTTTTCCCATGAACCGCCTTTTAAAAAGCATTGGACTGCGGCAGCCACAACCCACGCTGCCCGTATCGACAAATGTGCTTCCGACACCCTCATTCCAGCCGTACGACGCGCCCACGGCTGAGAAATTCTGCTACAGGCAGCATCGTGGCGTGAATCTGGGTGGAATGTTTGTGCTAGAGGCATGGCTATGTCCTGATCACTTGCGGAACGCCGTGAAGAATGGGCAATGGCAATCCGAGATGGATTTTTTGCTCGCGTGCGAGTCCAACAGCCAAGCGCGCGAATTATTGGAATATCACTGGTCCAGCTTCATTACACCCAAAGACATTGGCGAATTGGCAGCTGCGGGCATCAATGCGGTTCGGATCCCTATTGGCTACTATATCGTCAATCCACGCGACATGCTGACGGGCCAGCACAAGGATGACGCCTACTTTCGCTTCGCCGACGTGTATGATGCGGCCATGGGGTATCTTTTGCGCCTTGTCCACGAGTGCGAAAAGCACGGCATTGGGGTTTTGATTGACATTCATGCCGCGCCCGGCGGACAAAACGCGTCGGATCATTGTGGTATGGCCATGCCGTGCAAACCACACTTTTTTTCATCACGCCGGTGCCAAAATTACATGTTGGCCATCCTGGCCAAGCTCGTCCAACTGTTTTCGCCTCTCAACCACGTCATTGGCATCGGGTTGCTCAATGAGCCCATCGACGATCCGGGGCTCATGGCGTATTATCAGACCGCGTGTGATACTGTGCTGAAAAACACGCCAAACGGCCAACGCGCGCTGCCATTGTATCTTGGCGACGCTTGGAACGCGTACAAATACATGGACAGGATCTCACAGCAGCTGCTGCCGCGATATCCATTTGTCGTGCTCGAAACACACGCGTATTTCTGCCACACTCCACAAGATCACCAGCAAGTCGCGCAACAGCACATGGCCAATGCGGAAAAAATGGCCAATTCCTTGCAAGACCGTGGCAAGGTGGTGCGAAACAATGTCAGTGTCGGCGAATGGGCGATGGTGCTCAATGGCCAGTCCATGACAGGCATGGATGAAAGACAGACCATGGCACAATTCGGCCAATGGCAGCTGCAGCTGTATGACAAGGCGACCGCCGCCCATTTCTACTGGACGTACAAGACCGCCGACGACAAATGGTACTGGTCACTCAAGTATTGCATTGAGCAGGGGCTCATCAGCTACAAAACAAATGAAAACACGCGTCCCAAGCCCGCCAATGAACTTGACCAGGCCATTGTGCAGCAATTTGCGGCCAAGCGCATGCAGGCGGGCTCCGCCGACATGAGCGCGCAGCAGCCCATCTACGAAAAAGGGTTTCAAGATGGGTATCGCGTGGCCATCACGCAATTCTATCCGGCCCCCATTGGATTCAAGAGCCAGCTGGCGCATGATCACAAGACGGCCTGGGCCGCTACATCCAATGATGCGCAGCAGCAGAAGAAGCAGCAGCAACACGCATGGCTTTATGACCAAGGCTTTGTCGACGGCATTGATTATGCTTACAAGTTGGATTGAAAAATAGAAAGAAACAAGCTTTTATTTTTAGCTGGCCGGCTGAGGCAACGGAAGGGGGGCGGAACAAATTCATGCATAAAAGAAAATAGAAATCATGGATGGGGGAAAAGAGAATCAAACATTAAAAATAAATCATAGCATTAAAACAATCAAGTCGTGGAATTGGTATAAGAAAAAAAAATAGGAAGAGTGGGATGAGGAGTTGGGTATGGACACAGGCGCTGGTATCTTAGAGAAAGCTGCACGATCGAGTCAAAGATCAACCTGGACTCGTGACGTGCAAGACAAAAAAAAGAGCAATTGGGGGAAGGGGGGAACAGAAATCAGGGGCATAGAAAGCTTCATAAAAAAAAAAAGTGGGTGGCCAAGGATGTTGTTCATGAAAAAAGGGGGGTAAAGGGGGAGGGCGAAAAAGAGGATGCTGACGCATGTTTCTTTTTTTTTAAACCATGAGAGGCATCATGGAGGCGACCAAGGTGGCAGGATCGGCCAAGCTATCTTGAGAGACAGACATGCGCTTGGAGGGTCCGCGCGGCGTAGTGGGCGGCGACGGCAGCAATTCGACCATCGTCTTGACGGTGGGCGGCTCAGGCATAAAGGAGGTTTGAAGCGCGGCAAGGTTTGAAAGCGATGACATGGGTGTGTGCAGCGCCATGATGGTCTTTTGCTGCTCTTGCTGTTGCCATTGCTGCTGCTGTTGTTGCTGTTGCTGTTGCTGTTGCTGTTGCTGTTGCTGTTGCTGTTGCTGTTGCTGTTGCTGTTGCTGTTGCAAGTCTTGCATCCTTTCCCAGCGATCCACCTCGGCAGTGCGCGTAAAATACCTACATTGCTGGATGCGATCGCGCAGCTTGGCAAGGTCAATGCGGCGCAATGGGTCAATGCAAAAGATGCGTTTCAAGATGCTGTTCAGCTCGCGGCTGATGGGTAAAATCTTGAGCAAAAAGTCGGGATCTGCAAGGTAGGCGCGGAACGTGTCGTCCTGCAACGACGCCTGTCGCCATGGGTTGCGCCCAGCCGCAAGATTGATCAGAATCACCCCCAGGGCCCAGACATCATTGGGCGCAGTGGCGTAACCTACTCGCTGCCCTTGGCGCTTGCTTAAATCCCCTTGACACTCTGTAAACAAACAATCAAAACAAAAAAAAAAACACAAAAATTAGCTTCATTGTTCTTGCGTGCGCCCGCGTTCCCCCCTTTTTTGTATCTTAGCGCCGCCTCAATTCGTCTGCTTTCCACAATTCATTGTTTTCATTTCTTTTTTTTTTTTTTTTTACCTGGAGAATAATAAAATGTGCTGCCACAGCCATAATCCTTTGAAACAGGGTCCATGGTAGCAAGGCCAAAGTCGGCAAGCTTGACAGTGCGGCCGCCGTCAAAGACAAGGATGTTTTCGCTCTTTAGGTCGCGGTGGTAGACGTCATTGTCGTGACAGAATTGTACGGCGTCGAGCAATTGGAGAAAAACGCGTCGGATGAGAGGATGATTGCCCGCAAACAGATCTCGTTCCGTGATGGCCGAGAACAGGTCGCCCTCGGGCGCGTATTCCATGACAATATGTGTG
This sequence comes from Gongronella butleri, assembly GCA_025201375.1. Taxonomy (NCBI): domain Eukaryota; kingdom Fungi; phylum Mucoromycota; class Mucoromycetes; order Mucorales; family Cunninghamellaceae; genus Gongronella; species Gongronella butleri. The sequence goes on along the minus strand of JAIWZP010000021.1, from coordinate 287,069 downwards.
TGTGTTTCGTCGCGAATCACGCGTTCCAGGCGCACAATGTGCGCGTGTCCCGTCAAACGCGCGTGCAGACCGATTTCCATGCGCTGGTATCCGCGCTGCCTATCCGTCTTGGCCTGCGGCAGCGACTTTATCGCATACAGTTGGTTGTGTGTCTTGGCCAAATGCACCTCGCCATACGCGCCTTTACCAAGAAGCTGCAAAAGCTGCAAATCGTCAATCGTGCGCCCAATGGTACCAAGCATCGAATTAAAAGTGGAATGTGTCGTGTAAAAAAAGAAAGAAAGATGGAGGACCGAAAAAAGTCAACGAGCCCAAGCAGTAAAAAAAAACAAAGAAATGGAGAGGGATGAATGAAAAAAAGAGAAAAAGAAAAAAATGATCTGCCAAAACCAACTGGGGCGCTTTTAAATGATTTCAACTGTTTCTAATTTAGGGGGGTGTAGAAAAAGAAAGTGTGCGTGTGTGTATGGTGTGTGTGTCGCAAAAAGAGGAAAATCAGGGGGAAGGGGGGGACTGGACCAAGAAAAAAAAAGTGAGTTTCAGGGGCTGCACCATTTATGGCTGTTTCCAATCACACGGAGATGCTTTGCTTCGTATTAAGGGGGCAGAGGGGGGTGGACGGCGCTCAACAACACAGAGAGCAAGAAAAAGAATATCATCATCCAAGAAAAATGGTCCGCACTTCATTTGCAATAGCACACACACACGTCGTCCACCCGCAAATTACGATCTTTCTCTCACGCGTTCTCCTGAAAAAGGACACATTCAGACCCAGCGTGTCGCAAAAAGCAGGACACCTTTTTTACTTGCTTAAATTGTCCTCTCGGCCTGACAGGTCATCAAGGAAATAAAAATAAAAATAAAAAAGCCCGCGAGATGCTTCCCCCCCCCTCGCACCTATGCCCCCTCACACTGAATGGGATTCATCTTGAAGCCTCATTGGTGCCATTGTGCCCTTAGCAATGGCAAAGAGGTAAAAAAAAGTGATGCAACGACTCTCATGCCATCAGACGCAGCCATGTGATGGGGGGCCTTTATGTGACGTTGCCAGCATGAAAAGCAGAATTTATGCATGATGATGGTGACGAGAATGACATTTTAGATCAGCCATCCTTTTCATGCTGATCAAGCTGCTTCCGCTTTGTGTTGTCATGCCGCTACCAAATTCAGCAATCCACAGACAATGCGTAAAAAAAAAAGATTGAGAGAGAGACGGCCAATTGGCATGTTGGGCACCCCCGCACACGTTTCTTCCTGCTTAAAATATCCATCCATCCGACAATGGCGCGCCTAGCCATGATCCAAAACAGGCATCCGCGAAGAATTGTGTGCTTTCTCACTTTTTTTGTTGGTGTTTGCCTTGCCTCCCTCTTTTTACGCGGCAGAGGCGCCCTGTGTAACCTTGCCAAAAATGAACATATTGGCAAAAAAAATGGGCTCTTTGCGATGTTTGCACTCCTGAAAGGGTGGAAATTCATGGTCAATCCGAGGAGCCACCCTCGGTCAGACCTTCTTTTTGCTTTACTTTTTTTTTTTAAGCTTCAACACCTCCTATTTTTCGATTCTTTGTTTCCCACCGCGTCTGTTTTACCTGCGCGGTCTTCTCACTTTTGCTAGCCGCTTTGATCTAAATTTGGACGTGAGGGCCGATCGATGCAATTGAGAAGAATTTGGTGTGGTGTGTGCCGTCCGTATGCGTGACACACGCACGCATTTACCACTTTTCTTGATGAAATTTCACCCAAAATCGATGCAAACTTGAACCCATGCACGCGTCAAGTGCCTCTTTAAAGATGAAAAAAAAAAACGTTGGCGCGACCACAGTCTAGGTGTGAGAGTCCAAAAACAAAAAATAGCGGAAAGTGACACTCTTGGACGTGTTTGCGTCGTCTCGTCGGATAGTGCCAAAAGTAAAAAAAAAAAAAAAAAAAAGTTTGTTGGCCCTGCGCCGATCAGCGCTAACCAAGGGTGCTGGCCAATTGTGTCACCCATGCGTTCTTTTTGTGCCAATTGTCAAACGACTGCCCGTTTCTTTATTAGCCGCTGTCACGATTTCAAGATCTGATGCTGTCCCCTAGCAGTGTGCACACATTTGTCGTAAGCGCACTTCATCATGTCGCCCAGATGCAAATCACCCACCCACACGCGTCCAACGTACAATTCACACGCTACAACACGCGTCATGGACAAAAAAAGTGAACTAGCCGGGCAATTTGCCTCCCTTTTTTTTTTTTTTAACTGGGCGGTCTGTGTACAAGGTTTGCATGAATCGACCCAAACAGGCTCATCAACTTGCAGATCCTTGGTGAGGGGGGAAGAGGGGAGGGGGAGCCAATGGGAAAAAGGGGGGTAACAAAGCCTCCTCGTTTTTGAACATCCAGGTGACATACGATTCATGCAGCAACCAAGAGACAATCGCGTCTCCTTTTGCGCCTTGTCTCCGCGTCTCTCTCCGCATGTTGCGCTATATTAATTTTTTTTGTGAGAAATAAAAGCTTTTTTATTACCAATGGGTCTAGGCGATTCCCATTTGTGGTGCATCCATGCTGACCCATTTCAAGGCACAAACAGGACATGCATGATGATCGCCGTGATTTACATGCGGCAACCAAAGCCAAAGGACGGCTGCAACGCGTTAAAAAATAGAATCGCACCCAATAGCCGGAATTTTGCCCACAAAAACACATGGAATGAGCGTATGTACCAGTACAATGAGCATCATTTGCTCTGACGCGTATGATGCATATCATAATTGCACGCATCCGGGCCCAGCTTCATAATTGAGACATGCGTCTCCGTTCTGACGTCACCTTTTTTAAAATAAAATAGGAGGCGTGTGGGGGACAGCAACAACGCCCATTCCTTTTGCATTATGCCGTGGAAACATATCTCTAGAAGAAGCACTTTTTTTTTAAAAAAAAGGGGGGGCTGTGCCCTGTTCCTTGGTCCGCTCTCGTGGCTGCTTCATTTGGCACGGTCCGTGACGTCAATACTGTAACAATGTGTGCAAAAAAGGGGGGTATCATAAAGAAGTGATCACGGTCATGCCAAATGATATCATTCAGACTTGGCCTACTGTATCCTGAATATGATACCTCAAATATGATCAAAATCCGTTCAAGTACTGTAAATGGACAGCTACAGTACTAGGCGTGCAAAAATAAAAAAAAATGACGTGATCCGCGGAACATTGCAAGAAAACAATTGAATCCAAGCTCGTGCGCTTCCTTTCGTGGGTCACAGGGTAGCCGATACGACGCGCTCAGTTCTGACAATCATTGAATTTCACTTTGGATAAAAAAATATGATACAGTATCACTTTTCGGCAAAACCAGAATGAAAAACACCTTATTTACCCGCTTTTTGCAGGGCACATCCTCTGGACCTTGTTCATCGGATCCTATATACAGTAGTATTTGAGCATTGAGCTAGAGGATGCTGCACACAAAAATCTGTCGATGTCAAGTGTTCTCAGAGATTGGATCACTCAGTCCTGAGAAAATGTACCGGTGGTATTTCGCCTGAAATCAGGGCCAAATCAGGCTCAAAACGATCCCTGAAGGCTGACGCGCCGAAAACTTGACGTGATGTCCCCAAACCACAAGCGCTTTTACAGTACCGCTTTGGACGCTGATTCTTTTGAGGTGGCTCATGCGCCGGGGCGCTTATTAGCCGTTGCCGCGGTACAGTACGAGACCAAATGCTGCCGATCTTACACCCTTTACGCCTAAATGAAACTGGCGCTTCATCATCAGAAACTTGCTCATCTGGTCCCAAATTTGGACGAGTTGATGGTAGCGTATACCCAATTATCTAAATAATGGAACATCAAATTCTAATTTGATAGGAATGAAATTTGCATTGTTCGAATCAGGCCAGCTCGGGCGCGCGTCATTTCCAGAATGTGTGTTTGCCCGATGCGTGACCTTTGTACTGTACTCTTGTGCAAGCCATTCAAACATTTCAAAAATTTTCAACCTCGATGTTCTCGGTAGTAGGGATGTATTTCAAACAAATTCAAGCTCACTCTAAGCTGTTTCTTTGAGCTTGTTTGAAAAAAAAGCTGTTTGAGCTCGTTTGAAATCGAATTTTTCGAGCTTGATTGAAAAGCTTGAAAAAGCTTGAAAATACTGTTGTATCATATTTTTGCACGTGATCACCCATGCTGAACAACATCTGTGATCTCCCTGTGAAATTCCTCATAATAATATACAGTAAAGGACAAACCAAGCTTCAAGCCGAGCTTGATTGAAAAAGCTTGTCCGAAAGCTTGAAAATGCAAAAAAAAATGTCTCAAGAAAAAATTGAAGAAGAACACGCCATTTTACAGTATTATCATACTGTAAACATGATGAAAATTCAGAGCATACAGTACATAAAGTAGCTAGCTACTGTAGGTGGTACCTTCTTCATTATTTTTTCAAGCAAGCTTTCAAGCTTTTTCAAACACCAAAAAAAGCTTGAGCTTGATTGAAATAAAATTTTGCATGTTTGAGCTTGCTTGATGAGTCAAACCAAGCTTTTTCAAACAAGCTTTCAAACACATGCATGTTTGAAATACATCCCTAGTTCTCGGCAACCTACGGTACGTATGATATAAGACGACTGTTGTATTTGCCTGCTTTACAGAGCTTGATTTAATAAGAAAAGCCTAACAGACGCTTGGTCTGTCAATGAAAGAAAGCGCAAGCGCGTCTTAAACGCGCTTAACGCGTCAATGCGTGTGCAAGCAGTGATCAAAGAATGAAAAATGCTGACTTGTCGCCGCAATTGATCTTTCTCATGCCGCTCCTCTATGCGGGCATTACCCAATCGGGTAATGGTCCCGCTTTGCTCGTCACAAAAGCCCGCTGTCGGCTGGTCATCACGCTTTACTGCTTCTTCATGCGTTTTGTTGGAAGAATGCGCATCTTCCGCAATCTCGGTCTCTGTACGCACATTCCCATCGTTTAAGATGCTTAAGTAAACACCCCGTGGGACTCATGGCCTGCATTGGTCAATCTATGACCAATGTCATGGCGAAAAGGAAATAAAAAAAAAAAAAAGAAAGGTTTGCGACAAAATGGCGCATTCGCGCCAATGATCAAGTCCAGGTCCACATGCTTGTGGCCCCATCGCAAACCATGCTCCTTTTCGCGTTTCCTCACCATGCGAATCATCGCATGTAAATGAATCTTAGCCATTGACATCCACAGGGCAGGGCAATACTCTCTTTGAGATCCACGCGGCTTTGTTGTACAGGAATCTCACGCCCCTGTTTCCTTATCCAGACGCCGCGGCAGCTTTATTTTACGCGTCTCTGCATCCAGCCTATCCGTCTAGGCACTTTCAATTTTTGTATAAATATCGAGATCATTTTTATTTCAATAAAAGACTTACTTCATTCTCGTTCCTTGCAACGTCCCTATCTTTTCTTTTATTTTTGCTCTAAGCTAATCCCCATATTCTTCAACGACAACGACGGTGTCTTTACTGTATAGTAACGTGTCGAAACTCGAAAGCACCTGCTGAATTGTTATCGAATGAGACCAGTTGTTATGCCCGCAAAGCCAAGATTCACGCCCTGCATTTTTTTTTCTGGATTCCCTTTTTCTTACGCGCTCCTGTGCCATCCCTCCTCAAGGCTGTCCCCTTCGCGCGACCGCTCTTAGCTCCTAATTCCTGATGGACAACACCAATGCATGATGACCCAACCTCCTAACATGCAATTGACCCTTAACATGGCGTTAAATCCCCTTTTTACTGATGGATCCTTCAGATCCATCATCTTGACTCATCTGTAGATACGACCCCCTATTTTCCCTTGATCCTTAGAGTATAAAAGGGCATCTGCACAGCGCATGTCCTTCCTTTTTCCCTTATCTCCACAATCACATACTTATTGCTATAATAAACCTGCCTGCCACAATGCTTTCTCAGACCAATGCTGTCCCTTCCGTGCCTGTGGCACCGGTGCCCTTCTGCGGGCACAACACCAGTTTCACTGCTGGATGGCCAAAAAACCTGGTGGCAGAGAAATTCCACTTTTTCAGCAAAATCTATAGTCGCGACTTGCTCGACAACGGTCTAGTCAACCTGTAATTTTTATTACAGTTTTAATAACAAACAGAGGGGCAAAGCACTTATCATAACGGTCGAATAACTTGTGGCGCGCTAGCTTGGGTTTTAACTTTTTGCATCGGTCATTTCACCAGGGACCAGGCTGCCTGCACAAAAATGTGCAAAATAAAAAAAATAAAAAAATACGATAAAAAATCCATGCAGAATTTACGTACGCACCTTAATTTGGAAGTGCCAAACCTTAAATTTTTGCAAAAAAATCTTGCGCAAAATAGGCAATTTTCCCAGTCGATCGCTGTTCATGCGTCACTCTTTGGACCTTTTTCTTGCATTTTGGGGCGGCTGCCATTTTGTGTGCCAATAGCAAATCGTCGGAGTTACCTGTTTGGGATACATTGATCACTCGGAGTTCGAAATTGCCCGTTTTTGGGATTTAAATGTGTGACCCCTGAATTTTTCAAAAGTGGTCGTAGCACTTTGGGGGTTTAAGTTTTTTTGTTGCAAGCAAATTTTGCGCTGAGTTCGATGCAGGTATTTTTGAGCGGGATCGACCAGGCAGATGGCGAGGCGAATGCAAAATAGGCTAAATTTGGTCGATTTTGTAATTTCCGGGTCAAAAAAATCGGGCGGACCCATCTCAAGCACTGGACTACAGTTCATCGCATGGCACGTCTTTTATCGGCGGGCAGCTAAGCTGTAAAAAAAATTTCTGGAGGCACAACAGATCGTCAAAGTTGGAATACTGTAGTAATTGGGCATTTCATGAGCAAAACGTTTGTTTTGAGCACTGTACGTAGCACACTGTACCGATCATACTCAGTACAATGTACAGTATCGAGGAATGGGTCTGCATTTTTCTGAAAGGGTGGTGTGTCCGCCAGCGGGACGCAATACAGTATCATCATATCTCACAGCGCGCGCAAAAAATGCCAAAATTGCAATTTCGATGGTTGATGGTCTTGTCAGGCACCATGCAGCATCAAGTCAAGCCATGGTACTGTAGGTACAGTACGTACAAAAGTTATGATATCGTAAATGTGCAAATCAATCGTTTGCGGCTGGCAATGTCTTCAAGTTGAGCAGGAAGGGATGCGCAAATGCAAAATTGTCGAATTTCATCGTTTTATGTATGATATGATACTGGATACGCATTTTGCATTTTTGCTTCTGCCCATCCTTGCATCGCAGCGTGAAGAAAACCATATGCAAGAAAGCAAGATCTTATTTCTTCGCTCTTTGGCCAGCAAACGCCATGCACAAAGAGCACATAATGATGTCAAAATGATTTTTATTCGCAATGATGCTTCACAAGCTCCTTCATTCCTGGTGCAGATGCTTGTGGACCTTGCTGACGGCATCCTTGATGTGTTGGTCAAAGGCGTCTTTCATGAGCTGGCCGTCCTCGTTAAACCATTGCTCGACATTGGTGGTGACCTTGCAACGAACCGACTTGTGCGTCAATTCGTTGGTGTACAGACAGTGGATGTGGTATTCAGGAGAGTATTGATGCATCTCGGTCGTGACACTGACGGTGCCCGCGTGCTGGAAAAAGAATAAATAAAAAGGCGCGCGTGAGCTGACCCCGAAAAAAACGCGCTTTTGCCGCGATTTCTTACCGTTTTGCCATCATACAAGAAGGCGGCAAAAATTTCATTGTTCTCGATGAACCGGGTATACAGCCAGATGGCCGACTGGAACACCCAAAAGAATAAAACGCAGCCCAGGGTGCCAAACTTGACATTGTCAAAGCCGTGCTTGCGCTCGTACAGGAATTGGCCAGCGGCAATGAAGCACGACAGGTAGCCAAACACAAGCTTGACGTACGCGTGCTGATGGCTCTGCTTGTAGCCACCTTCATTGCCTAGATACTAGAGAAAAAAACAAAAAAACAAAAAACAAAAAAACAGAACGGGTGTCAGCAAAAGCACCATAAACGCGTATTGCAGCCACACGCGGCAAAACAAGCAGCTTTACTCGGGCGATTTCATCATCCAGCGTGTGCTTCAACTGCTTGCCATCGTACTTGTTGTCGACTTGGATGGGCTCCTGATCTACAATTTTAGAAAAACGAGTGAGGAAAACGCATTATCTCTCGAAACGCGTCAAAAAGTCTCTCTGAATGACGCGTACCTTTGTTCGTTTCCGTCGCTGTTGTTGTGTTTGCCATTAAAGTAGCAGAAAAAGGAGGGAGAGGAGACGGGGAAGAAAAAAAAAGGGAGAGAAAAAAGAAACCCGCCTTTTTCATTCGCAACGTGGCACTTTCCAGGCCATTTTGTTATTTTTTTTTTTTTTTTTTTTTTTTTTTTGGTGCAGCTCCTGTGATTTGTATGGATGCAGGATTGAAGTTGACTTGATTGAATGAACCGAGGGGCCGAAACGACCCTTTATTATGTACAAGAGAGCGGTTATAATATAAAAAGAAGAGACCAAAAAAAAAAAAAAAGAAGAGCCCACGGAGCTACGCGTGTGATGCGTCTTCAGGCGCGTCATCAGGTATGGATACAGACGAGTAAGCGGGGGGCTCGGGGGACAAGGTGGATGTGGATGAGGCCGATGTGTTTGAATGATGCAAGGGTGGCGACGCGCTGTGCGGGGGATAGGCTGGATTGGCATTGGCATTGGTGTCGTCGTCGTCCTGTTCGAGCGAGATGAGGACGGCGTCGTCGTCCTGGGCATCGCGCTCCCGGATAGCGCGTGGTGGGGGCGGATTGGCCGTGGATGTGGACGTGGACGCGCCGGCGGCAAGGAGGATGGTATCGTTCTCGAGCCCGTAGGCGGGCGGGGGCGCGAGTGTGCCCTGGGACGGTGCCAGGCCCCACTTTTTCACATTGGCCTCGACAAAGACAAAGCCGCGCTGGCCGAGATTCACATGGACCTGGCAAGGGCCATTGGCGCCAATGGCGGGAAACAGGTTCCAGCGCAAACCCGTGTAGGCATCCTCGATCTTTCGCCCATTGCGCGTAAAAAAGACGGTGCCCGTCCGGTGGCGGTAGCCAACGCCAATGACGTCACCGTGATTAAAAGGCAGCGAGTACGTCTTGCCATTGAAGCATGACGAAAAGTATTTGGCACCATTGTCCGAGAAGTAGCCAACAGAATACCGATTCCATCCGGGCAGCCGCCACCCAGGATATGGCTTTGTCACCACACCAACACTCACCGTCGTTGTGTCTGGCTTTTCAAACATCTTGGCCTAAAGAAAATAAAAAAAAAATCAATAAAATGCATCCAATCGATGAAAAAAAGACGCGCATGCATGGGCCATTTCTCGCGTTTTTTTTTTTTTTTTTTTTTTTTCACTTTACCTCCCAATAGTACACTTCTTGATTTCTGGGCAGCGGCAGGTTGGTGGTGACGCAGCACTCACCATAGGAAAATTGTATTTCTGTGCGGCCGGTGACAAAGGCGTGCGATTCTTGGTCCAGCTCAAACTCAAAGGCCGACACTCCCTTTTCTTGGATCGTCACGTACTGCGGAGGGGTGATATCTGTCGACACGCTATCAGGAGGGTGGTAATCCTGCCACACTATCATGAAAACAAAGCAAAAATTGCACGTTAAGTCTCGATTTTGCTTTTTTTTTGGAGGGCCGGGGAGGGGTCTTTTGTTCCTTTTCACACGCACAACAAACCGAGTTGTCCACCTCACACACCACACAATACACGCCAAGCCATGGTTTTGCTCTTTCTTTTTTTTTCCCACCAAAATGGGCATTACCTCGTGCTCGTTCATAGCTCAGACGTGCGTCCTCGGGTAGCTGGGCAATCAATTCCTCGGTTTCCACAGGCCAGTCGTCAAACTCGGCATCGGCCCCGCTGTGCAAAGGCAGCTCAATAGCCGAGCGGGTGAAAAAGAGCAGCAACACCGTCAAAGTAAAAAAGACCACTATGCCGCCTATGAAGAGCCAGGCAAAAGCATTCAACATGGCGTTGTGAAAAGGGGGTCAGAGAGACAGAGAGAGACAGAGAGGGAGGAGGAGAAGGGGAATAAACGAAAAAAAAACAGGGAGAAACAGAAACAAGGGAAGAAAAAAGGACTAAAAAAAAAAAGAGGGAGAAAAAGAAAGAGAAAAAGAACCAATGCGTACGCACTCTTTCCCTTCTCGGGGCGCGGAAAAAATCGCATCTCAGCGCTTGCGTCTCAGGTGGGCCATCCCAATTTGGGAACAATGAAAGCAAAACCAGGTGAAAAAGAGTCATGCTTGTCATCCAAAAATGTTTGTCGTATTGTGGGATGGGGTGATGTAGGTGGTCATTCTTTATTCTTTAAGGCAATTGCATGGCAAATGGGTGGAATCATGGGGTTAAATTTTTAGTCAATAGAGGTATGGAAGAGAAACAGAGAGAAAAAGATGTACAATATATAAAAAAAAAGAAACGATTACAGCAGTGGATGATCATCAATGAAGAGATACTTGTTAAGTGTGCGAGGATTAAAGTAGCGGAAGCGTGGCTGCTGCTGCTTGGTGGAGGCGCGTCGCGACTTTTGCTTGGGTGACGACACGTCGAATTCATCTTCAGGGCAAAATGCAATGAATTCGGTGGCCATATTGACTGGTGGCGCACCAGTGGTGAGCTGTGTGGCCATTTGTGATGGTGGTGATGAGCGAGAAGACACCTGAAAAGAGGCATTGACGGCCATTGGAGCTGTTGTTGCCGGTGGTGGTGGTGGTGGCATGGAGGTGGCGTGTGGTGGCGGCCTTGGTGCGGGGCTGGGGGATTTTTGCGATGGCACGATAAAAGTGGGTGGTGGGATGTGGTCGTCATGCAAGATGGGTTGTAGTGGTGGCGGTGGTGGTGACGAGACATTGGAGGCGTCTTGTTTGAAGACCGGGTGGAAAGAGTCGTTTTGAAGCATATACATTGCGGGAGACACAGGTGATGCATGATCGAGGCGCTCGTGACGGGCGATTTCCTTGTTGAGCCAGTCATTGACGTGAAGCCAGTTCTTGCTTCCGATGGTGAATTCGACAGACGACTGCAAAATGCTCTTTGCTTTGTGCAGCGACGCGGTCAAGTCGGCGGGGGCAAGGCCATCGAGGATCAAATGACGGTGCGTCGTGTCGCAGCTGCGATACACATCGAGCGCAAGCGACAGGATCTCGCAAGCGCGCCAGAATTCGTCGCGATCAAATGCGCAGCGGAAAATGGCATCAGTGCGGCACGTGGTCTGGATCGTGCGCAATTGCAACAAGGCTGTTTTCAGACACACGTGCAGCGATTGCAGGGCAAGCTGATTGGGCTGCGCGTCGCTAGCATCAGGCAAAAAGGGCATGTGCAGAATCAACCGTGTCGCGTTGAATTCGATATTGACGCGCACACAAGCGAGAAACAGATCAGGGCAGCCATAAACAAAGCCGCTGTCCAGCTGCAGATATGCAGGCATGTCTTGATACATGGTCAGCAGCTGATTGTCATATTGCCGCAATTGCTGCGCGGTCGTCACCTGGTCGTCCTTTGCATAAAATGCGTCCAGCACATCTTCTTGGAATTTCCACAGACGAAGACAATAAATGTCCGTCAGCACGCTGTGCTCCGCCTCATCAATGTCTTCTTCATGCACCTGCGGGAACGCAGGCACGCCATCGCGACGCATCTTGGGCGCATTGCGTGGCACGCCCGTGGAATAACTAGAAAAAAAAGGTGGCATTGGTTCAATTTTCTTTCTTTCTTTTTTTTTTTGCGCTTTTTCTTCATTTTTCATTTTTCTTTCGTTTTTTTTTTCTTCCTTACAGGTAGAAATCGACGGCCCAGACGTACCACCAGAGACGATTGTCGAGTTCTTGGGCATAGGTAATGTCGTCCGTGTCGTCGTCGGCTTCCATGAGGGGATAAATGTCGAGTTCGAGCAAGGCGGATGTGGCAAGGCCCGAGTAATGGGTGCGTCTGTCGGGTTCTGCCATGCAGCTCATGAGGACGAGGGCGACGATGGTGTAGCGATCTGACGGGGTATCGAGGGACGAGGCGAGGCTGTCGCGTGCACGGTCAAAGAACAATTGCTGCTGCTCGAGGATCAAATCCTGGTTGGCGCGGAAATGCTCCAGGCCGGGCTGCATGTGGTGGTTGATCATGTGGGCAAACGAGGTGGCACACATGGCATTGACAATGGGCGTGTCCATGGCGTGCGGAGTCGACATATACCATTGCATGAACGATTGCTTGTGGATGATGGTCGAATAACGCACCCAGCAGGTGAAAAAGGTCTTTATGCAGGCATCGACGATGTGCTTGAGAGCCAATTGGTTGTAAATGGTGGACGACGACAGGGCAATGCGGCCCAAATCACACAGCGACAAGAAGAAATTCACAGGCTTGGATTTGTGTAGCTTGTTGCGGCAGAGGGCGACACTTGTGGTTGAATTGGACGCGTGGTGATGAGGTGCAGGCACTTGCGTCGCCGTTGTCTCGTCCACCTGGCAAAGCGATTGGAACGCGTCTACCAACGACCGGAATTCAGTCGCATTGGCAATGCGCGCCTCAAGTGTCAGGCCCTGCGGTGTCGTAATCAACGAACACGACCGATTCAACCATTGTTGCAGATTCGACGGACATAACGACGTTGTCGACGTCGAAGTCGACAAGGTTGACACCGTCGATGATGTGTCATCTGCCTCCAATGGCGATGCAAGCATCGTCGATGGCGAACGCAATCCATGGGACCGCCCACTGGACCCATTGGACGCCGTGCTCACCGCCAGAGGCAACGATTGCTTGCGTTGCGGTTGGATCGTCACATTGTGGTCATATTTCCAAAGCGCCGTCATCGTATTCAGAGCCGCGTGCCGTGTGCGCCAATAGTCGACAAACGAGACCGTCCCGTGGCCTGCTGTCGCGTCGTCAAATGCATAGGCGGGCGAAGAAAAGGCGAGGTCGTCAGGCAAATCCCACGGCCCATGCTGCCTCAATCGCTTAGAAGAGTGCTGCACAGTGTCAAAAGGCATCGATAAAAAAAAAGGAGTGGAAAAAAAGGGCCCTCAAAAAGACAAAAAGTGCGGGGAACAAAAGAATAAAAAGAGAGAAAAAGAAAGTGAAACATGCAAGATGAGAAAAAAAAAGAAGCCCTTTTTATGGGGGGAGAAAGGGAGGGCGGCCCCAACGTCCGCTCAGGTACGTTACACAAAACCGATGTGTCGTCTCGCCCTTTTTTTTTTGGCCAATCCCCCCCCCTTTTGCTCCAAAAGGTTGGCCTTTTGCAATCTTTTTTTATTTTTGTTCCCTACATCCCGCATTACTCTTTTTCATGTGCACTTGATGCAATCTAGTGAATATGGCAACAGGCATTTCTTATCTCTCGGAGGCAAAAAACTATCGCTGTGCCTTCCCGCCGATCCGTGTAATGCAACACGCGCGCGCAAAAAAAATAAAAATAAAAAAATAAAAATAAAGCGCGTGGCCATTGCCCATTGCCTTTAATTGCCACCCCCTACTGCCCGTGTGCCCATGTGCCTCCCCCCTCTTCGCTCCTCTCCCTTGTTCAAAAAGTCAAAAATAGAGCTTACCTTATTTTTTCTCAAGGGCAGAACGGAAATGACGCTTTTTCTCATTGCACCACCCTGTTCTTTGGGCTTGTCCTGAGTAGCAAGCAAGTGTGTTACTCAATGGCGTGCGACAAAAAAAAAAAAAAGAAGGCCGGTTGCTGGCCGCTCACTTTCATTGGATCAATGGGTCGGGATCTCATGCATGATCTTTTAACGTCGCAAACTTTATCATCCGCCCATTCAACGTTACCATTTGGCCGTCAGATTGCAAAAGAAAAAAAAAAAGAGGCTCGGCAACACAATGAACATAAAAAAAAAAGGATGCGCGACCGCGAACAAGCCCGAGTTTCCGTAATTAATGCACGCTTTTGCACTCTTCCTCGTTCTCTCCATCTCTCTCTCGCCTCCCCCCCCCCACCTTCTCCCCCACCTGTCGCGATACGAGCTAGCCCAACTCGGAGAATCATTTCATGTTGAGCGACATTAGTCCATAAAACATTGGTCTTTTGACAAAAGGGATCGGCCCTTCCACGCACGCCATCCTTTTTCAACTCTCGATCGGCCCTTGGCTTGCTCGTTGCCCTTGTATCTTTTGTTCATCCGGTCTCCCCCCTTCCATCCCCTTCCTTTGTCCTCGCACAAAAAAAAAAAAAAAAAAAAAAAAAAAGACGTGAGAAAGAGCGAGGGAAAAACCTAATCGGCCATCCTTAATTTGGCTGGCAAGCCACAACGCTTTTTGGCATGACGTCGCCACAAACGGGCCATTTGTCTTGCCGTGAAGGTCTTGTTTGTGTGTCCTTTTTTTTCATTGACTTTTTGTTTTACATTGGGCATTCCGAGGAGGAGGTATGTCAAGCATGTCGGGCCTCAATTTCGCCCAGGAAATTGGAAAAAAAGGCGGTTTGTCATATTTAGTGTGTTTGGACGTTGATTGGGTTCCAGAAAATGAGCTGACGAGAGGAAAAAAGGGAGAGAGGGAAATTGCATCGTGCGCGGTTGCCCACCCGCGTGGTCTCTTGCAGCAAAATTCAAGCCAGGTCTTGCCGGTGGCAATGTCACATGGGGGTTTGACAACACGGAAATGCAAGTTCCCGCGCGTTGCCGCACGCACGACAACAAAAGTGAGCCCCGCTCAATGAGCCGTCCATGTCGGACTGCCATTGCCGTGGGTCCCGTCTCGCCATTTTGCTGCATTGCCCATAGCGTCATCTTCATTCCTCTTGACGTGGATTCGTTAAAAGTTGCCAAGCAAAGCAAAGACGTCTTTCATTCCCCATTGTCCCCGAAAAAAAATAAAGATAAGCCCCGGTGCAAGGGGAAAGGGGGGTGGGGGGGCACGCGCACCAAATGCAATCGCCATCTTTTCTTCATTCTTGGACATGAGTCCTCGGCTGATCGACATTGCTAAAAAAGGCGAAAGAAGCGAAGTAAGGAAGGTAACACATGATCCGGGTGACCTTTGTGCTTGCACCATTGGGACAAGAATGATTGAACACTTGCTTTCTCTTTTTCCACAAATGACAATTCTCTGTTTTTTTTTTTCTTCCCAGATCGATGGATCTTGTCCTCCCCCACGTCGATTTTTTTTTTTTTGTGCCTGGCACCTGTTTTTTTTCTTCTTCGACATGCCACGGAACTTGAACACATTGTGTCACGTTTTTTTGCACACAAAAAGTAAGCCCAGTTCCGCTTGCTTTATTTGGTCACTCTAGGCGCTGAAACGATCGCCTTGCCTCCATAATAACGCGTCGTGCCGCCAGTCTAATATAAAAAAAGAGCTGCCGCAGCGTCATTCATGAGCCTGCACATGATCAGATACTAATGAATTCATTCAATTTCTGAACTGCTAATCCGCAATTGCAAAAAAAAAAGCACACCATGCCAAAATATCTAAAAGGACCCACACCAAAAAAATGCAAAGATTTGCTCAGGACGCGATCTCGCTCTTGCATCGATTTGCTGCTGTGCAAACTTTAAGAGCAAATGGGGGGACGGAGGGAAGCGCAACGAACGGGATGTAAACAGCCGTTCTTTATCAGTCCTATCGTCATGCAATTGAGAGCTGTACGACCGTCGGCAAGGTTCATCAACAGATGGCGCCGCCAAATGCATATTCTGAAAATACATCACGCAAGGTTTCATACAGGTCACATCGTTACTGGATCGGGGATGAGCGCGTCTGAAATAAAAGCGAGGGCAGACAACGCACGAAAAAACCCGGGGCGGCCATCACGCGGTTCCCCCAATGATAAGCGATCCATGGGCGGCAAGTTTGAAAAAAAAAAAGAAAAAACGACCCGCGGCAAGCAATTGTCTGGCCAAACACATTGGTGAGAAGCTCATCACGCTATGTCGTGTCACGCCCCCGTTTTTACATGCAATGGACGCGTCCGTGTGGCGCGTAATTGCGTATGCCATTGGGAAACGGGAGAAAAATAGGAACACGAAAATTAAACCTTGATTGAAATTGGCTTGTCATGTCATTCATGCGCCGCATTGACAGCCTAAGCGTATTGGCGCACCCTATTTGGACGCTAAGCCAAGCAATTGCGCGCCACAAGCGCTCAATTTGTAACGTATTATGCAAATTTGACCTCTTTCACTAGAAAGCGTTGTCAAATCAAGGAATTTTTAGTCATTGAGTGATTGTTGCCAAGAAAATGTGTCCTTCTTGATTCGGGTGCGCCCTGCTGGCTAGGTAAAAAGATGATCTGTCCCGAAAAAATGGTCGATTTGAGTGATGCAAAGGGTCCAATTCTACTGTTCGCGACAAAAAGCTAATCATTGCTGCTTTTGATTGCAGAGTGCGCAATTAGCAGATAATCAACGCATCGCCACCAATTCAGAATGCCAGGTTCTTGTATGATATCTTATTGTCCTATCGGCGTGCGGAAACGGCAAAATGTTTCATATCATGTAATTTGCGTTTTGCTCGACATGAGCTTATTACTAAATATAATAAAATCAAACGCATCTTGTCAAGATTGTACCTGGCTTTCATTTGAACCCACTCTCGTGTCTGTAGGTCCCATAGATGGCGAGCAGCAGCCAAAAAAAAGGCAAAACTCATATACAACACCGTAGCCAACTTTCAAAAATCAAAAAACGTTGCTCAATCACCGCGAAACTTGGAGTGATGAAGGGTCGTGTTGACCTCATCTATTTTTATTATGACCCGACCCAAGGAATACTTGACCAAGCGACGAGAAAATGGCAAAAGAAACACGTTAAAATCCAATTTTCAATCGCGCGTCGCTCACCAAAACGCATCCGCGCGGCCTTAAACCGAAGGGTCTCGCGCATTTTGATCGTGCGAATCCGTGGGTGCTTGTGATCACTAAGAAATGCGCGTTGCGCGAGAATTAGGACGCGATCAAAATTTCGTTGTTTTCCGGCGCGTCGATACGCATCTCGACGCGTTATTACCAGGGAAGCAGTGGTTACACGTGGCACGTTGGATGATTTGTCGCGAGAAATCGCCGAGTTTTCGGCGCCGACGCGTCTTGTCGTCGGATGACACGCGCTTGAAATGGTGGGGTTTGACGCACTAAAATGTCGTTTCTCGACGACCACGCTGCCGATTTCCTTGATTCTTGGCGGATGATGAACCCAGTGTTGGCAGCTCACGTTCTTCCAAATTTGATTCTGATTCACCAAATTTACCAAAATCATGGCGCCTCACGCGTCGGTGCGCGTCGAAATTTCAAACTGACGATGCCCGTCACGTGCGCACCCCAACGACACCGTCAACCGCTCAACCGAAAGCTCAATGCTTCTAGATGCATTATAAAACGATGATCAGGTCCATGTTGTCGATGACATCTATGAATCATGGCTTACAAAGGCAATTTTTACGCAAAAGATGCGCATTGACACGCCATGGCGCGCTCAAACCACCTTGGTGGCCCCTTGATTTTTTTTCTTGGTGTCACACAAAAGGGGGGAATGACGTGCGGTGACGATTGGTCGACGCAAAAGAATGATTTTAGTCCCTTGCCCGAGGCATGGGTCAGGCAATGCCATTGGCCAATCAGAAAGGGGCATTGACGTCGTATCTAGGAAAATCAGTCTGTCTTGTCGGAGTTAAAAATGGTCAAAAAGGACGCCTCACCTTTTTTCATTTTTTTTTCTTTTTCTTTTCTTCTTGCAAAACTCTTATTTTTTTTATATTTTGATCAAGATGCCTGGCGGTGGACAGAATCCCAAGACAAAGCAGCAAGCTCAAGAGAAGGTGTGTCTCATCTGTATTGATGGCTGGGGTGTGTCGACCGAAAAGGACCCCAAGGGCGACGCTATCCGCAACGCGCAGACGCCCGTTATGGACGCTATGGAGAAGGATGACGCCTACGTCGATATTGCCGCGCACGGCCGTGCCGTCGGCCTTCCTGATGGCCTCATGGGTAACTCTGAGGTCGGCCACTTGAATATTGGCGCTGGTCGCGTGGTGTACCAGGTAAAAAATACAGAAAAAAGCGAAAAAAGGCAGAAAACAAAAAAAAAAAAAAAGCGTGTTGGGGGGTGTCTTTGGCTCTTTGTTGGGTGGCGTCTCATGCTCTTTTTTTTTTTAGGACATTGTGCGCATTGACCTGACAATGGAAAAGAACGAATTTGGCCAAGTTGAGAATATCAAGGGCGCGTTTGAGCGTGCTTGCAAGGGCAATGGCCGTTTGCACTTTTTGGGTTTGTTGTCGGATGGCGGTGTGCACTCGCACATTGACCACCTGATCTCGCTGCTCAAGGCGGCCAAGGAGGCGGGTGTGCCCGAGACGTATATCCACTGCTTTGGCGATGGCCGTGACACGTCGCCCAAATCGATCGTCAAGTACATTTCCAAGCTCCAGGACACGATCCAAGAGATTGGTTATGGCAAGATCGCGTCTGTGACGGGTCGTTACTATGCGATGGACCGTGATAAGCGCTGGGATCGCGTGCAATTGGCGTTTGACGCGTTGACGGCCGGCAAGGGTGAAGAATCCGAGGATGTGATCAAGACCATTGAGGCGCGTTATGAGGCTAATGAGACGGACGAATTCCTCAAGCCCATCATTGTCGACAAGCAAGGCACGCTTCAAAAGGACGACACGCTCTTCTTTTTCAATTTCCGTTCGGACCGCATGCGCGAGATCAACCAAGCATTGGGTGTGACCCCCTCCGCGTGCAAGGGCGACATCCCCGAGAACATTGAAATCTTCACCATGACCCAGTACAAGTCGGATTTCACCTTCAAGACCGCGTTCCCCCCACAAGAAATGGACAATGTGCTTGCTGAATGGCTTGCCAAGAATGACATTCCCCAAATGCACATTGCTGAGACCGAGAAGTATGCCCACGTTACCTTCTTCTTCAATGGCGGTTCCGAGGCTCAATTCGACAAGGAAGAACGTGAATTGGTCCCCTCGCCAAAGGTCGCTACTTATGATTTGCAACCCGAGATGAGCGCGCAGGCCGTCGCCGATGCCGTTGCCAAGGCCATTGCCACCGACAAGTATCCCTTTGTCATGTGCAATTTCGCTCCCCCCGACATGGTCGGCCACACGGGCGTGTACGATGCTGCCATCAAGGGTGTCGAAGCCACCGACGCCGCCATTGGCACCATCCTCGACGCCTGCAAGCAGCACGGCTACATCCTCTTCGTCACCGCTGACCACGGCAATGCCGAGAAGATGCTCTCCGACGATTTCTCCACACCACACACCGCTCACACGTGCAACCCCGTGCCCTTTGTCATGGCCAATGCCCCCAAGCACGCCTACATCGATGCCGCAGAGGGCGCATTGTGCGATGTCGCCCCCACCGTCTTGCGCGTCATGGGCATCGACGTCCCCAAGGAGATGACCGGCAAGAGCTTGCTCAAGGAATAGATCTGCCCGCGCTAATTCCCTTGAAAAAAATAAAATTAAAATAGATGATTTGTGTAAAAAAAAAAAAAAAAAAACAACAACAACAATTGAGAGAGAAAGAACTTCAAAGAAAAGGAATTGGGAGAAAAAAATAAGAGAAAAAGGGCGAATTGTCGCCTGGCTCCAAATTTTCCCTGTCACCATCCATGCACACCACCCAAATGTTGGTCCCAGCGTCGTTTGCATCCGACTCGGGCAAGAAAATTCGATCAATGACGTCACACGCGCTGCATCAGTCGAAATCTCGTGTCAATTTGAACTGCTACGATTCAAAGCTTTGCTACACGTGTCTTCGGCATCTGTTAGGCGCTTGCTGTGAAATAAAAGGATGAGTGGTGAGGGTGATGGCAGATCAAAAAGTGATTTCGTCGTTTTCGAGTCATTTGAGTTCTTTTCGAGTCCCTCTCGAGTCCCTCTCGAGTCCCTTTCAAGCCTTTCGAGTTCTTTTCTAGTCTTTCGAGTCTTTCGAGTTTCTTTCGAGTCCCTTGCGAATCCATTTCGGATCAATTTCGAATCCATTTCGAATCCATTTCGAATCCATTTCGAATCCATTTCGAATCCATTTCGAATCCATTTCGAATCCATTTCGAGTCCTTTTCGAATCGTTTTCGAGTCCCTTTCGAGTCGTTTAACAAAAACTTGATAATTTGAAAGAAAAGCCGCTCCTCTCATGTGTCATTTGCAAAGTTACTCGTTCGAATCAGTAGTTGCTGCGGCCCATTGGATGACACGCAAGCACCATTTTCAAAAATCACGATTAAAAGACGCTCATTGCTCGTCAACGACCAGATGAATCACGCTTGTCTGGTCAATTTTTGTAGTTTCCGGCGTGAATTTCATATGTGCAAATAATATGTCACTATGAAGTCTCGCTTTTTGTATTTTTGACCCAAGGGCTCGGCAGGACGAAATGTTGCTTTGCTGGTGGCACGCTTTTACGACGCATGGCAATCATCAAATGAAGTCTCGTACACCTGGCCTAGCTCCGCCAATTCACGTTGGACCGCGTTTCGAGGCACCCGCAGCACCATATTTTTGCGAGCTGCTATAAACATTTGCAAAAAAATCCTATTTTGACGGCATTGCTTCAAAACTGACCAACCTTCTTGCACATGAAATTTGGAACCATTTTGATTGCTTATTCGCTCCCTTCGGTGTAATAAAATGAGCATCGAGGGAGGTGGCTGTGCAGAATATCGTGATTTGCGCGTTTTTATTATTTTTCGATCGCATGGCGCCGAGGTTCCAATCAAAAAGAGCCAGCGATTCATTGACCAAGTAAGGCCACGCCTTGCCGTTCAAATGAGCTCACCCACGCGGCGAAGCGACCTCTGGATGGCGCGCAATGACGACGCTTGAAAAACACGAATTTTCCAAGGGGTACAGTCGATCCTCGGAAAATGGTAAAATTTAACTCCTCAGATCGCCACGCCATTCAACCACATGGTATGCACACTCCAATAACCGATGAGAACTCGATAAAAAACAGGGGCTCATCGATTAGTCTCCGCGTAAATCAAGAAAAGGTGCGATTTTTCACCCCAAGTAAAAGTCAACGAAGGTTGGCCGCAGCGCCTTGAAAATAATTTCATCGGAAAGAGCGCAACTGGAAGCATGCGTGGACACCGGTGATCGATGAAAAAAAGTGGAGAGTTGGCAGAATGGATACGGTTTCAAAATCATATATAATTTTCGACGCGTGATAAACCGCGGCAGCCGTCAATTTTCACGCGTCTTTTGCTAATCAAATAGATGCATCTAGCGTCTCTCTTGCTAGTAGACGCGTCAGCGCGGCTTGATTGGCGCGTTTTTCCCGCGTCATTTGACTTTGGAGTTTAGACCAAAATCGCACATTGCTCTCCAATAAACAAATCGATCGCGCTCCTTTTTTTCTTTTTTCGTGGTTTCTCCACGTACTTCATCTTATGTGGAAATCTGGCGCGGATCTGGCAACCTGGATTTTCAAATTTGGTTCTGGAGGCTCGACATGGCTAATTTTTGAATGGCGCGTGGCGCTCCCCAGAGCATCGTGACGGCTAAGCTGGAAGCAACAAAGTGGTAGCTCCAGGGGAGATGTGTCCAATGCTGTTCACGGCCGACCGAATTGCATCATAGGACGTGGACGCAAATTGCAAAAAAGACAAAATCGGCCACTTTTATAGCTGACACGTGTTTTTGCGCGGCGTTGCTGCGCTTTTAGAGCTAGAAGTAGAAAGAGGGGCACGCTCTCGGCAAATTCACCAAGAAAATCGGGGTATGATTTGAGGGCGGAGCGTGAAAATGCGGGGTTTTAACTCCCCCTCAGGCCATTTTTTTGGGATCATGGCCCTGGTACACCTCTTTTTTCTTTCGAATTTCTTTATTTTCTTGCCGACATGCTTGGGCTCGCGACGCGTGGACGGTGTTTCTACGGAAGAACTGGGTGCAAAAGGTGGCTGTCATCGACACGAGCTGCTTTATACGACCCGACGAAGGATATTCACCGGATTCCCGTGGCACTGGACTATGAGCGGCTTGTGAGCAACAAGGAGACGATCGCCACGAACATGAAGCAGCGCAATTACGACAGTGGCGGCATTTTCCGCGTGGCCGACTTGTACGACAAGGTGCAGGCCTTGGAACGCGAGCTGGGGCAATGGGGCGCGGACCGCGACGCGGTGAATGTGTCGATTCGCACGGCCAGCAGCAAAGAGGAGCGACAGGCGCGAATTGAGCAGGCCAAGCATTGGAAGGAGCGGCTCAAGGAGGGCACTGCGCAATTGGATGTTTTGAAAAAGCAATTGGAGACGGAGGCATTGCTGATCCCCAACGATACCCATGCAAGCGTGCCCATTGGCGACGAGACAAAGGCGCGCATTGTACGCGTCGTGGGCGAGCCGCAAAAACCGACGGAACACACAAAAGACCATTTGGCGCTCTGCGAAGCACGCGACATGGTGGAATTCGAGCAAGCGGCCAAGGTGAGCGGGTCCAAATGGTACTACCTCAAGAATCAGGGTGCATGGCTCGAATTGGCCTTGGTCCAGTACGCCATGCAACAAGCACACAAACACGGATTTTCGCCCGTTTTGCCCCCCGACGTTGTCCGCGCCTCCATCGCCTATGGCTGCGGCTTCCAGCCAAGACAACATGAAGCGTCTCAAATCTATTCCGTCACTACGCCATCCATGGACGCGTCCGCTCCACCCTTGTGTCTCGCTGGCACCGCAGAAATCCCCCTCGCAGGCTTGTTTGCCGATCAATTGCTCGATGAAGACGCATTGCCAAAGAAAATCGTCGGGTTTGGCCACGCGTTCCGCGCCGAGGCCGGCCACGGCTCTGCCCAGGAACGCGGACTGTACCGCGTCCACCAATTCTCCAAAGTCGAATTGTTTGCCGTCACCACACCCGACCAGAGTCAACGCGTCCTCGACGAATTCCTCGTGCTTCAGGAGAACCTGTTCCAAGAACTAGGATTATGCTACAGGTAAGTTTTTTTTTTTTTTTTGAATTGTCCTTGTGTGTGTGCGTGGCATGAAAACTGATCGTGTGTTGCTGTGCCTCCTTCATTTTTTGTTTTTGTGTGTGTGTGTGTGTGTGCATTTTTTTTTGGGTAGGGTGCTGGACATGCCAACGGAAGAATTGGGCGCCAGTGCATATCGCAAGTATGACATGGAGGCGTGGATGCCCGGCAAGAATGATTGGGGCGAGATCTCCTCTACCAGCAGCTGCACAGACTACCAAGCGCGCCGCCTGGCCATCCGCTACCTCGAGACCCAATTCAAGGACCAAGCAGGCAACAAGGATGTGCGCGTCCCCTGGCAAGAAAAGGAAAAATGGGTCCATTATTGCCACACGCTCAATGGCACCGCCATGGCCATCCCACGCATCCTCATTGCCCTCCTTGAAACACACCAGCAGCAAGACGGCTCCGTCCACATCCCGCCGTGTCTGCGAAAATGGATCCCAGGCGAACCAAACATCATCTAGTCCCGCTTCTTTTTATCATTTTTTTTCTTTTTTTCCTTGTAAATCATAGACTGCATTCCCTTTTTTTTTTTTTTCTCAAATACAAACAAGCATCCATCACCCTCCCTTTTTTTTTTTTTTTGCATTAGCGTTTGTTTTGGCTCCCACTGTGTCGTCCAAGAGCGGAAATATTAGAGGGGTGGGGCAATGGCGAAAAAAAGGCCTGTTGTGTCGGAGTGTCAATGGACGTCCATGACCGCTGATTGGCTGCCATGGCAAGGCCAAGGAAAAAAAACGCGCTTAAGAAAAAAAAAACAGAGCTTGAGGGCGAAACCACGCGGGCGGAGCGCGTGCCCAGTGAAAAAAAAAAAAAAAAAAATTGGTGAAAAAAAAAAATTTGGGCGGGGCTTCGCCCACTCTCATTTGTCCCTTGCGGCGGGCCCACGCATTCTCTTTGCGGCCCACAGATAACACGGGGCTTTTTTGCGCTGAGGGTGCTTTCGCTTCTCTTTTCCCTTTTTCTTTTTACTTTTTTTCATAATTGTTATCAACGTAAGCACTGTCATAAAAAAAGGATTAAGCGTGGGCATAGAGAAGAGGAACAGTGGATCGATGGCTAACGCGTTCTCCTCCATAGCATGCCCAAGGACACTAAGAAAGACAAGGTCTCCAAGCGATCCAAGAAGGACCCCAATGCCCCCAAGCGTGGCCTTTCCGCCTACATGTTCTTCTCCCAGGACAAGCGCGAGCAAGTCAAGGCTGAGAACCCCAACGTCTCCTTTGGTAAGCCTAATGACGCGTGCAGACCCGTGGAAATCGCGTCCAGCGTCGTCCTGGCGCGCGTTTGACGCGGGTCAATGAAAAAAACAACAATGAGCCGCCGCCCCGTCGTTTGCTCATCCTTGTTTTTTTTTTTTTTTGTGATCGTAGGCCAAATTGGCAAGATTCTTGGCGAAAAGTGGGGTGCCATGTCTGAGGCTGACAAGAAGGTAAGGATGGGAAAGGGAAGGGAAAAAAGGGAAAAAGATTGTTGCCTTGCTAACAGATGCGCTTTTTTTTTTTTTACGTCTCCGTCGTGTGGTGGTTGTTTAGCCCTACGTCCAGAAGGCTGAGAAGGACAAGGCTCGATATGAAGCTGAGAAGGCCGCCTACAGCGTAAGCCCATAAGAAAGAAAAAAAAAAAAAAAGCGGCGACTCCCGCGTCACAGATGCGATGCAGCCGCTGATTGGCCAATCTACGCCCATGGCAAAGGCTAAGCAACCCAACAATGTTTTTTTTTTCACTCACGCCCTGTTTATTGTTTCCTTTCTTTAGAAATAAATCTGATTGGCTCGCTCTTTCCACCCCTCCTTTCTCACTCCATTGCAAGCATCTTTCCTCCCCCTTTTTCCTGCCCCGTCTAACCAATGAGTATCCCCCCCTCCTGATTGTTCCCCCTTTCTAAACGAAAAACCATTTTCTTCCCTCTCTTTCTCTTCGCTTCCTCTCTCCCCTTGTCCAAGTCATTTTCTTCTTTTTCATGGGAATAAAAAGCAACATTTCCATGAGTTTGCGATTGAAAATAAAAAAAAATTGCCAATTGACTCCCATGGAAGGACCCGGAAGCTCCAAAGCGCGCAAAAAAAAAAAGCGCATGGGCGGGGTGTGGACATTTGAGGTGACACACTAGGAGATGGTTGATGGCGGGCCATTTTTTTTTTTTTTTTTCGGCCGGCCAGGCCCATTTGGATCGCCACACCACTTTATTGTTTCACAAAAAGGGGAGCAGTGAGGCAACCAAAAAAAAGATGCCCTGTCTCATGTTTAATTGTGTGCCACCATGCCGCCATTGACGTAAATTAAAACTAAATGGTGTCATGTCGCGGCGCGCGCGCGCATTTTGCGCGGCGAGTCACGACGCGTCCCAAGGCTCACGACGCGTCAATTTCATCTCATTTGCATTAAATTCGCTCCATGGTGGCCTCCCTTCCCCATAGAAAAACCCGCCAAATCAGTGCGGATGAGGGAGGCGGCTGCAAAAAGGGAGCGCACCATGAGAAACGTCTCCCTTTTTTTTTTTCAATTTCCACGCGACAATAACAGCCCTTTTTGTCGCTGGCTGCATCGGATTGCTTGCAGATTAATTATGATCTTGTTCAGGAAGCTTTATTGAAAACAGAATTGAAAATTGTTTGCAGAAATAACATTTTGACATAAAGTGTCTCATTTCTGCAACAAATACAAATCAAACGACAATCTCTGTCAATCATACACCATGGTGGCTAGCAAGAGAAGAAGCGACAATCACCGGAGCTCCCTCCCTGGTCGCCAGGGGGTCAAATCCTCGTCGATTTTACTTTTTTTCTGTTGCTGTTTTTTTTTTTTTTTTTTGAGCGGGTTGGATTTTCGCGGTCATCCTTTCACGCCCATTTTTTCGTGAGGATGGCTAATTACCCCGTTGATTCATTTGCTCGCGCAAAAGGAAAGTAAGGGAAAAAAAGGGAGCAATATGTCTTTTGGATTTGCGATCTCGTGAACTTTCTTTTTCGCTTGTGGAAAGAAAAAGGAGTGTAGAGGAAGAGGGGGCATCTCGATCCTTGGTACAGGGAGGGCTGTCATCAATAAGAGGAGACATTGAACAAAAAGGATGGAACATCGATCCATTACGTTCTTTTTTGCTCTTTTCGTTCGTTTTCTGTCGTTTTTTTTGTCGTTTTTTCTTTGTTTCCTTTTTGTTTAACGTGCCATTGTCACTTGCTTTCAAAAGAAATTAAAAAGTAGCGCGTCATGTATTTCTATCTCATTCTTGCAGGATGTTGTGTGTCATTTTCATGGATGGTGGACGCTGCAAAGGACGGCGGTGTGATCTCGTTGCCATTGACGGCGTACAACAGCCCCATTGGACGGAAATCCGTGGCATTGGCGAACATTCAAGGCGAAGACGCATCGTTGGCGCGACAGCATGCCAAGCGTGGCGGTGGTGGGCGCGGTCGAGGCGGCAGCAATCGACACGGTGGTGGACATTCGACGACGTTGCCGCTAATGGACGACAATGGCGTGCTTTGGTACACAACCCTCTACATAGGCACGCCGCCAAGGCCATTCACAGTCGATGTGGACACGGGATCGGCGGATCTATTCATTGGAGGCAGCCGGTGTCCTGGGCATTGCGGTAGACATAGGACATTTGACGTCAAACAATCAAAATCGGCTCGGCCTCAAGACCGCGTATTCGATATCAAGTTTGCCGACAAGACCGAGGCACGCGGCGATGTATACACCGAGACCGTCACCATTGGGTCCATGGTGGCGCACAATCAGGTCGTCGGCATTGCCAATTACTATTCGCCCGGTCTCGACAAGGAATTGTTCGCACCCGATGGCCTCATTGGCCTCGGTACCTCGGCACTCTCAAAGACCAATTCCACGCCCATCATGGATACCCTTTTCAAACAAGGCCAGGTCTCACATCGCATGTTTTCCGTTCATCTCAGCCTGCAACCCGGCCACAAGGGCGAATTGACACTCGGTGGCATCAGCCCCACCATTGAGCCAGAGAGCATCGTGTACGTCCCACTCACAAGTAACCAGTTCTGGCAGACACGCCTCCAAACCATGACACTCAACGGCAGGCGCATTGCCTATAACAAGGAAATGATCATCGACACTGGTAAAAAAAAAAAAAATTGAAAGGATTTGAAAGAACGCGACGCGACGCCAATTGATAAGAGTGCGACGCGACAAAATAAAAAGCAATTGGAAAGAGCACGACGCGACAAAAAAAAAAAAAAAAAGTGGAAATAACTCAATTTTGCATGATTTTTAGGCTCTACGATGATCAACATGGATGCTCGATCTGCAATGACGCTGTTTTCGCAGGTGCCTGGCCATGTGCGCAAGAATAACAAGTTCTTTTACCCTTGCAGCCTGAAATTCAAGCTGCATTTGATGATTGGCAATCATATGTTTGAGATTGACAGCAAGAATTGCAATCTGGGCCCGCTGTCCACGCGGAGCAAATTGTGCGTGTCGGGCATCACGTCAACGGTGACGGCCAATGACCCGTGGATCGTGGGTGGCGCCTTCCTGGCGTCCGTGTACACGGTGTTTGATATTGAACAGAACCGAATTGGCTTTGCCCAAGCGCGCCAGGAAGAAGACCATATCGATTACCCAGAGCAATCCGAGCCTGACCCAGCACCAGAACCAGAGGAAGGCGCCCAAAACGAGCAATTCGTCGACCAGCAGCCTTATTATGCGCCACCGCCCACAAACAATGAGTATTATTACCCGCAGGTCGAGTTTGACCAGCCGTACGACATGTACCAAGGTTACGATGCTGGCTACCCGCCTATGAATTACCCCTTTGACGACCGATTCCCAGGAACCGACGACGGATCTAGGGAAGACGCGTGATTCCCCCCCCTCTCTCTTTTTTTTTTTTTATAATAAATCGTTCCACCTCATCCATAAAAAAAACATGCGCGGGGGGCAAAAACAAGATGCCTCGGCGCGCAAACGGACGTGTGCAATGCAGAATTCATGCACAGAGCCGCGCGAATGGGGCGCGCAATTTCCCAATTGGAGCGATTGGACGAGCCAATGAGCCAAGGTGACCCAAAAAGGCCATCTTTATCTCTTGTTGTTGCACACACTCACACACAGAGATGCCTGGGCGATTCACACCTCCTTGTTTTTCCCTGTTTCAGTGTTTTTTCTTTTCTTGTCCCCCTTCTTGTTCTTCTTTTTATATATCTATTTGCAAAAACTAGCCACTAGACCGCGTTCCCAAAGTCAATACATCCATTTTTCTCCCCTTTGCCTATTTGCCCGCGCTCGCCTGCCCCCCGCCCGTCTCTCGACTCAGTCTCCCCTCGCCGGCTTTCGTATTTTAAAAAAAAAAAAAAGCGACGATTTTTTTCAAAATTCTTTGTCTTTTCTTCTATTCTCTGCTACTTTTTTCCCCTCTATTTTTTTATATTCCTCTTCCATGGCAACAAGTCGACGGCCTCATCATCGCCCCGCGTCCATAGCCATCACGTCTGCTAATATTGTGGGTGTTCACTTTAAGATTGGCAGAAAGATTGGCGAAGGGAGCTTTGGTATACTTTATGAAGGTAAAAAACGAACGGAAAATGAGGCTGCCTAGCGGCCTTGGG
The DNA here is from genome assembly GCA_025201375.1 of Gongronella butleri. Lineage (NCBI taxonomy): Eukaryota > Fungi > Mucoromycota > Mucoromycetes > Mucorales > Cunninghamellaceae > Gongronella > Gongronella butleri. The sequence continues at coordinate 258,546 of JAIWZP010000021.1, read as the reverse complement.
ACGACGTCGTAGGGTTAGGTTTCTCATTGCGTGGTGTTTTCGTGTTTTTTCTTTTTTTTTTTTTTTCAACGATTAGGCATCAACTTGCTAAACAATCACCAAGTGGCCATCAAGTTTGAACCGCGGAAATCCGAGGCACCGCAGCTGCGCGACGAGTATCGCACGTACAAGATTCTCGCGGGCCTGCCAGGCATCCCACAAACATATTACTATGGCCAGGAAGGGTTGCACAATATTCTCGTCCTTGATCTCCTCGGCCCTTCCCTTGAAGACCTCTTTGACATGTGCTCACGACGCTTCTCCGTCAAGACCGTCGCCATGCTCGCGCGTCACATGGTACAAATCGCAAAAAAAAAGAGATAAAAAAAGCGCATTGTTGCTCACCTGCCCCTTTCTTTCGCTCTTTTTCCAAGATCACACGCGTCGAGAGCGTCCATGAGCGCAATCTGATCTATCGGTAAAAAAAAAAATAAAAATCGTACGACACGTGCGCGTGCGCGCGCACACAACGACTGGCTTTTGATCTGGCTCACCTCACTATTTTCGTGTTGCCAGGGACATCAAGCCCGATAACTTTTTGATTGGCCGCCCAGGAACCAAGCTGGCCAACACGGTCTTCATGATTGACTTTGGCATGGCCAAGCAATACCGCGATCCCAAGACAAAACAGCATATACCATACCGCGAGCGCAAATCCCTTTCCGGCACCGCGCGCTACATGAGCATCAACACGCACTTGGGACGAGGTACGTTAAAAAAAAAGGAGCGACGAGGGTTAAAAGCTCATCTTGGCCATTCTTTTTTTTTTTTTTTTTAGAGCAATCGCGACGTGACGACCTGGAAGCACTTGGGCACGTGTTCATGTACTTTTTGCGCGGATCGTTACCATGGCAAGGGCTCAAGGCGGCGACAAACAAGCAAAAATACGAGCGCATTGGTGACAAGAAGCAAACGACGCTGATCCAGGATCTGTGCGAGGGCTTTCCGCCTGAATTCGGCTTGTACATGCAATACACGCGACAGCTGGCGTTTGAACAGACCCCAGATTACGACTACTTGCGCGGCCTCTTTACCAAGGTGCTCCAACAGCAAGGCGAGGGCGACGACGGCATGTACGACTGGCAATTGCTGAATGACGGCAAAGGATGGGAGGTAAAAAAAAAAAAAGTTATCGATGGCTGCGCAATTCGTGACGCGTCCTACCCATGTGGACTCACGCATTTTTTTTTTTTTTTTTTGTGGGGAATGTAGCATTTGCCGCAGCGACAACACTCAATGGCCTCGGGCACAAAGGATGTATGGCGTCATTCCAAGCGATACGGACTGGACAAGGCGTATCCGGCCATGCAAGCGCCGCAGACCACGTACCAGGCCATCAATTACCGCGTCGACCCCACGCGCCTCGCTGACAACACTAAATACGAGGGCCCGTGCTGCTGCTGCTTCACGTGCGTCTGACCAAATTCAAAGCACCACGTGCCTCACCTCCCTGCTGCGCTCCGTTTTCCCACCACCACTATTTGCCCCTGTACGATGATACCTTTTTTTGTTTGCCTACACCATTCCCTTCCTTTTATTGCTCTGTTTCGACCTTGGCGCCATCTCCCCTGTTCCCCACCACGCACCCTCACTCTACCCACATTCATTTGTTTGCGCATCAATGGGCCCATACACCTTCTCCTCCTTTTCTTTCGCCTAGCCATGTTGACGATACCCCATGCCATTCCTTACGAAAGAATAATTTTTTTTTGTTGTTGTTATTGCTTGTTCGCTCTCCATTGCTTTATTTTCTTTTTTTCTTGCCTGAAAGCATTTTTTTTATCGGTTGATTAAATTCCTCCTCATCTGTGACCATGGACAGCGTTGCTCAGCGTCTTCCAGGATGGCTGAGAACGGCTGGTGCATTGATGCAATGGACCTGTCATGGCTAAATTTTTTTTTTAGAAAATATCCTCCCGTCATATTCTTGTATGAAACAGAGGCGTTTTACAAAGGAGTATTGCTTTACAAAGGGGAAATCATTTATTTCTTGACTGTTTTTTTTTTTTTAGGAAAGCACGCTCACTGATTGACCAAAGTAATACAGACTAAGGGCATCAATCTTCATTGGTCGCGTTGTAATGGAATCCTTGCAAAGATTAGCCAGTGGAGTAAGCTTGGCACAATTTTTGTTCATGGCCACGAGCTTGAATTTGGCCATAAACGCACCTGGAGACACCCAATCGGTACAAAAAATCAAGACGATTGGATAAACTTTGTACAATTGTAAGGCGTTTTGAGCGTAGCTCATGATGCGCTGCATGAATTGCTCGTTTACAACCAGCTGGATTTCAATCAAAATAGGCGGCAGTGCTGTTTGAATCGCGAGGCAGGGCTTGTACAATACCTACATCACTTTTCGACGCGTTCTCCACTCGGTCTCGGCAGTTGCGTATGTTCCAAACGGCACGTCCAACAGGTCGTGGGCTGCAAGATCAATAACCTCTTGCTGGTCCAGAATTTGCTTGCTGATCATATCCTTGCCGGGTAATTTGTCAGCTGGCAATCGAAACATCAACAGCCAATTCAGGTGCAAATCATTTCAGTTCAATTCAGGTGCAGGTCGTTTCAGGTCGTCGGTTTTCAGGTCAGCTCAGGTGCAGGTCGTTTCAGCTCCTCAGACGCTATAAAACAAAGCCAATTAACACAAGGGAAGAAAGAAAGCAAAAAAAAAAAAAAAAAAAAAAAAAAAAAAAAAAAAAAAAAAAAAAAAAAAAAAAAAAAAAAAAAAAAAAAAAAAGCATACTTACCAGGGTCAATGTCTTGAGCCGTCATTATGATATTCAATAAGGAGAAAGAAGCAATGGTAAAAGAAAAAAGGGTAAAAGAAAAAATGGCAAAAAAAAAAAAAGAGGGCGAAAGAAAAAGGGCGGAAGTGAAAAAAGCGCGTCTTTATTGAGAGTGCTCTTTTACAAGAAGCGTCGCTTTTTGAATTTTTTTTTCCTGAATGATTCTTGATGCGATTCAACTGAATGCGCGATCAAAACAGGCAAAGGCGCGTCGAAACAGGCAAAGGCGCGTCGAAACAGGCAAAGGTGGGGTCGAAACAGGCGACGGGACGACAGGAGCAGGAAAAGGTCCGGCTGGAACAGGCAATGATGCAGCCGGAGTAGAAGACGATCTGATAAATTGAAGAGCAGGTGAGGCAGTAAAAGGAAGAGGAAAAATATGACCAGCAGCAAATGGATGAGGCATCGACGCGGAGACAAATGGATGCGACAGGGCCAAGCAGACATCCATCGAGCATTGCACGGTTTTGACCTAATTTTGTACGCCTGTGCGCGGTGTGAAGCTTTCTTTTGTTTATTGTCGAGATTGTAAGGAAAGAGGTAGATTAGTGCGACTTTACTACAAGAAGGATGCATTGTTCATAAAATTGGAAGAAGAAACACATTGCAAGGGCGTGTATGAATGCACGCAGTTGATCATTAAAGGGAAGCGAAAGGGGGTGTACAAATAGATTTTAAAGGGAAGAGGACGATTTGATTAAATGGTGGACATGTCGGTGACGAGGGACTTGATTTTGGGCGAGGAAACGGGCGGCGACGAGGGTGGCTTACGGCTGTCATGCGCTACTTCTTTGGCCATCATCGACGTCACTTCCAGCTCAGCCTTGGTGACACTGAGCTCTGCCTCGAGCTGCGCAACCTTGTCAACGAGCGCCTGATGGTCACTCTTTTGTGACGAGATCGCATCCAGCTCATCCTCTTGTGCACGCACCTGTCGCCGCAGCTGCTCGTTTTGCAGTTTGAGCTCCTGGACTTCACGTCGCAGTTCGCGCACAAGCACCCAAGGGTCGTCGCGGCCAGAGAAGCCATTGGTCTGCTGCGGCTGCGTCTGAATCGGTGACGTGGCCGATGGCGCGGCAGGCTGCACGGTCGCTGACGTCAGGATCAGCTGTGTCAAGTGATCAATTCTGGCGCGTAAAAAAAAAAAAAAAAGAAAGAAAAAAAAAAGGAAAAAATGAGCCATTTCTGCTCTTCTGTCATCGCGGCTGCGCTATTGTACCTCTCTTTCAGTGCTGTTCGCACCAGGCGCATCTGGAAGAGTTCTTGCTCGTACTACAAAAGGAAAAAAAAGACGTCAATGGACACAAAACACACCAATTTCTCTTGCCGCGGCTTTTTACCTGCTGCCTCTCGTGGCTCATCATGCTGTGGTTCATGCGTTCCTGTGCCAGACCTTCGTTGGCTGCGGCGAGCTTCATCTTTAGGTCATCAATCTCGCCACGGTATTGCTGCAACAATGCCTTGTCATCAGCCACCTAAATTGTAAAAGAAAAAAAAAACAGATGAATCGACCAGCTTGCGGACACAATGGGCTAATGACTGGGCTTACCGCGTCGTTTCTAGCACGGACAATGATCTTCTTTACACGGGCGGCGAATTTGAGCGTGTTGATAGACTCATCGACGGTGAAAAGCGTGGGGCTGATGGTGCAGATGACAACGACGCGCGCGCGGCCCGATAGCGATGATTGCAGCAGGCGTGTGAGCTTCGAGTCGCGATAAGGAATATGGCCGGCACTTTATTTTTTTAAAAAAAAAATAGGTGGGTGAGTCAATGGCCGACATGCGCGTCATTTTCGGTTCTTACATCCTCCCTGGCTCTGTCAGCTTGGCAATCACGGTGCCGAGGGTCAGCAAGCTCTTGTTGATGAATGCGCCCTCCTTGCGTCGGTCTTGGTTGCTGGCTGCCTTTTCCGAGCCGGCAAGGTCGATCAAATTCTATAAAAATGACGCGTGAGGACGCGGTGCGCAGCCAATTGAGCGTACTTTTTTTTTTTTTTTTTTTTTTTTACCAATTGCGAGATTTTGACCGATGCCTTGGATCGCACATGCTGGTTGGGCTTCCTACTCTCGATGACCATCTGGAAGAGCGTGTGGCTGCGGCTGCTGTGTAGATTGTAGTCGGTGGTGCTAATGTGCCTGTTGGTCTCGCCGCGGCGAATCACGTCCATGACTTGCTGCGCGCCTGTGACGACCTGCTCTGTGGCCTGCGCGACATACGTGCCTCTCTACAGAAGAAAAAAAAATCGTTCGGCAGGATCACGAGTCAGTGTCATCCCCCTCTTCCCCCTGAAAAAAAAAATGGCCACTTACATGCGGATCCTCGTGAATCTTGAGATTGTCATTGTCGGGTGCCAGCAAATCGCGAATGGTTTCATTGTAGATCTCCAAATAAGAGACGCGCAGCAGGAATTCATTGTTGGACGTCTAAAAAAAAAAAAAGATAATGAGTGCGCAGCACGTGATGGCCAGGGTCCCTTTGTACCATCTTAATGTAATTGAATACGTCGTCCACGGCGCGTGGGATGATGCCAGGTTCCACATCCGAGCCCATCTATGCAAGTTGAGGGTGGTGATCAGTCAAAAAATAGGAGGGAAGAGGAGGATGGTCATGCACTTTTTTTTACCATTGTCTAAAGAAAAAAAAACAGCGAATTAAGCGCATGTTGACATGACAAATGCGTCAATTGGAGGCATTTTCTTACGTGCGTCTTGCCACTGGCGGTTTGGCCATACGTGAACACGGTGGCTAGCCTCCAATGGATGAGAATATGTTGTTTTTACACGATTGCGCGGTATTACCATTATAGCCGTCCATGGACTGCTGAATCAAAGGCTCGACCATCGCCTGATACACTTCCTCGTTGTTGCAATCATGAAACACGCGGTCTTGTTCATCAAAAAAAAAAAAAAAAAAAATGTCAATGACATCCATTTGCCTCCCCCTTTCCCCTTATTTTTTTTTTGGCTCACCATAGTGATAATTGGCCTGCATGCCGTGGTTGGCAGGATATCGTCGCGCTGTTGTTGCCGTGTCGAGCTGGATATGGTCGCGGGCGGGGTCCACGCGCCATGCCGAGTCGTTTGTGCGGTCTCGGTCGGGGAAGAGGGGACGGCAGCGCACGGCGACCTTGACGCTGTCGTGTGGGGACGTAGGAGACGGCGATGGGCTTGCTGTATTCATGGATAAGGCGCGCGGGCGTCCCTGAGGCACCTGGACGGAGACAGGGGCAAGGCCGTGGGTCATAGAAATAAAAAGGACGAAGAAAACGGAAAGAGAGAGGAAGAAAATGACGAATTGGGAAATAGGACCTTGAATTAAGTGGTTGAGGGGCAGCGCGCCCATTGAGGGGTGCCAAAATAAGCTTGTCATTGCATTGCTGACCAAAGCAAACAGTGCCCACGGAAGATTTCGCATTGTTTGCGCGATTAATGGGGGCCATTCAAGGTCGACATGGCCCGTGCCATGGCCCATTGGCACCAATTGCATGAAATTGGAAAGGGGAAGATTTGGGCGGGCTGGTCGGCGGGCCCTAGAAATGGTTTGAAAGGGCATCTCCGCCCTCGTTTGCTTTTTGCTTTTTTACTAAAACTCTCTTTTGCTTTTTTTTCTCTCAAAGGACCATGGATATCAGCCAAGCAGTGACCCCTGGCCAGCGCTTGGGCTATGCGCAAGACTATGTCGCTGGCCCAGGAACCTACGAGCGTGACGGCTTGCTTTACGCCAGTGTGGTCGGTTTGCGCCAGATCACCGAGCAAAGCCAAGGCGTAAGCGCCAGATCCACACAAACGACTTGGATCTTGACACCATTTTTTTTAACCTTTTTTCAATAGCTGCCCATTATCACCGTGTCAAAGGAAAAAGAACAATCAGCTGTTCCCGAAGTTGGCAACATTGTACGTCCATGGCCCTCTTTTTTTTCTTTTTACACGCTCTCATGAGAGGCTAATGCTCTTTTTTTTTTTTTTGAATTGCAGATCACAGGCAAAATCATTCGCGTCAATCCGACGCAGGCCATGGTTGCCATCAAGGTTGTCGACAAGGTGCCTTGCAAGGAAGATTTTATGGGCGTCATCCGGTAAGATTCGATAGAAATTGGGCATGATTCACGGCCAATGGCGGCTCATTTCATTTTGTGTGCTTGATTAGAATCCAAGACGTGCGCGCCACCGAAAAGGACAAGGTCAAAATCTATCAATCGTTCAGGCCAGGCGACATCATCAAGGCTGAGGTCATTTCCCTGGGTGATGCGCGCTCCTACTTTTTGTCCACCGCCAAGAACGAATTGGGTGTCATCTTTGCCACTAGCTTAGCAGGTAAAAAAATGGCCAAAGATCATCACAAAGCGCGACAAAAGCGCGTCATCTCTCTTTTTTTATTTTTCTTTTCGCGACTGACATGCCCCCCCCCCATTGTTTCTTAGGTGCCACGATGATTCCCATTTCATGGCAAGAGATGCAATGTCCCATCACAAAGGCCATCGAGTATCGAAAATGCGCCAAGCCGGTGTAAAATCTTGCCTCTCTTCCCCTGGATCCCAAATGCATTCCCAAACTCATTGAGCTGTACATAAAAGACCCTCCATTCATCAAGCCGGATCAATCCTATTCCTTTACTGGTTTGACAAGAGGCAAAGAGCCACGTAAAGTGTGATTAAAAAGAGAAAATGAAACAAAGGTGCCCTGGGAGGCACCAATGAGAGGGGAAAAAAAGGTAAGCAAGTATCAAAGGGGAGGGGAGAGAGAGAGAGGGTCAGATAAAAGGGGAAAGGGGAAGGGGGAAGGGGGAAATGTCAAGTAGCGGGTAGCAAGTTGGATTTGCCGCCATTAGAAGGACAGGTGCTTTTTTCGCGTCGTCATTGGCTTCTTGATTGCTGAAGAGGGGAACGGCTCAGAGCGTGAGGGTTCACCAATGTGAGTGGGCATGAGCATGCCGTAGGGAAGCGGCACCATTGGAGGAGGGGCGTCCGCCGGGTAATAAATGTACTATTCATAGGATAAAGAATGCAAAAAAAAAGGAAAAAGAAAAGACGCGTGTGAGCGCGTCACAAAAGCAAAAAAGGGCTGGAATAAGCGGGATGACAATCGCCCTTTTTTAATTTCTCCCACTTGCTTGTTTTACCTGTGTCATGTATGGGACAGGCAAGTATGGAGGAGGAAAATGAAGTTGTGCGGTCAATTGATCCATGAAAGATCGGGTGCCATATCTCCAATGAGGATCTAGTTGAAAAGGCAATGGGATAAGGGGCAAGTGAGACCACGCGATGACACGTGTGGCCAAACAAAAAGGCGTGTTTGCTGCTTTTTTTCATTTTTTACCAATGGAATTCGGTTGGCTGGGGGATGGGGTGCTAAACACCTGGTCCATCGACACATTGCCGGTCAGCTTGACCGTCTGCAAGAAAAAAAAACGAGTGAATACTAATTTTGACGCGATCACGCGCGCGTTTCAGCCTTTACCGGGACAAATTCTGCAGCATTGACGTTGAATTTGAATTCGACGCGCTTGGAGCTCTCATTTATCGGCTTGTAGTATGATGGCGAGGGCGTGGACCATGGTTGCTGCTGATGATGTGGCTGTTCCGGCGTCTGTTCGTACAAAAAGGCGCGATTGCGGTAGCGTTTGGGCTGGTAATGCTGTCGCCATTGGCTGCTAGCCTGCTCCGCCAAAATTGTGCTGGGCGAGGCTGCAGAATACCGCTGCGGCACCGGTGATCGATCAATATCAGGGAAATTCTCACGGAAACGCGACCGATAGCCCTTGTTCTATAAAAATTACAAAAAATTGAGAGATCAACGCGCTTTTCAGTTCCATTTTTGCGTGTGTACCTGACGAGGCAAGGGTGGTGGTGGTGGTGGCGGAGGAACGTCAGGCCGACGAGTTTCGGGCGCCCCTCGCATAAACTCAAGACGCGACAAGACGGCGTCGTACCGCTGCGACGTCTCTTCGCGCGTGTTCACTCGTCTCCGGCTGGAAAGAGGCTCTTTTGACATGTCTACGCGATGGAGGCTAGCAAAGTGACAAAAAAAAAAGTCAGTGAAGCGGCGACACAATAGAGACGAAGCGTTGTCAAAAGCCAACCTTGTTTACACGCACAAACGAAGAAAACGAGGTAACAGAGCCTACGTATATGCAAGTGAAGCGATAGAACGTAGGTCAAGCAAAAAAAGAAAGACAAAAGCGCCAAGAAAAACTAGAGGAAAAGGATGCCGAGTTGAAAAAATAAGTAAAGAGAGAAAGAAAAAAGAATAGAACAAAAAAGTCCCCCTTCCTCCATTTTGGGTCGCGTAGACAATGAAAAGTAGACGGCGGGCTTCCAAAATTAAGCATAAACTCGCCATTGCCATTCATGCAAATGGGGAGATCGCCAATTTGATTGTTTGACAAGCTGATTCTCTTTATTATAGTGAAAACAAGGGGGAAAAAAAAGACAATGGGGGTATCTTATTTACAAATAGACGCCTATGGATATTTTCGGTAGCGCCTTGCGCGTTTTTGAAGTCGTGGACGCGCCTCGTCCCATGGTCCATGGATTTCGCTATTTGAAATTGACGCTGTTAGGTACAAAACGATCCAAATGAGCAATCAATCGCGCTTACTTTTTGTATTTTTGAATCCAGATCAGCCAATACGGACAAAGGAACGTCAAAAAGCAAAAACCAAGCAGATGCAGAATCACCACTGCTTTGGAAACATGGAAAAACAATGCAATGCACAAAATTTGAAGCACCACCGTGAGCGCAATCGACTGCTTGGTCTTCAATTGCTGTCAACAACAAGAAAAAGAAAAAAAAAAAAAAAAGAGGGTCAGCATCGTCCAATGGCGTGCGACACGATTTTTTTTCTCCTTGTTTCGCGTCGCTTCCTTTTTTTTCTGGTTGATCTACCTGCAGATGCCTTCGGAAGATTGGGAACAAGGCAAACCACTCGACGGCAAAGGAGAGGAAGCCAAACACGTCCAAATTGGTATCGAGACGCGACGCCAGAAGCACCGACGCAAAAATGGCCGCATTGGTTGACAATGAACCGGGAATCCTAGGTCAAAAAGCGCGTGTTTAGTCTTGTGTCTCACTCTCCAGGCCAGACAGCCTACTTGACGCGTGTGCCACTCTGTGCCGCATAGTCGTGCGACAAAACATTGGCCAAAAAGCAGTAACAAGTCATTGCCCAGATCGTGTCGTCGCTCGTTTGACTCGTCAGCGTCTTGAGAATTGGTGACAGTCCAAGCAGCGTCGAAAAGAAGAACAGCGCGCTTTTCAACACGCGCACACCTGTCATCAAAAATACAATTTTGGCGTCAATGGCTTCATTTTCGCAAATTGCTTCATATTTGCCCAATGGACCGCGGCAATGACCTTACGTTCGAATGCATGATGTTCCACCATCAGATACCAGCAAAAATAACCCACAGTCGTCGACGCGACGCCCGTACAAATCAGCTGCTGGGCTGAAATCGCGTTTTGCTGATAGTGAATAAACAAAGCGACAAAGATCACTATGGAGCTGATGTGCTGCGTGATAATGCCCGACTGGTAAACCATCGTCCAATAGTCGTAGTCGCGTACATTCACTGTAAAGACGAGCAAAATACAAAAAAAGTAGCGGGTAGACACGTAAATTGTCAGTTGTCGGTCTGTAGTAAATGACATTGGGCCAGTCAGGCACTTTTTTCGCTCACCGTTCTTTTGTAGCTCCTCAAGGAAGGTTGTATCCACGTAGTTGTCAGGATAGTCCTGCTTTACCCATAGTAGCTTGCGCCATGTCGCCGGATTTTGGTAATCAGGACTGAACGTGCCGGCCATTGTGGGGACAAAAAGAAGTGCAAAAGAGCCCAGCGCGCGAAACTCAGCCTTATGAATTTTCGGACCACCAATTTCATCGCCGCTCAGGCACCAAAAGAAAAAAAAAAAAAAAAAGAAAGAAAATGACTCGTACCATGCTGATCTTTCCTGTACTTGGGCCGCCATCGCGCTGTCAAAAATGTGGTTTTGACTCGCGTCTCTCAATTGATTTCGTTTCGCGTAAAAGGATAACAAAAATCTGTCAAATGAGAATGGTTTGGCATTTTTGCCTTTTATTACATTTGCTCGACATCCATTCGATATACAGACCCCGAAACGCGTCCTCATGTGAAAGAGCAAGCTGGAAAACCGAGTGGGCTGCAGCCTTGTCCCTTGTCAAAAGCTTTTGGTGCAAGTATGATACACGCCAAAAAAGCAGCCATGGAAGGACATTTGAGAAAAAAATCAACTTGGATCGCACAGAAACCTTTCAAAACTTGCACAGAAGAATGACACGTTTTAGGGTGTTAATTCGACAAGGGCAAAGAGCGGTAACAACGTCTCAATCGAGTGAGAACAGCGCTTCAAACGCGCTTTGCCACGCATTCCAAAACCACTAAATAAAAACGAGCGTTTTTTAACCCCGAAACGCGTCCCAACGTGAAATAGCGATCCACAAACCCCGACCGGGGCTCAACTTGAAGCCCCATAATTCATTGTCGTCTAACGCTCTATTTATACGCAAGATCCAAAAAAAAATGAAAATCGTGCTTTTGCGCATTTTCTCGGGCACTTGCACAGATGCTAGCTTTTTCTTTTCACGCTTAATTATTGCGCAAGCACATATCTGTGAATATGGCTAGATAGGCAGAGTCAAGTCAGCATCGTGTCCGCCGAACTGAAACCAAAAATGCAAGATCTCGAAGTAATTGTACACGAAGTTGCAGAAATCTTAACGCAATCTCTTTAAAACACATGCGCTTTTACCGTCTTTTATCGCAAATCCATTTGAGGTGACTTGCGGGCCAATGCGTTGGGCCATTGTCGCGTGTGCTACCAGAATGGACAAATCCTTATCCCATTTTGGCGGGGAGCGTCCTCCGTATCTTATTCATGGGGTCCTATATTTGAGCGAGAGAATGCTGAACACGGGGCTCCAGCGACATCATGTTTTTTCAGAGATCGGACCACTCAGTCCTGAGAAAATGCATTTTGCATGAATCAGGGCCAAATCGACCCTGTAAAGGCTAGCTCGCCGAGATATCGACGCGATGTCCCCAAATTACAAGCGCTTTTACCGCGCTTGCCCGCTGATTCATTTGAGGTGTCTCACGCGTTGGGGCACTCAGCCGTTGCCGCGGTACGGGACCAAATAGTGGTGATGTCACCCCATTTACGCCTATGATACAGTATGAAACTGGCGCTTCCTCAGAAACTTGCTCATCTGGTCCCAAATTTGGAACAGTTGACGGTAGACGCAATTTTCCAATGATGTTAATTTTTTTCGCGAATCGGATCACTCAGTTCTGAAAACTCTCGAGATTCGTGTTTGCTAGTGAAAACCCTGCGCCAAACAATGTTTTACGCGTTTCCCCTGATGAGCTTGACTATCTGGCGCCAAATTTAAACCAGTGGATAGTTGACTCAGAGAGTCAGATTGTCAATGACTTGAAGTTTTTTCAAAGGTCTGATCACTCAGTCTTGAGAAACTGCATTTTTCATAAATTCAGGGCCGAAACAGGGTCAAAACGATCCCTGAAGGCTAACTCGCCGAGAACACGACGCGATATCCTCAAACGACAAGCGCTTTCACCGCGTTTGCCCGCTAATTCATTTGAGGTGTCTCACGCGTCGAGGCGCTCAGCCGTTGCCGCCGTACAAGATCAAATGTTCGTGATTTTACCCCTTTATTTTATGCCTACAGTACGAAACTGGCGCTTCCTCAGAAACTTGACCATCTGGTTCCAAATTTGGACCAGTTGAGGGTAGACCCAATTCCTCAGTGATACTCAGTATGTGTTTTAGAATGTGATCTCGCCGAGCTGGGACCTATGTAACAGATTGAGGCAGATGAAAAAAAAACCATCATTCATTTTTTTTTATTTTTTTATTTTTTTTTTCTCGTCTTACTTAGAATGATTCAATCTGCCGCCTCTTCCACCACGACCTCCTCCGAGATCAACACCACCGTGTCTCTGTTCTCCGACGATGATGTCTTTTATGAGGTATTTACCTAATACTGTACAGCAACGACGGCGTGGTGCTGGGGCCCCATCCGCCATAATACCGGTAACTTGATCCGGCGAAAAATCTACAGTACCTCCTGAGAAAGGTACTGGCCAATCCGACAATTTGGCAATTGACAGGCTTTTTGGAAGCAGTTTCAACTCATGAAGAAACCGTCCGGCTGGCGGTCGCGGCGGTAGAGACAGCCAAGATGCGAGGAGGACACCAAGTAGCAACGAGTGCTGAAGCGGCGACGCGAGGAGGCGACATGGAAACAGTACTGGCCCAGGTCCAACACTGTCTATACCAAGCCGAAGAGGAACTTCGCGCGGTGCTCACTGCCGCCGAACGATACAGTATATCAAGGACAAGCAACAAGGAGCTCTGAACTGCCATCTTTTCCCTTTTGCCTTTCATTATTGGGCGCTCCCTCCAGGCGCGCGCGTTATTTATTTTTTTACTCCCTTATTCGTCCCTCCTTTGTTCACTTTCCTAGGGCCTTTTTGGGTGCATACTGCATGTGTTTTAGAGTGTGATCCCGCGCTGGGACCTATAATATCATAACAATAATGTACGTAAGATTTTTACAAATACAATATTAAAAACCGTATGATAAACCATAATTGCTTGGATCATTCGCCTTCAAAACTCTTCATCATTACAGTAGGCCATTTCGTCGCGTCTCTTCAACGTGGTGTCGAAAACCAGAGGTTCGTTGAGTCGTTGTTGTGCAGACGAAGAATCAAAAATACAGTAATATCAACAACAGTTTCACAATAATTACGTACTTTATGTACAACATTTTCTTGGTCAAATTTTTCTTCAATCTCCATGAAATTTGCATTGTTTGAATCAGACGGGCTTGGACGTCATTTCCGGAGGAATGTTTGTTTCTTGCCGGTGCTGTTTGGCCGTTGTACGCTTGTGAAAGTCATTCAAAATTTCAAAAAATTCAACCATGTAGTTGTTCTCGGCAACCGATACGTAGGACGACGACACATACACGACGGCGCTTTCAAAGTACTGTAGTGTCGAACCTCTATCGAATGAGACCAGTTTCATCGATGGATGGCTAAAATTCGCAGAGAAAATTTACTTTTTCATCAAAATCTTTAATCGGGATTTGCTCGACAACGGTCTAATCAAACTTCGGTTTTATTGCAGTTTTACTAACAAACATGGGGACAAAGCACCTAACGGGATAACTTTCGACAACATTCTAGCTTCGGTTTTAACTTTTTGCATCAGTCATTTGGCCATTCTGCAGTAGTCCACAGCGCGCACAAAAAGGTGCAAAATAAAAAATAAAAAAATAAAAAAGTAAATATTCCATGCAATCCACCACCTTAATTGATCGGGTGTCAACCCTTAAATTTTTGCAAAAAAAATCTTGGCCAAAGCAGGCAATTTTTCTCAGTCGATCGCCGTTCATGCGTTACTCTTTGGGAGTTGTTCGTAATTTGGGGCGATCTGCCATCATTTTGTCTGCCAATGGCAAATGGTAGGAGTTACCTGTTTGGGATGCATTGATCACTCGGAGTTCGAATTTTCCCAAATTAGGCATTTTCTGAGACTGAAATGTGTGACCCCTGAGTGACCCCTGAATTTTTCAAAAGTGGTCGTAGCGCTTTGGGAGTTTAAGCTTTTTTGTTGCAAATTTCGAGCTGAATGCGATGCGGCTGTTTTTGAGCGTGGTCAAACATGCAGATGGACAGATAAACGGAAAATAGTACAAATATGATATTTTTGGCATTCTCGAGTCTAAAAAAAATCGGGCGGGTCCGTTTTGATTTTTTGAACACTGGACTGTAGTTTACAGTATGCCATGACTCATTTTAAATTGGCGGGCGAGCAGACTGCTGCAAAAAAATTTCTGGAGGCACGGCAGGTCGACAAAGTCTGAAAACACGCTTTTTGGATTTTACAGTATAACGTAAATGTGTACTATGCTTTTGTGCAGTGTAGACGTGTAATGGATCGTGGATGATAATTCTTCAACACATCAGCAGTGGGGTCAGATTCATGTGCTCCAAAGGGGTTCGTTGTTTGCTTGCCAGTTTTACTTGAGTAGAAGAACTGACGATATCATACACCAGCAAATAGTATGATATTTTACGCGTTGTTACAGTAATAGTACAGTAATTAATTTTGCAGAGCAGTTGTATACGTACTGTATGTTGTATTACAGTACTATAATAACAATTCGCAGAACTCGACAAAAATTACAGCAAGTACAGCGCGCTCTCGGGCGCATCAACAAAAAAAAGAGAGGTGATATGATATCATACATACAGTATGGTATGATACGCAAGAAAGGCGGTCAAAATGCAGAATGACGAAAAATCGCGTTTGTAATAACCAGTCTGTTTTTCTAGACACATTTCAGTACAGTAATACACAGCACGACAGGTACTGTAGTAATTTTCGTTGTTGTCCATTGCAAACTGGTACTGTAGAGTGTGTATGATATCATAATGGAAAAGATCTGGATGTGTGATTTTTCCTAGAGCTAAGCGCGTTGCGCCGTATTTTTATTGGGTTTCAATGGTATCATATGCTGCGGCATATGTTGCTAGTGGTGAAATAGTATGAGAAACAAAATGTGCAAAGCATGATATATGTACAGAGTAGTAAGGGTAGAAAAAGGAAAAAAATAAATAGCAAGTGAAAATGGAGCGAAATCAGCAAATGCAGCGCGTGTCGATGCCATTGGCAAAGTCCATGACAAGAATGCGGTGGTCCTGGCTCGCGCTGACGATGCGCTTTTCATCAAACTTGACGTCAAAGACCCAGCGAGAATGGCCGCTTTGGAAATTGAGTGTACACAAGCCTGTTTCCATGTCCCACACGCGGATGCTCTGGTCGTAGCTTGCGCTGACGATGCGACCTTGTGAAAAACTTAGCGCACGTACCAGGCCGAGGTGTCCTTCTAATGTGCGCACGCACTCGCCAGTCTAAATAAAAAAGCATGGCAAATGAGCACGCGTGCCCCCCGTTTTTTCTTGTTTTCATGGCACTGTACCTTTGCGTTCCAGATGCGAATGGTATTGTCTTGTGACCCACTGACGATGGTGGATCCATCAAAGGCAACGCACGTCACAGGATGTGTGTGGCCGTTGAATTGCTGTAGTGGCTGGCCAGATTCGATGTCCCAGAGCTTGATCGTGCTGTCTTTGGAGGCCGAGACAAACATGGAGCCGTGCATCTTGACTGCATTGACGTGACCCGAGTGCGCATTGTGGATGACGCGTACTGTTTCCCAAGTGCCAACGCGTGTGATGCGAATCATATTGTCGCGCGCACCGCTAATCACGTATTTGTCGTTGAAACACAAGTCAGAAATCTTGGCCGTGTGACCCTGAATAAGAGCAAAAAAAAAAAAATGAGTTGACACGTCCCTGTGTGTCCCTCCCCCCCTTTTTTTTTTTTTTAAAAAAAAAATAAAAAAAGGCGCGACTTACGGTGATGCGCTTGACTTGTTGGAGTGTGCGCATGCACCAGACAATAAGAGTCATATCGGACGAGCCTGAAATGAGGTAATCTTGGTTGTATTGCAGGCAGAGCACGCTGCCATCGTGGCCGACGAGGGTGCGGACGCATTGGAACGAGACGGCATCCCAGATTTTAATGGTGCAATCGCGCGAGCCGGAAACGACCTTGCGGTCGTCGAATTGAACACAATAGACGCCGTCTGTGTGATCCAGCAGGTAGCTGGCCGATACCTGGCCCAGGCGCCACCGCTGCTCGAGCCGATGCCGCTGCATGTACCAATAGCGCCAATCGATGCGGTCCAAAGTCACGTACGGCTGCAAATACGACGGCAGGTGAAACTTCCACGCGCGCCATTGCATCAGACGGTGCCATTCGGCGCCAACAAGGCTAATCGTGCGCCACCGGTGGCTCAAAAGCCCAAGCGTGAGCAGGTCGTGCACGTCCAAATGTCGCACAATCTGGTGAATCAGCTCGTTTGGTAATTGGCTGATGAAATCTGCAAAAAGAACAAAACGAGGGCAGGCAAACGCGCCGTTTGGGTCGTGGTGAGGACGCGGGACGACGGGGATTCATGCAGTGTAACGTTTTTTTTTCTCTTTTTTTTTTTTGCCTTTTTATTTTTACCTTTGGCATGAAATGGTGTGGTGGCCGGTGGCGGTCTCCTAATCAGCGCGGGTGACGAGCGGCGCTTCTCCATTGGGCGGCGCGCTTGCTTTTGACGTGCGCCCATGGGCGCGAACATGAGCCTGCTTTGTCGCTGGTCAGGGCTGACGTCGTAAGCCAAGAAGCGCGACGATTGCTGCCAATCGCTGTCTGTTAACGGTCCAGACTGCTCTTGCTGCTGCTGCTGCTGTTGCTGCTGCTGCAGTTGCAGGTTGTGCTCGAGGTACGCTTGGTGATCGGTGGCAATACTATATTGCGATGACCGGTGGTGGAGCTGACGGACGCCTCTGTGGTTCATCAGGTCAAGTCGGGGGTGATAAAACTGGAGAAAAGGGCGAGAACAAGTAAACACTCGGTCAATGCAAGAGAATGGATGAGTACAGGGGGGCGCGTGACAACGTGACGACGTGAAACTATCGTAAAAAAGCAAAAATACACACATAAACACAAAAAACAAGCACGTGTGAGTCTACGTTTATCACGCCGAGGAGTCCACTTTACCAAGACAAAGAAAACAAGAGACGCAGGAAGAGAAAAGCGTGAAAAAAAGAATGAGCATACAAGGAAAAAAGAGGGCAAAAAGAAAAAGACAGAAATCATTACGCCCTTTTTATGAGAGAGCGTGGGCGGGCGAGGGGCGGGGCTGGAAACAAAAACAATGCGGCGAAAAAGGAGAAGCGCTTTCGCGCAACCTAAAAAAAGGAGACCGGCGGGGCGCAAAATGGCGAAAAAAAAAAAAAACTGTCCCACAAAGAAAAAAAAAAAAAGAACCAGGTGCAACAAGGGGAGCAGCATGCTGCCTGCACCACGGTTACCTCAAAAGTGGACAGCCACATGGAAAAGACGCCCTTCCATGCTTCGCCTTCCTAAAAAGGCCCCACATCAACAAATCAGACAACAATGACCAGATGACCTTTCAGGTTCTTTATTGGCAAATGGACAGATCAATGAATTGATACGCACACCATTGCTTTTGCTCGCGCACAATGGCCAGGAGGAGTGTGAACACATCGCCGTACTGGCGGAGAATCAGCTGCTTGTCTAGAAAAAGAAAAAGATCAGCATCTGGACGCGTGGCGCGTCCCAAAGAGACGCGCTATTGTCAATTCAACCCCCGCGTGAGAATGATTTTTTTTTTTTTTTTTTACCAGCGTCCGTGCCACCCTGTTCCTGCACATCAAAGAGCGATTCAAAGTGCACAAGCTGGGAATACAAGTTTTCTTCGGTATACTAAAAAATTGGGCGTGGATATCGTCGTTTTGTCTTGTTCTTTTGTTCTTTTTTTTTTTTTTTTTTGTTCTTGGCACTTACACTTCGCAGCATAATGCCTGTGCAACCATTGGGATTGGCGCAGTGGGCCGTAAAGTGGGCGGACTCATAGTCACAATCGGCATTGTTGCATATCCACGTGGTGTTGTAATAGCGCTGAATGTAATGGCGGAGCGCGAGCCGAAGCTGGACGACAATGGAGCCAATGTTGAGGACGTGCAGGCACTGCGGGCGCGGGCATTGGAAGCCGTATGCGAAGCGCCCGGGCGCTCGTTCAACGGCAAACGCCGGCATCTCAAATGCGTGGTGACAGCCGCGGCAATGCACCATCCATGGCTCTGTTGCTGGCCGCTCAAGGCGCGTAAACTCGGCATTGTCCGACGACCGACGCACGAGACCCAACTTGGCGCGTCTTTTCGTCTTGGTCGAAGCAGACACACCCAGCAAACCCGGAAACATCGACGTGTCCATCAATTGCTCGCACAGACGCGCCACCGGTGGCAATACTTGGCTCTCCAAGTACCAGTCCAAGTCTTTGAATCAGAAACACAAATAAAAATCGAGACGTGTCAGTCCTGTATTCATTTTCTTGCTTTTTTTGCATTTTTTGATTTTTTTATTTTTTTTATTTACCTAGCTTGGCGAGACCTTGTTCAATGGCGCCAGGCATCACGGCCCTGTCGGCCACATTCGCATGCTCCTTGTCCGACTTGCTAATCACGTAGCCAATGACATCGCCCTGCTTGATGATTTTGCCGTATTCACGCATTTTAATAGCGACGCGCACATGTGGTAGCGTGTGCCCGGTGTCATATTCGTGCAGCGGCTTGGTCACTTGCTAAAGAGTGCAAGCAATGAGACCTGAGCCGGATAAAGTCCGCGTATTTTTACCTTGAAGATGACAAAATCACGGATGGGTAGCGAATTTTCACGAACATTTTGGTTCACGTTGCTGAGAATAGACTCAATTGCGACTTTCTTATCTTCGTGAGCCGATAAAATGACTTTGAGCACGGCCCTGGGGAAGAAAAAAAAAACACAATCAAGGAAACATGAGAGATCCCTCGCGCCCTTTTTTTTTTTTTTTTTTTTTTGCAAAATCTTACATGGATGTGTCTCGAGAGAGTGAGCACCAATCCCGGCGAACAAGGTCAACGCCTTTAGTTTCAATGCGCGACACCCATTGATCTTCACGCTGCATGACGGTGAGGGACGCGTACTTTTTCTTGGTGAGGATCAGCAAATGCTTGAAATAACCGTCGATGCCCATTTCAAGAAGACGATACTGCTCGTTGATGACGCGCTGCATGCGCTCGCCAATGGCCATGGCCTCTTTTACATCATCCTTGTACGTGGCAATCATGACCGAGTCGGTGTCGCCGTAAATGACATCTAGGCCAAGGTCTTTGGCGACTAGCACCGTGTCCTGCAGTGTGCGACGGCCAATGGACGTGATGAGCAGCGCCAGCGGCCGCGCAAAGAACCGGGAAATCGACGATCCAAGGCACCCGTACACGCTGTTGGCCATGATCTTCAATGCCTGCTGCTGAATATCAAACTATGACAATAAAAAAATGAGAAAAAATTGGCAATTCGAGCTCCGCGACGCGTCTTTCCCCCCTTTTTTACCTGCTTGAGACGCGACCTTTCGATCCCCGATTGTTTCATTTCCCTTTTGATGGCGTGGCGCTCGTCAACAAAGCGTTTGACAAGCGTGGGTAAGACGCCCGTAGGCAAATCGGCGTCAGGCACGTCGGGCACATGGTGCTCAATGTCGCCATCCACGTTGGTATAGACGGGCCGGTGCACGGTGGTGAAGCAAATGTTGAATTCCTGGATGATGCTGGGGTATAGGCTGTTGAAATCAAGAAGCACCACGAATTGGTCGTAAAAGCCAGTGCGCGGCTCAAGCACAAGACCACCTGTCGATTCCACCTGCTTGGTCGCGCTCAGGACAATCGCATTACCCATCTTGTTATCGTCGTCTTCTAAAAATGGAAGGGAAAAAAGTTGGCAAGACGCGTTTTCTCGCATTTTTTCATTTTTTTTTTTTTTTTTTTTTTTTTTTTTTACCATCGAGCTCGTTGAATTTGACAGTGTTCCAATTCTTTTGCACACGATCTGGACACAGGTAGCCAAGGCGATGGAATTCATGTAGCAGCAGATACTCGTTTTGGTTCGTGCGAGAGCCGACCAAGGAGCTAGACCTAAGAATGGAGGTAATTGAGTACGTGTATGAGCTCGAACCCCCCCCAAATTTTTTTACCATAGATTGCCAGCGAGATTGGTCAGGCGCTTGGTGAGCGGAAGCACTTGGACCTTGTACACGAGGGCCATGGTCGCATACGCGCCAACCCAGCAGTGCTGCGCGAGCTCAATGATGCCGTTAGCGCCTGATGCGAACCTTTGCTTGATCTCCTTGCTCGACACGTCCGCATAGTCGATGTGCAGCTCCGACAACGCGAGCGCTGGCAGGTCGTACGCCTTGGCTTTGATCAGATCCATGCATGCGCTCCGTGAATCGCACACCAGCCGGCCTGCAAGCACCCGCCGCTCCTTGGCACTTGAGTAACCCGTGCCACCAGGTCCATATTGGAGGTGCGGCATGCTGGTCATTGCCAAAAGAAAATAAAAACAGATGAACTTTTGATCCATTTCTATTTTCCCATTTTTTTTTTTTCGCTTACTCGGCCCATTGGAGACGGCCAATCTTGTGCCACCACGCGACGCGCAGATCCCTCATGCGGCGCAGCAGCACGTCCAGCGTGAATCCAGTAAAATCATGGCCAACCAAGATGTCTGGATCAAACCGCTGAATGTAAGCTAATAAAAAAAAAAAAAGCAAAATTGAGCGGTCGTCCACACGTGACACATACCCAAATTGCCCCAATTCAACTTTACTGCACAGCAAACTCAGCAAAATGTATTCGTTGAACACGGCATGGATCTTCAAGCCGGCGTCTTCGGCCTTGGTCAGATGCGCTTGCATGTTGTTTGGCCACAAGCCCTTGTTTTGCAAGCACACAAGCGCAATACGCGCATTTTCCTGCTCGGCCACTTGATCTGCTTGATCAATGTTCACTAGACAGACGAAGAAAAAAAGAAAGAGAATGAAACGCGACGCGTAAACGATCAAATCGCATTGTTTTCTTTTCTTTTTTGTTACCCTTTGGCTGTACAAAGATGCTGGCGGCGACAATGTTGTTGACTTTGGCGTCAATGTCCAAGGAGGTGAGCAGGTGGATCGACATGATACACAGTGGGGGCGTGGGCAGCGGCTGGGTGGCATGATCGTCGGTGGGAAGCGCGTGCACGCGATTCATGTCGTCGATTTCCAACTCGTAATGGCACCAAGACGAACGCACATCTTGTTGGTCGACCAGCACGCGTGGCTCTTGCAAATAAAGCCATTGCGGGCCCTTGATCCCGCGCTGCACAAGCAAATGTTCCAATGGCATCGTGGTCGTGCCAAACACGTGGCTGTACGTCTCGCCATTCAGATCAGAAGGCGGTGCAGGATCTACAAACCACGAGATGAGCACACAGAGAGCCAATTGCTCTTTTCTCTCTCTCTCTCTCTCTTTCTAAAAATCTCACCTGCATAGCTGTATTGATATTTGAGATAATCGGCCTCGCGAGGCACGTCCGGCAGATCAAACGCGTATTTTTTGCGTTCCACGGTGCACGTATAATTCGAAACATTGCATTGCAGCAGCACGTCGCGAAATTCCGTCATCACCTGCTCCTTGGAAACAGACTCGCGCTGTGTTGTCTGCGTGACCTGCGAGTTTTGCGTCGGCGTGAAGCTGGTGTCCTTGTATTTTGAATCACGCGGCAACACATAGATTGTCCGCTTGATATTCTTGACAAGCACGCAGCAGCTATGGTACGCGTCTTCCGACGCATTATACACCTTGTCGAAAAAAAAAAAATCGAACGTAAAATCGCTATTTATCTTTTTTTTTCTTTTTTTCTTTTTTTACCTTGCCAAAAAGGTAAACGTAGCCATGGGCCTCGAATTGCTGCGCATCCATCCACCAAAAGGGCACATACCCGCGTGTGTCACATTCAATGCCATCCAAGGTGTCAAACGACGCGGGGGCAGGCGTCACACTGCTTTTTTCCGAAAGTTGCTGCAGCATGTACGTTGCATGGTCCAGCCATGATTCGGTATCTTGCTGTGTCGATGCCAGCGACGACAGTGGCGGGTCCCATGGCGCGTGTATGGTGGAAATGGATGCCACGGGCATTGGCAGCGTCGGCGTGACAATGGGTGAGCTTGCTTTTTGACCATCCGGCTGCGATGAGGATGGCTCGGGACGCGCGTTTTCAACAGATGGTGCGCGTGGTGGAGGAATTGGGTCATGCAACATTGAGTCTAGCAAAGAATCAATCGAGTGCGGCGATGCTGCATTGGAATCTGGCGATTCAGGCGGCGCTTGCGCGTCGGCAGCCGGTGATGGCGGCGCAGGCGACTCGTTTTGCGTCTGTTGCGATGTGGCATTCGTGGGCATAAAGGAGGAGGTGCTTGTCTGGACGGGCGATGGCGGAAGGGGCGGTGTGGTGCTGGTATTGTTTGTTTGTGCGGCCGTGGAAGCCTGACTGCTAATGATCAGGGGCCAATCGGCCGTGGACGGCTGCGACAGCGGTTGTTGGCGCAGCAGTGGCGACGGCGACCTAACCTGTGGCGCTGAGCACGAGCTTGGCACGCTGCGGGGCGAGCTGACGGACTGCGTAGGCGTGATATTCGTCGGATCAGGCCCGTACGTCAGCGATCCATGGCGATTCCGCGCGTTTTTCGCATTTTTCGCGTTGGAAGACGACGACCGTGGCTCAAAATCAAATTGCCACGCAAAAGGAACCGGCTCAGTCACCGGCGAACGTGTAGATGCGCGCAAGGGCGATTTTGCAGCCATTCTCGGTGGCGAAACAGGCACGTACGAGGGCGACTGCGTGGCCGGCGCGTATGTCGGCGAGCTCGCTGACGGCCGGGCAGGCGTATTAGGCTGCGGCGACGCCGCCACATTTTCTGCCGGTGGCGTATGATAGGTTTCGGGCGATGTAGCGGGCGACGATGCAATGCTGATGACGTTGGCGGGCGCTGCGGCGCTCTGTGGCGACACTGGCGCTGCGGACGCGCGCAATGGTCGCCCTAGCGCCTTGTCAGGCACCTTGCCGGGCTCCCAGCCCTGCAAAAACGAAGGCACAGCTGCGCTCGGCTTAAAAGACAAATTGCGCGCAAATGAAAATTGTTTTTTCTTCTTTGTGCGGGAACCCTAAATAAACGTGGTCAGTCGCTTCCAGAAAAAAAAAAAAGAGAGAGAGAGAGAGAGAGAGAGAGAGATCGATCCTTGCTCATTACCTGCGATTCGTCCATGGGCGTCGCCTCTCTCTTGTCGCCACCTAATAAAACGTGTCAGAAAAAGCATGCCATTTTATTTAATTTGCATGTTCGTTAGGGGGTTAAGAGACAAAACTTACATCCTTGGTCGCTCATGGAGGGAAAAAAAAAAAAGTGAAAAGACAAGAAAAAGGGAAAAGGGGAAAGGGGGCGCGCAGCGCTCTTTTGACCGCGAGGCGCCAAACGCCAGCCAATCGGCCGGCCAATCAGCCTTCGCGTTGCCATTCATGCGTGGAAATGGTCCCAACCTCCCAAACAGGCAGAAATTTATTATGTTGCCGTGTCTTGAACGCGAGTAATTGCAAGTTTCCGAAAAAAAAAAGAATAAGAAATGGACAATTTATCAAATTTCTCGGGTCCAAACTAACGCATTTTTCATGGGCGGGCAAGAAGGGTGTAAAAACATTTCTGGAGGTACAACCGGCCGGCAAAGTTCGAAAAACGCGTCTTGCAAGGGCAAGCGTTTACTTTTGTGAGGTCAAGGGCAAGCGTTTACTTTTGTGCGGTCTGTAGCGCTTTGCTGCCACACTTTACGTGAAAGCTCTCGATCGATTCTGTCTGCTGCGCCTAGAAAAAGATGGTATCCAACTCTTTATTTTTGTGTAAAATCCAAAAAAGCGGGTGGAAATGGTATTTTGTGCATCTTCTCGGACACTGGCTTTTGCTAATTGATTCTGATTTCAAACGGTCACAGAAAAACACGCTTCACGCTTGCAGCAACGACCACACCAAATTTGAAAGGCATAAGTTCCCCGAATCAGATGCGTCGTGGAAAAAAAAACATGCGTGTCCAGTTTCTCGTGCTATGATGTCATGCCAGCGTTGTAAAGGACCTGGGGAGTGGAGACAGAGTTTGTTTGAAAGGGCAGAAGTTTCCACACTCTCGAGTGTGAGCAATCATCGCCGAAGCATCTATTGCAGAGCCGAGGTGCGGGCAAAGTAGCATACATAAAACTCGGCTGTTCATTTCCATTTGTGCTCATTGTGCATCGGCCAGCCTGAAAATGCAACACACAGGACGATTTTGCATCGACTCGGTCAAAACCAGACAAAAATGCGAGATCGGGTGGAGCACAATATAGCATCATCATGGAAAAAAGAAAAAAGTATGATAAAAAAAAAGGAAAAGAACAGCGTCTCCATTTGGAATAGCGAGACGCGTGACGGAGAAGCATTTCTGAAGGGTCACGCGATCGGTAATCTATGCCAAAAAAGTGGGTTAGCATGGTGCATGCCCCATTGGTTCACAAAACCCGACGTTTGCAGTCAAAAGAAAGAGAAAACAACACGGAAATAGCTCACCAATCGCCAGCGACGCGGTAGCTGCACGCTCAACGTGCGTTCGCCCGAATCGCCACGTATCTACAGGCATGTCCAATCGTACCAGTTTCAGGTGAATCCAAGGGGTAAGATCAAGGACCATTCAGAGTCAATTTCCGATGGAAAAAAAAAAAAAAAATAGGTTGCTCCCCGCCTTGGGTTCAGGGATCATGCAACCGGGTCGTCTTTTGTCTGCATTGGTGTGCGGTCATTTCAGCCCAATCGGCTGGCGGGATCAAACAATCCCCCTTCCCCCCCTTTTTTTTTCTGCGTGCGGCACAATGGACCCACGAAGATCCATGATGAATAGGCCCAATGGGCAATGAAATAGGTGAAATGGGACGGAGCTGGCGGGTTGTGCTCTTGCCAAATGCGATGTTATTGTCCTACATGAAGGCGTGATCTGGGCGCTTCGGCATGGACCCCATGCGAAAAGGGCAAAATGCAGGGCGCCTTGCGACGAGGAAAGGCTGCCGGTGCATAAGAGGTTCATGCAGTCCCAAGGCAAGAGATTCCAAATGAGCAGAAAAGGGGGGGGGGAGGGAGGGAGGTGGCGCCATTGCTAGCGAAACCATGAAAAAAAAGGCATTGTTGTCAAAGAGGGATCGTGCCAGATCTTGCCAAATCACAAGGTTTAGCTGCTTCCGTAAGGAAAAAGGAATAGCTCGTGACAAAAAAAAAAAAGCAAGGCACAAAAGGGCTTTGTCTGGGTCAAATCAAATGGCCCATTGGCGGGCAATTTGGATGCCAGCCAGGTAAATTGATGGTTGCATGTCGCACAATGAACAGAATTTAGCTTTTTCTTATTGCTTTTTTTAGATCTCGACCTCTTTTTTGGATCCCTTTTGTCGCCGTTCCCCCCTATTTTTCCCCTTTTCTTTTCTCTCTTTTTGTTTCCCTCGCTTTTTATTTTTTATCTTTTTTTTTTTTCTATAACCATGCGAGCTCTTTACGTCTTGGTCATAGCCCTGCTATGTTTCCAAGCCGTCTCGGGGCAGATTTTCCCCACGATCGGGTCGTCGTCGTCCGTTCCTCCACTAACATCGTCGTCATCTTCTATTCCGCCATCGTCTTCGTCCAACCCGCCGTCGTCGTCATCTATCCCACCCATCTCTTCGTCTTCGTCGGTGCCCGTTTCATCGTCGTCGTCCCTGCCTTCGTCGACGCCGTCGTCGTCGTCTGTGCCATCGACGTCGTCGCAGCCGTCCACGAGCACCGAATCCACGACGTCGTCTGTGTCGTCGAACACGGGCACGTCGACGCCCACGAACAAATCCGAGCCTGTCCTTGCGACGGGTGCCATTGTGGGCATTGTTGTCGGTGGCATTGGTAAAGACGAAGCTGCCCTTGTTTACAGGGGGTGGGGATGAGAAAAAAAAGAGGAGAAAAAGGGGGAATGGCGCGCAGAAAAAACCGCCTCTTTTTGTTCTCCCACGCCAAAACCTGTCGCTCACTCGCACTCTCTCTTTTTTTTTTTTATCTCCCTAAAAACAAAAAAAAGTGGGTCTTGCCCTTCTTGGTGGTATTGTGACCTGGTTGAACCGCCGTGGCGGGTGCACGAGCAAGACGCGCAAGCGTCGTCCTGCCAACTTTGACGAGTTTGGGCTTGCCGAACGTGATTTCCCGCACCACCGTTCGCCGGCCATGGCCAATGCGGGCATGGCCACGCCACAGACGGCGAACAAGACGCTGGTGGGCAGCGCGGCAGCGGCGGCGTCGCCGACATTGCCGCGCATGAACGACCAGGGCAATTATTACGGCGATTATCCTGCGCATGCCACGGGCTACGAGCAGTATCACGATGGCGGCTACTACTACCCGCAAGACGGCGGCTACTATGACGAGAATGGCTACTATTATGACGCCGCGGGCCAGCCCATCTACGACCAGCAGCCACAGCATCAGCAGCAAGCGTACGCCGCCAACCCAGGCATGATGGCCCCCTTGCCGCCAACGCCTAGCTCCGGCGCCGCCACAGCCCACACGGGCAGCGGCTCGCCTCCAGAAATCCACAAGCCCGACGCCGCAAGATAAAAAAAAAAAGAACAGTCAGGGCCAAGATCCGCCTATTTCTCCTTTTTTTTTTTTTTTTTTTTCTCTCTCTCTCCCCTGTTTCCACCCACTAATGCTTGTATTTTTATGACGTTACTGCACTAGTCTTTCGCTCCTCCTCCTTTTCGTATTATTTATAGCTTTTTTAAACTTCTAAACCGACCATTTTGATGTAATTGTCCACATGGCCAAAGAGTGGGGGAGAGTGGAAAAGGCTGAAAAGAGAGAAACGACCGAGGTCATGCATTCGAGACGGCCATGCGCCATGAATGCAATCAAAAAGTGAGGGCCTTGCTTGGCAAAAAAAAAAGGTGTACAGGGTCAATTTTTTTTTTTTTTTTTTTTTTTTTTTTTTTTTTGTGCGAGGATGGGGACCACCATGTGGCTGCCTTCCCTTTTCGATGCTTCGCATTTTCCGGATCAAAAATCATAGATTGCGCTTTATTTTGGCTATTACATGGTGAAAAAAAGAAATAAGAGACGTAGAATGACGAGAAACATACAATTATGTGCATGGGGGAGAGCAAATGAAGAATGGGGGATGCAAAGGGAGATAAAAAGAAAAAAAGGGGATCAAGGGGTGGGGGAGGCGCAGAGGCTGCATTGGAATAGAGTCTATTATGTCCTATGATGTCGATGGATGGAGGGGGGGATTAGATGCTGGAGGACGTGGATGAAGTGGAGGTGGTCGTGTAGATGCTCGATGCGTCGTCAAATGTGCGCTCGCCTAGTCAATAATAAAAAAAGGTGTCAATGGCCATGAAATTTCTCTTTTCTTTTTTTTTTTTTTTTTGATGTGATCCTTACGATGATAAGATGCCTTTGCGTCCCAGAGATCGGCCGTGTCCATGTCGTATTGGCCTGCGGTGCCGTGGCGCAGGTAATCGCTTACACGGGTCATGGCATCGACGGCACCGAGGTTGGCGGCAGCAAGCCAATGGTCGTAGGCGGCCAATTGGTCTTTTTGCACGGCAAGGCCCTCTTCATAGCACTTTGCGAGGGCGACCATGGCGTCGGCATGGCCATGGCGCGCCGCATCGCGAATGGCACGCATGGCGGCATGTTCATTCTTCTCAATGGGACCCCAGCCGTGCAAATAGTAAAAGCCAACCATCAATTGGGCGTCGTACCACGGCATGTCGTCGTCGTCATTGTCATTTTCGTTGTCATCCTGGGTTTCTTCAAGGTCGTCGAGGTCGTCGTTGGAGGATACAGCGGATGAATTGGTGCGGAACAGAGGACTTAGGCTGAGGAACGCGTCAAAGGCGCGTTGATGGTGTTGATTCGCGTCCAATGGATCGGTCGCTTGCTCGGCGAGCGCGTGTGATAGCTTGGCATTGGCGAGCTGCAACATGGCAATGGCG
Source organism: Gongronella butleri (assembly GCA_025201375.1). Classification (NCBI taxonomy): domain Eukaryota; kingdom Fungi; phylum Mucoromycota; class Mucoromycetes; order Mucorales; family Cunninghamellaceae; genus Gongronella; species Gongronella butleri. The sequence goes on along the minus strand of JAIWZP010000021.1, from coordinate 230,150 downwards.
TGGCGCGTGGCGTCATCGATGTTTTCGCCAGAATCGGGCGATTCGAATGTTTTGAGGGCCAATTGGTAGTAATAGGCGGCCTTGTCAAGATTGACGGGATGGAAAGCGGCGTCGTAGCCCTCCTGGTAATAGGAGCCGAGCATGAGAGCGGCGTGGGCGTGACCATGGTCGGCGGCCTTTTGAAAGTAGGCAAAGGCTCGGTTGTGATCCTGTGGGACAATGCGCGTGCCATTGCGTAGCTTTTTGCCTGTGTGATACAAATGACCCAAATGGAACGCGGCCTCGGGAATGTGCAAATCGGCGGCTTTGTTGAAATGGCTCAAGGCGTCGTCCCATTGCCTTGCCGCCCATAGCACGTGGCCCAAATCTAGATGCGCGCGTGTGTGGCCCGCTTGCACTGTGCGCCGGAGATGGATGATGGCCGTCTGCTTGTCGCGACGCACACCACCAAGTCCTCGTGCGTGGTAAACACCAACCATGTATTTCGCCTCCAAATGGCCCTTTGACGCTGCCGCATCAAAGCACTCGAATGCGCGCAATTGACCCGCGTCGCCGCCTTGATTGAACAGTAGCTTGCCCAGACGGAACGTGGCCTCGACATCTTGGGTTCGTTGCTGCGCGCGTGCGTAATAAACCATGGCTCGCGCTGCATCGGCAGTGGTGCCATCGCCGTCCTCGTAGCATCGCCCAACCATTAACAGAGCCAAGCTGAGCGTCTCATCGTCCGCTTTGGTCAATGTGGCGGACGTATTTGAAGCATTCGCGTCGACAATGGCCAAAAGTTCTGCAAATGCGGCGCGTGCATCGGGCTGAACGCCGCCAAGGCCCTTTAGTCGATAGTACGCGAGCCACACGCGACTGATCAGATGGTCCGGGTGGATTTGGAACCATTCGACGGCCAAATTCTGCTGTCCAAGCTCTTGGAATGCCAGCGCCGTGTACATGGCCGCCATCTTGTGGCCCTGTTGTGCAGCGCCGCGGAGCAGACCAAGCGCCATCATCACATCGCCGCCGCGCACGTCCGTGGCCGTGCCGAGTCCGTGTTGCATGGCAATGCCCAATTTCACCGCCGCTTCCACATCGCCAAGCTTGTGTGCACGTTTCAAAAGCTCAAACGCGTCCATGCCGTCCCATTGCACGTCGCCGGCGTGTTCTTGTTGCAGCACCATCGCCAATTCGCGCATACATCCGGCATGCCCCATCGACACGCCTTTTTCAAACCGCGCTTTCGCCTCGTCAGGAGCGTCATGTTGCTGCGCCCATTCACCGAGCGCGTACCACGCCTTGCCCTCGCCCTGATCTGCCGCTTCTTGCAGCCATTGGAGTCCGCCATCGATGTCTGTTTCGTCCTTTTCGCCGTAAAGGAGGAAATATCCTTTAAAAAAGAAAAAGAAGAAAATAGGGTTAGGGGATGGGGAGGCAAAACGGGTCGGCGGCAAAAAGAAAACAGGTTTTCGAACCAAATCAAGGAGAAAAAAAAATTAGGAGGATCTTCTTTTTACCGAGATAATAACGCGCAAGGCGCGCTTGCAGCCGTGTTTCGGGCGATTGGTGATTCATGCGCTGCAGATGCGGCTCCATGCACCTGATATGGGCCAATGCCTCGCGCGGCTGGTCCTGGTTGGCGCACAGGATCGCAAGGCGCAGCCGCGCACTCTGCTGGGGCCATGACACGTCCGGCACGTTCAACTTGCATGCCTCCTCATACGCCACCTTGGCACGACCCAGACTGCCGTCCGTCCCAATGCCAAATTCGTAGCAGACACCTAAAGAAGGGGGGGAAAGGGGGGGGGAAGGGGAAGACGAATTAAGAAACAACATGGATTTCGACTTTTTTTTCTTGTTTTACCAAGCAAATAGAGCGGTTCAATGGCGTCCTTGCCGAGCTGCTGGTCAGCCATGTCTTGTAGCCATCGGAACACCTGATCGAGGCTATCATTCGCAGATGGCGTGTGTTCCGGCCCGGCGGCCATGGCGTGCACGAGCAATCGGCTCTTGTTTAGCCGTGCGTACCAGCCAATCTGCGACCGAAGCGGGTGCCGCTTGATCAATGCATTGTACGTCTCGAGCGCATGCTCGCGCCCGCCGTGCCGTTCCTGGAATTCGCCAATCAGCAGCGCCGCCCTACCATATTATAAAAAAATCGAGCAAAAAATGAGCAAAAATATTACTGTTGACGCATTTTTCCATCTTTTTTTTTTTTTCCAATCGCGTCATTCTTTTTTTTTTCAGTCGTGTTTTTTTTCCTCCACATTTTTTCGTCATTTTCCGCGAGAAACTTACTTTAAATACTTTTTTTCCAGTGCATTTGTGAGACAGGTCAATGCCTTTTCGGTGTCCTGGGGAACGTGCCAGCCATGCTCATAGTAGCGAGAGCGCACGCACCAGGCCTGGGCATCATTGAGTTCAATGGCGCGTGTGAGCAAATGCCAGCCCTTTTCGTGGCTTTCTGGGTCGCTCGTATAATAGCGCTCGTACAAAAGAGCAAGTTCGCGATATGCCGATGGCAATTGCTTGTCGACGGCGCGCTGCAGCCATTGGCGCGCGTCATCGACGCGGTTTTGTGCAATCAACAAGGGCGCGAGCTGGACCATGGCGAGCGCGTAATCTTGGCGTGCTGACGCGTCGTACAGTTGCATGGCGGCATCCAAGTCCTTGTCGGTCAGCGGTGCAAGACCCTTGGCATAATAAATGCCCAGGCAATACTGGGCTTCGGGGTGCTGGTGCCGCTCGGCCGCCAATGAATACCAATGGAACGCGCGTGTGCGATCCTTGCCCTTGCGCTGCACAGAGCCATCCAATGCACGGAAATCGTACCCATTCGCGCACATGGACGCAAGTGCCAATTGTGCATCCAAGCTATCGTCCAGTGTCGCCGCCTTTTCAAAATAAGAAAATGCCAATGGCAAATTCGCTTCGAGCACCATCACCGCATCGGCGGGTGGCGGTGATGGCGATGGCGTTGCGGGGCCAATGAGCGACGATTTGGATGAATTGGATGACTGGGACGAATTGGACAATGGGGGTGAATGTGACAACATTGATGCTTTTGATGCTTTTAGTGCATTTGATGCATTGGACGCTTTTGACACGTTTGGCGCAACGATACCGCGTTGGTAGGCGAGCGCGACGGGCAGGTATGCGGGCGCATAGTGGTCATTGTCGGCCAATTGGCGCATGGCGTCAAAGGCAGCGCATGGATCGGCCGTGCACGCATGGCCCACCTGCCGATACGAGGCGACCATGAATTTGGCGTGGCACGTGATGTTGAAAATGTCCTGTTCGAGCACATCTTGCTTGGACGCTGCAGGCGGCCGCGTGGCAAGCGCCAAAAAGTGCGGTAATGCGTGGTCGTACAAGCCTTGTTCATGAAACAGCGTCCCAAGCGACAGCTGCGCGACAGCTGACCCTCCCTGCGTCGCCTGCTGGTAATAGTGGATCGCCAATTCTGTGTTTTGCGCCGTCCCGTGCCCATGCTGGTATTGCTCGCCCAAAAACCCCATCGATGACACATCGCCTTGTGCGGCCGCTGCCAAAAACAACCGATGCGCCTTTTTCTGCTGCTGCGCGCGTACCTGCGCGTCCGGATGCGCGTCAATGTAGCAAAGATGGCCCAATGCACGCTGCGCAGGCGCATATCCACGCGCAGAAGCCTTTGTAAAATGATCCACCGCCAATTGATGGTGGTGCCGACGCCGCTTGCCTTCCGTGGTCCATCGAACCGACGAATCAAACGCCTGACGCCCAAAAAGCAACCAGTATTCACGACCAAGCAAATAATGGTACATGGCCACTTTGCTGGACGCTTCTTCTTCGTAATGGCCGCCATCGATTAGCACACCGGCCCTGTCAAACCATTCGAGTGCTTGCTCAACATCCTCATGCGGCGCCTGCGTGTGCAAAGCACCCAATTGAAGCGTCGCAAGCAAGTCGCCCTGGATATATCAAAAATAAATGAATAAAATGAGCCCCCTCTACCACCCAAAACAGCCACGCGATGGTCTATTTTTTTTTTTTTCCATCATGGTCGTCATCTTTTTGGGTCCCATCTTGGCCATCTTGCATGAATTCTATTTTTGCCAAACGTCGCACACTTTTTTTTTTTTTTTTCTTTTCTTTTCTTTTTTTTTTTTTTTTTTTTGGCACACTTGTCGCAGCCCCATTGTTCTCATTTTCTCGTTTTTGGGTTCATGTGATCACGCCACGCTCCACCTCTCCCCCCCTTTTTTTAAACCCCCCCTTTTTTTTTAAGAATTTTTACCTGTTTTGCGGCCTGATGCAAAAGATAGAGGGCCAATTGGTCGCGGTTGGCTGCGGCTGCATGAGAGAGGGCCATGGGGTCGATCTCCAGCAATGTAAAGTCGTGATCGGTCATTTGCATCAGCAGACCGGCCAAGGCAGTTTCACCTTGCAGGCATCCATGGCGCCAAGCTGCAAGGAAACAAGTGAACGCGCGGCCCACGTCATTTGACGCCTGCGCACGGCTGCCCACAAGCAAGGCTGCGCGCGCATGACCGGCCGCCGCCGCATGTTCGAGATGCTGCCACGCTCTTTGCTCGAGAATCTGCTTTTGTTGTGGCTGTGGAGGCGGATTTTGCGTTTTTGTCATTGTCGTTGTCGTTGTCGTGGCACTGGCAGCGCCGGACTGCGCCAGCAAGAGCTGCCCTGCACGATAATGCGCCATGCTCGTCAATCCTGCGGTCGATGGCGTGCCGAGCGCGGCGGCGCGATCAAACCAATAGGCAGCTTTGGCAACATCGGCCGTGCCGTCGACAGAACCGTGATAGTGTGCAACCGCAAGGCCGTATGCCAATTCGGCATTGTCGGCAGCCGCCGCAAGCAGATCGTCCACGGTGTTGGGGATCGCAGACACATCGTGGTGCGCGTTATTATCGTGTGTTACGTGATGTCGCTCCATCATCGTCGACTCCATGGTCGTACGGTGGCTGTTGCTGCTGTTGCTGGTGCTGTTATTGGCGTGCAACGACAGCTTATCGAGGTGCGATTCAATCGACGAAATGGACGACGGACTGAGCGACGAAAGCGTGGAAAACAGCGCCGAATATTGCGAATGCTCGCTGATGGTCGATTGCACCTCATCAATATAAGGCACATCGTACAAATCATCCACGCGCTGCATCACCGACGCGTGTAAATACTCGTCCAGCGTCGACGCACGGCTCACATAAGCAAAAGGGTTTGTTTGTACGGGCTTTGGATCGTCGCGCCGTGTCACCATCGCCTCTTTGCCCATCGATGATGACGACGATACAAGCATGCTCGTGGGACGCGCAACAGGCGATCCACGTCGCGACGATGGCATCGATCGACTCGCGCGAGGCTGGCTTTGCTGGGCTCCCATAAAAAAAAAAGTCTAAATAGGATAGAAAAAAAAAAGGGTAACAGTCGAGTGTGGGGAGGCGGGGGGAATAATGGCACTCTGCCAAACAGAGAGTGCAAGAGGTGGCAAGGGAAAAAAAAGGGGGTGGGGAATAAAAGAAGGGGGAGGACCGTGGAATAAATAAAATAAAGGTATAAAAGCGACGAAAAACAGAGAAACAAAAGGAAAAAAAAAAAAAAAAAAAAAAGAGAGGAACAAGAAAAAGAGCAAGCCGATGAAAAAAACGCATGGGCAATAAATGGTGTTGAAACTCAGGGCTCACCAGCCCACGGACGACGCCGTGCTCGTCCGCGTTGTGTCCCCCAACCCTACAATCACCAAATCAAGGCGACCATGGTCGTACAAAAGAGCAGCAAAATGGGACCAAGTGCCCAATTGCTTGGCTTTGCCACGGCAACCATCCCCATTGTGCACGCGTCGCAAAGCTATGGAATTAGCAGAAATAAAAAAAAAAAAGGCCCAGCCATCGAAAAAGGAAATCCAAATGCACGCGTAGCAATGGGATCGCATGTCCGTCGCCGACCATGACCCGGTGGGCTTGACATCCCTTTGTGCATGCGGAGAATGGCGTCAATTGGCTTTTTGTTTACACTCTAAAAAGCGCGGGCAAAAAGTATAAAAGTCCCCAAAAAAAAAAAAGAGAAAAGAGGGCTAGGTCACGTCGTCGACGTGTTTCTTTTTCTCCCTTATCATCACGATTCGCCTGTCATCTGACCCAATGGCCGATGTGCCGGGCCACTTGAGACAATAAAAAGCGGACAGTAAGCGGATGTTGATGAAAAAAGACAGACAAAGAGAGCTGGGCTCCATGGCAATGAGCTTGAAATGGCGATTTTCAACGCAAATGTCGCGCTTTCGTCGCGATTTTCATGCACCAACGAGGGGCCATGGTCGTGGCAGAGACGTTTTCATTAGTCATCGGCTATTGAGGAACCCCATTGGCATCACACGTTCAACACTAAAACCGCTGATTAGCCACCAAAGATTCGCCTAAAACAATGAAAAAAAAAAGGGACCCCATGCGCGTCTGCAGCCTTTTTCCACTTGCTCTCCACGCAAGCAAATGCATCTTCAGGGAGCCAGCGCTCTCTTTTTCTTTCTCTTGTTTTAAAATAAAAATGCAAGGGCCCATCGAAAAAAAAAAAAAACGTTGATAAACCGATGTGTCGGGCCCTTGGTTCATGATATCGGCACGACGCGCTGGAAATCAAGCATTCGTGAGCAATGTACCACTTGGTCCGAGTCCTAGGATCCAATGAACGCGTCAACTGAGCGACTTTTTTTTGTCCTGAAACACCATCCAAGCAAAGCGTAAAAAAAATAAAAAAATTGCCAAGCTTGTTTCCTTGTCACCAGAAGCGGTCGCGTGTTGCCGAGTGTTGCAATGAGAAAAAAAAATTGGTCCCATTGCCTTTGTCTAGGATGCTTTGCGAGTTTAATCAAGTCTTTTTGAGTTTTTTTTTTTTTTTTAAAAAAAAAAAAAAGGAACACAACATTCTTGTCGTGACGATACAGGCTTTTGCTCATTGATCCTTCCACTGCTTCTTTCAATCCCCTTGCATTGATCTTTTTACGTTTTCATCTAACACCAAAACCAATTTCCCCTCCCCAAAAAGTATCGCAAAACATGAAAAAAACAACGAAATGTCGCGTCGCTTTCGATTTGAGTTATGGGCTGCATTGACGCGTGGATGGCTGGAAAGAAAAAAAAGTGGGCATGCAACGTGGATTCATGCATTGGGGCCAAGGCGCCCGTCGTTTCATGCCAGGTTTAGGTTTTTTAGTTGTCGTTTGGTGCCATGCAAAAGAAAATGCATGGCCTGCGGGGGGTTTCTCCTTTGTTGACGCGCAGAAAAGTGCAATGATACGCGCGCTCGCGCGCGAAACGCGTGCAAATTGGATTCGTAGGAGCCGAGGGATGCGTTGCATGGCGGCGTGTCGATGGCGCGATTTTTTTTAAAAAGGACGATTTATCATGTCGCTTGGTTGCCCAAGGGGGCAAGAGCGTCAAAAGAGCAACAATGAGCGACCAAGGAGGAAAAAAAAGGGGAAAGGGGGGGGGAAAAACATTGGGAACATTGAGAAACATTGAGATGAGCGACGGATTACTGCAAAAATAAAGGGGGAGAAAAAGACGAAGGAGGGGGGAATGAGGAGAAGCAACCGAGGGGGGAGGAAGACGCACCGAGGCAAGAACAATGGCTCTTTTTCTCTCCTGCCGACCCATAAAACAACAATGAGCAAGGTTTACCGGTGATGATTGGGCGGCTGCATGAATCTTTTTTTTCAAAATAGGAGGAAAGAGGTGAGGGGGGGAAGAACGAGGGGGAGAACACGGCTCTCCCTTGTTGTGCGCGAGTCTCGTCCCAATTCGTTTCATATTAAAAAAATGGACGATTTAGCTTTTGGGTGGGTGTTGGCCACCTCTCCTTGGCGGGTCCTCATGCATAAATGATTGCTGATTCTCTTTGTACGCTGGTGAGACGAAAAAAAGGGCGGACTCTTTTTTTTTTCAGTCGCCGTCTTCCTTTCTTTCGCGTTTTTCCTTTTTTTTCTTTTTCTTTTTCTTTTTTCTTTCTTTTTCAATTGCCTTTTAATTGCGTCTTTTTTCCGTTTTTCCCCCTTTTCCCATTTTGTTCGTTCGTCGTTTCTTGAAAGATGGGCCATCTCTTTCGCAATCTGTTTAAAAAGAAAAAGGCCAAGGATGTGGAGACACGTGTTGAAAAAGCGTCTGTCGTCGACGCGCCGGTCTTGACGACACAGATGCCAGACGCGTTTGCTTTTACACACGGCAGCCTTCTTGACGATGTGCTCCATGGCCTCGACGCTGGCTTGTCGACGCCCAAATGTAAGTTGTTTTCTTTTTTTTTTAAAAAAAAAAAGACAAAGGATATGCCCCATGAGATGAAACCTAACCCCAATTTTTACGCCCATTGGGTTCCTACCTTGCGGGCTGGCCCATTTTTGCTCCCCCTCTTTTTTTTTTGTTGTTTTTTTTTCTTTATTTTCTTAGTCACTCCTGATTTGCCACCGCCATCTCCCGTGCCAATTTCAGCCGCGGCGGCGTTGGTGTCCCCTAGCAAGAATGAGAAGGCCTTAGCCATGCTGCCGACTCCTGAGTCGGTGCCCGAAAAGGCATTCAGCTGCGCCCCTGGGTCGACGCCCCCTCTTTCTGCAAACAATCAAGCACCTCCTGCCAAACAGCGATCGGCATCGTCCATCATCTCGTCCAAAAAGGATGGTGCGTCCGTGTCATCGTCATCAGCGTCGATTTCCATTGCCTCGTCCTTGCGCAAACCATCGTCGTCGTCGGCGGGGTCGGTGGCCATTGAACCTTGTTCTTCTTCATCTTCTCAGCAGCAACAGCAGCAGCAGCCATTGGCGCCGCCCATGTCGTCGTATCACCACCCGAGCTCGTTCATGGCTCGTATGAAGGAGCGGCACAGGCAGGAGGTCCGCCGGTCCATGACCCCACCTTGCAATTTACCACCAACGTCCATGCCGTCGTCCATGTCCATTGTATCTTCCGCGTCATCCATCACGTCTTCGTCCCCCATCCCCTTGCAGCAAGTGTCATCTACACGCCCATCGTCACGCGCCGCCGCGCAGGTCGTCGCCAATTCGCTTCCAGGCGCCTCCATTGCCGAAATGCATCATCCATTGGCCTTTTCCATGCCCCAGCAAGCCATGCAATCCATGCAATCCATGCAGCCCATGCAGCCTATGCAGCAACCACAGCAACAAGCCATGGTCGCACCGTACGCGCCATTGGACGCGTCACCACCTACTCATTTGCAATCATTTTCGCAAATGTCACCATTGGCGCCATTACCTCGCCGTCCATCGTCATTTGCATTGGCGGGTTACCATTCAGACATTGTGCTGCCCAGCTACGCATCGAATCAAGGTTTGAACGGCAACGGCCATCTGACGCCGTCGCCATTGGGCAATGCCATTTCACCGACAATGCCACCCGCACCGCCGTTGCAATTGCGCGCGTCGTCGTCGCTATACCACCTGCCCAAGGCACAGCCTATGCCACGGTCCATGTCTGTCTACGGCCAAGACACGCTATTCCTGCAACAGCAACCATGGCCAAATCAACAAATTCAGCAAAATCCACAAAATCAGCCATCGAGGCCCATGTCCCTGCTTGTCCAACATCAACACGCGCCATTGGCACGTCGTTCCATGGCATTGCTGCACGATCCCGCACCAGGACCACAGTTGCCACCCACACGACGCACGAGCAGCCCCGCAACGCCACTCACCGCGCCAAAAGTGGCCGATGACGCGCCCATCCGGCCGCCTGACCACGTCTCGTCGTCTGCACGCCGCCAAAGCAGCCCATTGCCCACTATGGAAAAAAAGAAACGCGTCGATGACGCGCCATTTGTGCAAATTGCGCCAATTGCGCCGCCCATGACCCCTGAAACGCGAAACTCGAGCCCAATTCCGCTGCCCGACGCGTTTTTGCCGTCCACACACTCGCCCACCATGGATTCGCCCGTGCATTCCGTGGACCAGGACGCAACTCAAGACCAAGACGCGTCGGATCGCACGGCCCACGCTGACGATCGGCAATCCGAGACATCGTCGGCGCCATCGACCATTGACAACAATCAAATGAGCCTACCATCTCAAAAAAAGAAGAAGAAAAAACGAATGGTCCAGCCATTGTCGCCGCCATCGCCATTGTCGCCGTCACCACAGGCAATGAAGGCATTGGAGCACGAACAACAACAACAACAACAACAACAACAACATCGCCGACGCGTCCGTCGCTTGTCTTTGCCCACACGATTCGCATCCACAACCCCTGTGTCCATGTCCTCGGATGAGTCCGTCAGCAGCAGCAACAGCAGCATCTCCACTGGAAGCCATCATCACCATCAGCACCACCATCCTTCTCCTGCTTCGCATCATCCTCATCATCACCATAGTCATCATCGTCATACGATGTATTTCAAAAATGATGCCGCCCCGCCCGCATGCCACGATTGGAGTTGCACACAATGCCCGCCTTTGCCTCCGTCCCCAATGCATGATGCTTGCTGCTCTACCTCTTCGTCCAATGCCTCGTTTTACCATCATCAGCCAATGTATGCGCCCCCATCGTCCTGTTGTGCTCCATTGCCCGCCGCCGCTCCGTCATCTTGTGGTTATCATGCATCGCCAAGTCCTCATCATCATCACCATCATCATCATGACCAGCACAACCACCACCACACCAGGCATCACAGGCATCAACATCATCATTCGGCCATGCCCGTCCATTCACACAGCCATTGCGTGCCTCCGTCGTCCACGTCGTCCTCCCGTTCCAGACACAGCCATCACCACCATCACTATCGCCATCATCATCGACAAAAGGACCATCGTCACCATCACCAACGCACACCATCGCCACAGCCGTCCAATTCGTTGAAAAAGTCCATTTCCATGATGCCCGTGCCCTCGTCGCCCCGTGAAAAGCTCTCCAAATCCACCACATCCACCACACTCGCGAAAAAGGGCTACTCCAACTTTGAACAGCACCAGCGCGATGGTGCAAGACGCGCGCAAAAGCCATCCGGCCGCATCGTCACGTCGCAATCCATGATGACCACCGTCATGCACGAGGAAGATGCCAACGATGCAGCCTCCGTCGCTCCCACCATCGCCAATTCCATCTACAGAGGCCAACACCACGACGCCACCCCTGCACCAGCTGCACCAGCAAAAAAAATCGCCCCGGCCCCTGCCGTTGTCACGTCATCGCGCTCCATCGCGCGATTCCGCAACATTTTACCACGCCCCGCCCTCTTTTCAAGAAAACAAATGAACCCCTCTAAATCCATCCACACAATGGCAACATCCACGGCCTAAAATGTCTCCACCCCTCCCCCCTTTGCCCTTGTTCCTGTAGATTTTCCACTTTTTTTTTTTTTGCCTATTTTTGGACGCGTGCGTTCCATTCTCTGTTATCTCATCTAATTCCTTTTTTTTTTTGTTCATTGTTTGGAAGATCCCAACCCATAATAAAAAAAAAGAAACAAAAAGCGTGCATTGATGCAAAAAAAAAAAAGCAATCCGATAAAAATACAAAATACAAAATACAATGCAAACCGTCAATAAGCTGCCGCCAGACCATACTTTCTAGGGTCGCTAACGGCCTCAAACCCTCCTTTTGACAACCGCCGGATCGCCTGCACCGCCGAAATTTGGTATTCACGGGGCAAAACGAAAATCTACAAGGATAAACAATCATGCAACTTTAGCACAACCTTATTTCCCAATGCAAAGCGACTCTATTGCACGACAACAACGTCGTGCACAACGGCAGACAAAACAAACAAAACAAAAAAAAGGGGGGGCCCAATCTGCGGCTTTCGTTTTTACCTCGTGGCCGCGGTCCTTTAGCGATTGTATCAGATCCGCGTCGCGATCGTCCTCGACAATCAGCAAGTTGGGCATCAGCTGATGATGGACGCGAGCGCTGGCCACCGCGTCGTACAGGGGCAGATCGTAATCCAAGGAATTCAGCAAGACCTTTTTTTTTTGTAATGGGCGAAAAAAAGAAAGGAGTACATCAGTAAAAAAAAAAAATCCATCGACACCCCCCCCAAAAGCATCGTGCATTTACATTAAGTGTTGCCGACAAAATCATGGTGCCGCCCGACCCGCCAAGAACAAGCTCCAATGCATCGTCCGACTCGACCATCACGGGCGTGATTGACGACAATGGCCGTTTCCAGGGCTCTTTTTTTGTTGAAGGAAGCGAATAAAGGTTAGCGCTGCCGCACAAAATGCATTTTTGACAACAAAAAAAAAAGGATCGTACCTGGGTAATTGGATGGACTAGGATACAAGCCAAACATGTTGGGGGTGCTTTAAAAAAAAAAAAAAAGAGAGAAAACAGTGAGTTTCCATGGGGATTGCATGCCATGCAAGCAAGGGGGAACAGGGGGAGCGACCAAGCATGGAAGCACAAGAAGGCTTCTTTCCGGTTTTCCCCCTCAAAAAAAAAAAAAAGTCGCTTACTGGAAGATGGAAAAGTCGTCCATTTGGCAATTGAAGATGATGCCCGTGTGTGGGTCGAGGACGCGAGCGCCAAACATGAGATTGACTGACGACGTGAGCGCGACGGCCATGCCTGTGTCATCTGCCACGGACAGATGCATGGTGCCGTGGCTGTCAATGGTATCGTACTTTGGCCCATAGTGCATGGGCCCATAAGTGCGCGTGTCCGAGAGGTTGGCACGCAATTGCGCCGCATACGCCTTGGACGTGACCTCGGCAATCCGCCCAGACACACCATCCACAAACGCAGGATCCCCAAGCTCGCTGCGGAATGCAAACCCGTACTTTAGCGCCTCCACCACGCGATGCACGCTCAATGGCGCCTGGAACGCCGATTTGCCGAGATTAAACCGTTCCAAAATGTTGAGCATTGCCAGCGTCACAGGCCCGCCCGTCGGCGCGCCCGCCACCGTCACGCGACGACCGTGGTAGTACGATTGCAACGGCAAACGCGCCACCGCGCTGTAATTGGCGAAATCCGCCATCGTCAGCAAACCGCCATGCTGCTGGATCGCCGAAACCATCTTTTCAGCCACATCGCCCTCGTAAAACGCACGCGCACCGTGCTCGGCAATCGTCGTCAACGTCTTGGCCAACGCCGGCCGCGAAATCACGTCGCCCTGCTGCGCCAGCACACCCGTAGGCGCATATACTTGCATAAACTCAGGCTGTGCAACCAGCCAGTCGGCGCTCGCCTAATAAATGAGCAATCAATAGATAAAATCGATAAAAAATAAGCAACAAAAGAAAAAAAATCGATAAAAACGGGCCCATTTTTCTAATTTTCTAACCTGCAATCGCTCCTCGAGTAAGCGCGTCACCACAAACCCGTCGGCAGCAAGCCGGATTGCCGGCTGGAACAAGTCCGACCATGGCAACGAACCGTGCCGCGCGTGCGCAAGCTCAAACCCAGCAATTTCGCCCTGAAATGATTTGAAAAAAAAAAAAAGGTTGGGCAAATGCTCAGGCTCCTTTTTGTTCTTGTTCTTCCTTACGGGCGTCGCAATGGCCTTGCCGCCAATCTGCGCAGCAAGCGGGTCGTCCACAAACATCTCGGGGTAGGCGTCTTTTGACGCTTGCTCACGGAAATCAAGATAATCATACGACCCATTGGCCGCACGCACCAGCATGAAACCACCACTAACAAAACAAAAACATTAAGATAGGGACCCCACACCGCGCGTTATCATAAACCCGAGCGCTCGTGTGATCATTACCCCCCAATGCCTAAAAAAGCAACAAAAATGAGTAAAATGACCGGTGTTTGCCTTGTTTTTTTTTTTTTTACCTGTAGCAAAGGCGTCAATGACACCCACACAGAGCGCGGATGCAATGGCCGAGTCCACGGCATTGCCACCTTGCTGCAAAACTATAGTAGTAAAAAAAAAAAAAAAAAAAATGGAGGATGCCACATCAGTGCCCTTGCCTTTTTGTCCTTTTTTTTCGTGTGCGCATTTGCCGCTATGTCCCTTACTTTCAATGCCGACCTGAGAGCATTGCTCGGTCTCGGTGGCCACAGCGCCACGCTCGCCGTATGACGCGTGGCCCACAAACGCAGGCATTTCTAAGAAAACGCAGCAAATCAGCCATGCATTGCCGCTATCAAAAGAGAATTAACTTACGCCTGGCACGCGACCCGAGCCATGCATAGATGCCCACGGCCGCGCCAATGACCAGCATAAACACCATTCCAAGCAGGGCCCACCGTGCCATTTTCCTTTTTGGACTCTGCTGCACTGCTGCGCCCTCCAGTAATGGCTGCCTCTCGTCACTCCTTGGATGCTCCGTGCGATTCGCCATGAAAATTGCGTCGAGAAATAAAGAATCAACAGGGGAAAAAAAAAGGTGTCAGCTTCCAATTCTGTATATTTATTGTTCTGTTCTTTTTTTTTTTTGCCCCTTCCTCCGACCAGCCAATCCCGGCGCATGGGTAAATTCACGCGAGCAGCGGGCGGACCCCTCTCGTGCCCAAAATGGCAAGTTGACGAAACGTTGCGACATTTGGCGCAGAGCCCGTGGCAACAAAAAGGCTGCGGCGCGCCAATTTCACCAATGCCCGCCATTTTTGTATAAGCAATCAATGACAAATGAACGCCCAAAAAATAGGAAAAACGTCAGCAGACATAAACAAATGACATTCTTCATGAAATGCCACGGCGATCTCGGCGATAAAACCGTCGAACAATGGTTTTTTTATCTTTTCTTAAAAAAGTGACGCATCATGCATAAACACTCACGCAGACAATTCGCCTCAAAAACACTTGCCATGCCTGCCGCGCATCCTGTCGAGTCAAATTGGAGGTCATTTTACGGATTCATCTCGTGGTTTTATACGAATGGCACTTTTTGACGCACATACTCTAATTCCGCACGCCAGCCACGCTCCACACTGCCTCGAAACGCGTCCTGCCATGAAATAGCGACCTGGAAATCCGCAAAAGAGTCGATTTTTGCGCGGCTACACCATCTTACCGATGCGTCACGCGCAAATCAAAATTTGGACTCGGCAGGGACCCAAAACCAAAATCCAAAAATCAGGTTCTCAGAATGGCACCAAACTTGTACACAAAGGGAAGACCCTTGGAGAAACCGCGAGAAATGCCAAAAAAGAGCGCGATCCATTGAGTGGGTACAACGAGCAATCCTCGATTTTAGTTTAAATTTCAGCAGCGTGTTGCACAGGAAAAACGCGTCCAGAGACCGCGCGGACGCTTCCACTAGCAAGAGCAGTGCCTGATGCATATATTTAATAAGGAACGGGCACGTGCCAATCGACGAGTGACGCGCTTTTTCACGCGTCCAATCCTTAGGCTAAACTTTGCGGTCGCATTCATTCTGCCAAAAGTCATCTTTTTTTGCTGATCACCGATGTCCACGTGCGCAGTGAGCCACACCCTTTCCGATGAAGTGACTTGCAGGGCGCTGCGACCAATCTTCACCGAGTTTACCTTGAGACGAAAATTGGCAACTTTTTGCGTTCTTCGCAAGAACCAGTCGATGGATCCCCTGTTTTTGTTGCCTTTCTGTCGGATAAGCAAGTGACTTGACCATGTGTATGAATGGCGTGGCGATATGACAACCTAAAATTTGCATTTTTCAAATCCACGACTGTATCCCTTGGAAAATATGCCATTTTTGAAAATGGCCATTGCGCACCATCGAACCGTCCGCGTGTCCCTTTCAATCCATCTTTTAGACAATTTGGGCACGCTCTTTTCAGAAACAAAGTAAAAACCGAGAGTTTATCTTGTCAAAGTCGGTACAAGGTCGAGAAAGCCGATATTTCGACGTTTCGGTTCTAGCGCGCCCGGTTGTGCTTTGTTTGACACGAAATCTCCATTGTTGCAAAGAGACGCGTTCGGATGTTGATTTGTTCTGCTGGGCTCGCGCTGTAGACGAACAATGGCACGCCCATACCGAAAAATGTGACAAAAATGAAAAACGTTTGATGAATCAATCACATACAAAAATAAACGTGGCGCACTGGGTATGAAGAACGATGGAGAATTAAACTAGTTGTCGAGCATGGTCCAATTTCACCGTTTTCCAACGACATTTGAAAGATCAAGCCGTGTTTTTTTTTTCTCAAATTGTCAATTTCGTGGATAAACGGTCTCCTTTTACAATTAAAATAGGGTCGATGTGTTGGCGAGAGAGGCACGCGACACGCAAAAAGATAAAGCAAAAAAGTGCCTTCTTGTATGCTGGCTTTTATTTCGTGAATCATCGCCAAGTGGTTTGCGACGGGGTCATGGCAAGTGTGCGCCTCTTGTTTTAAATGTGCGACCAACACGCTGCAACCAAATCAAGTGATCAATTCATGCGCAAGAATGGCGGGGAATCATACGCGCTCACATGATCGTTTCTAAATTTTAAAAAGGCGCGGCGAGTGATGACGTCCTTTTTTTTCTCTTCTTTTTTCTTTACATTTTTTTTTTCCACGACGCTGGGGATGCCACTCGTTGATCTGCCGTCTGAATTGCATTATGAGATTTTCCGGCACCTTCCATCAGTGGATGTCACGCGGCTGGCGACGATCCCATGCCTGAATGGCGTGGCGACGCTGTTGATTGCCGAGCGTGCGCATCGGTCCATGAAACTTGGATGGCGGCTCATTGTAAGGGAACCAACTCGGCGCGGCCAGGAAAAAAAAGGGGGGGAAGGAATGGATTGTTTTAACATATCTTTTATAGATTGGCACGGTGACGCGTCGTGTGCGTATAAACGAGGATGGCCACGAAGAGGCGTATGAGGAAGACGTGGAATTTCTATGCGAATTTGCGCGTGCGGATCCGCGGACGCTGCAGCTGCATTTTGCCATTAGTGCGATTGACGACGATGGGTTTTGTTCGCTGGTGAACAATGCGCCTGTTCAATCTGCGCTGAATCCGGCACCTGCAACCGGCGACAATGATGGGCGTGATGACCAGCCGCCGACGATGCGCGTCTACCTGCCAGCGCGGTCGACAACGACGTTCCAGGTGAGCATCATCAAGGAGGAGGCAAACACAAAGCTGCTTGCCTATGCGATGCCCCTGCCAGACAGCTTTCATGCGATGCTCGACATGAACGACGACGTCGACACGACAGCCACACATCGTGCAACGCTACCGCTGGGCAACAATGTGCTCTTGCACTACGAGCTTGCCCCTTGCCCCGATGATAAACGCACACAAGCGCCACTGTTCCCAATTGCCTCCATTCACCTCCAAAACCTTCAAGTGGCCGCCGCATGGTGGTGGGAGGAATTGCAACAGCACCACGACCTCACATCCTACTTTGTAGAGCATTCTTTTTGGTAAATTGTTTTCTCTCTTTTTTTATTTTAAAAAAATCTATCAAGTGGATGCCGCTTCTTCCCATTGGAGAGCAAACGTGGTGCCCCAGAGCGTCTGCAGGTCCTTGTACTTGGCGTGGCACGCGGGCGATTGCTTGGCACCGTATTCGGATGGGCCTGAGCCGTCATGGATCGACCATTCCAACGTGACCTCTTCAAACACGGCCGACCGCGACACCTCGTAAAAGCCCAGCTTGGACTCAAACAAGTGGATGCTCGGCGTGTTTTTCGTCGAGATCTTGGCGTGGAACGTCTTGATCTCAAGCTCCAATGCACCTGTCAAATCAAAAAAATGAAAAAATAAAAAATAAAAATGAGACGCGCTTTTTTTTTCGTTTTTTTTTTTTTCCACGCACCATAGGCCATCATGAGCTGCAATGCCTCGAGACCAAAGCCATGCCTCCTGTACTTTTCCTCTGCAATCATGATCTCAATCTCGCCAAAGGTCGTGTCGTCGTCGGGGTCGTTTAAAAAGATATTGACATCGCCAATCATCCCTTTTATTTTGAGAAAAAAGCGCGTCAGTGTGTGGCATTGCCCCTGTTTTTTCTCCTGTCGCCACTTACTGGCGTGCTTGCGCACATCGTCACCGGTCCATGTCTTGTCAAACGCAGGTGCGTCGTCGTTCCACGCTAAAACGATAAAGGTACATTCTAAAAAGGCAAATTGAGCGATACGATGACGATTGGACGCGATTAGAAGCGCGTCTACACGCGTGAAAACCTTACTATTATCATCCACGTGCCACGAGCGTTGCATTTCGTATTCTTCCTCGAGTGTGAGGGGCTCAGACGCGGTCATTTCTAATGAAAATCAGGTCAGCACGCAGGGTTTTTGCATGTTCTCCATTCACAATTTTTTATTTTACCTTGCAAAAAGGGGGATGTCATCCATTCGTGGTATCTTTCGACATGGCAAGGCTTGTAAGGCACCAGGATCGCCTTTTTGCCGACCTAAAAAGCCAAAGAATAAGTATATATTCATTGATTTGTAGATCGATCTTACCAAGATCAGGTTCTCGTTCTGTTTCATGGAGCGAAAGAAAAGAAAGAAAAGGGGCGCGGGGGACGAATTGGATTTTTTTTTTCTTTCTCTTCCCGATTTATCGTCGTTTTTGTCGTGGAATGGACCCTTCTCGCGCACGCACCGGTCCCCCTGGGCCCTGGCAACAGCAACAACCGCATTGGCAACACGCACCAAGGCAGCAGCAACAAAAAGTACACGTCGCGATCGCAGTAGGCCAGCGGGACTGACGCGCTTTTTTTCATTAAAACCAGGCACTTTCGACGACGACGCTCGTGATCAAGTATATACCCTCGTCGCTGACCAGCTCACCTGATACCCTGCGGTCGTATTTCATGCAGTATGGCGCTACGGGCGTGCGGCCCATGACTGGCAAGAATATGGTAAGAAAAAGAAAGAAAACAAGAGATTTGGCTCACACGCGTCCAATTGGTTGTAGCGTGGCATGGCATTTGTAGACTTTGGCGACGCGGCCGCTGCGCAGACCGCCTTTCAGCAGCTGGACCGCCTTGTCATCAATGATTTGCACAAGGGTCTCAAGGTGGAATATGCGCTCCAAAAGGGCTCTGCGGCCTCTTCCTCCAGCAGCTCGAACCAGCAGCATCAAAACACGCCCGCGAAGAACAAGGAACCAGCACCGCGCACAATGGCACCGTCAGAGACACCAGGGACACCCATTGCGCCGGAGCTTGGGTAAGTTTTTTAACAAAAAAACACGGTTTTTCGCATTTTGAGACGCGACGATTGATTTTCCGCTCCCTTTTTTTTATTAGCGTGTCGTACGCGTCGAATCCGCAGCTTATCTACCGCTACCCCGACCCGACGCCCGAAATCATCCACAACATGGCCAATGCCATTGCGACGGTGCCGCGCCTGTACATTCAAGTGCTCCACCTGATGAACAAGATGAATCTTCCGCCACCCTTTGACGACTTGCCTGCGTCGGCCGAACCGGGCATCGTAAGAAAGAAAAAGAAAGAAAAAAGGAGCGCACGTTACTAACTTACGCGTTTTTTGGCTCTTTTTGTCTGTTTCTCAGCTAAAACGCGCGCGTGACGACCTGGTGGCCAGCGATGAATCCGAATTAGAGTCTGACGATGATCATCAGAAGCGTGAAGATCAGCAACGAGCCAAGCTACGGCGGATGACAGTGCAAGAACAGCGCCAGGCGATGCAAAAGCGCGGATAAAAATGACGTGGAGATGATGTCAAAAATGTATTAAAAGCCCGCCTTGCCCCTCTTTTTTCTTTTCGGTGCCCTTTCTTCCCGTCTCTTTTTGCTCCATCCTCGTTCCCTTTTTTTTTTTTTTCTTCTTCTTCTTCTTTCTTTTTTTTTTCATTCATATGGCACAAGTCAAAGCCCCGCCCGATATGCCTGCGGTCTTTGTGCTTGATGAGGCACGACTGGCTGTCACGGAACCTGCGGAAAAGCAAGAGCTGTATTTACTCCAATGGCTGGCCCAGGTCGAACGCGACATCAAGACAGCGACACCTGTAATGCACCCTTTTTTTTTTTCTTTTCTTTTTTGCCATGGTCGTCTCATTGTCGTTGCGACGCGCTTGTTTCCTCTTCTTAGGACGTGCTAAAGACGGTGCAGCCGACGCTCGAAAAGACGCTGCTCAGGCTGATCTCGCTGTCGACGGCCAAACCTCGACGGCCAATCCGATTCCTTATTGGCCGGTGTTCCGTCTTGCTATATACCAGGGGCGACACGCGACAGCTCTTTGACACTATCACGGCGCTGCACAGCCTCATCAATGCCACGAAAAACATTGACATTGAAACAAAAATGTAAAGCAAAAAAAATGGACAAAAGCGTGTCACCAGGGCCCTCATTTCCTTTTTTTTTTTTTTTAGTGCGGCGATCTCGACGGCAGGCACGATCATGGAAGCCGTGGGCGGCAAGGTGCTGTCGCTCTATGCAGACACGGCCAATGGGTTGCTCAAAGTAGTCAAGAATCGTAACCATTCGCTTCTTTTGCGGCTCGAGGCGATCAATGCGTTTACACAGCTGCTCAAGGGTGCCGGCAAGGCCGCGACCGACGCCAGCATCAAGGATTGGATGAAACAGCTCAAAGCCGGGTTGACCGACAAGGCTTTGGCTCTGCGTGTTGCCTGTGCTCAGGTAAAAAAAGAAGAAGAAAAAAATGGAAAATGGAAAAAGTGAAAGAGTGAAAAAAAAAAAAAACGCGCAAATTCATCATCGCCTTTTTTTTTTTCAAGTGTATCGAGGCATCGCTGCAGCACACGACGCAAACATTCACGGCCCACGACATTGACGCGCTGCTTCAAATGTGCATGAAGGCGTTTGAGAATGCGACATTTGCAGTGCGACGTGCGGTGTCGTCCTTGAGCGCGACGTTGCTTGCATTGACACAGACCAAGGCATTGGTCGACGCGAACAAACCGAATGTCAAGTATGTGATGAGTGGCGACGCGCCTGCGCCAACAATTGCGCCGGGTGAGGCCACACACGACACACCACTGCTTTCGTTAAAGGACATGCTCCATCTGCTGGCGGCAAGCTACCATCGACCGACAACGACAACGACCACGCGCGAAGTCAAGATTGGCATCATTGAGACATACGCCACGCTGTTTACGTTGCTGGGCACCGACGTCATCGAATCAAATTACGCGATCATTGTCAGCCACGTCTTCAAAGAGCTGCTGCAGCCCAGCTCAAAGGACCCCGCTCTCGCATCGCCCTCGGAAATGACATTTGCACGCGCCCAGGCGTTTTTCCTCTTGCACCACACCATTGGCAAGCGATTGCTCAGCGAACAGGGCCAGGCAGAGGCCATCCGCGTCCTTGTTGCTCAATGGCTCAAGGCATGGCCGCCTCTAAAGACTGCACCGCCAAACAAGCAAGCATTGCTATGCGCCACAAACGTCGTGGCCGCCCTCATTTGTGAATTGGAAGGTGCAGCCGTGTCTGTTCAGGTACAACCACTCTTTTTTTTTTTTTTCCTTTTTTTCGCATTTTGCTCATTTTTTTCCCAAATGTTTTTTAGGCGACCTTGATTGATCCATTGTTTGTGTTGCTGACACATCCGAGTTTCTCTGTGCAGATGGCAGCCGTGTGGGCGATTCGATGTCTTTGCTCGGCGGTGCCTTCCAATTTGCCGTATTTGTTGCCTCGCGCGCTCAATGCACTTGAAAAGGACCTGGGCAGCCTCAGCAACCCGTCGGCATCGGTGTCGCTCTTCCGTCGCACGCTCGCGTATGCGTACGCGTCGGCGGCAATCATGAGCGTGTTCCCTTCGCGACCCATTTATACATCGTTTGAATTGAGTGCACGTGCCATGTCGCTGGCCAGCCACCTGCTGAAGCAATCGCAGCAACAATTGCTGCAGACGGACAAAAAAGAGCAACAGCAACAACAACAGCAGCCCATGGTCGTGGCATTGCAATTGCAAATCGCATGGATCCTGGTGGGCGGCCTCATGGCTCTTGGACCGAATCTTGTCAAGCTGCATTTACCTCAATTGCTTCTCTTTTGGAAATCGACACTACCAAAACCCACGGGCAAGGAGGCAAACAGCATAAAGGCCGAGACAGAGTGGTCGTTTTTGTTCCACACGCGTGCATGCGCCATCAATGCCATTTATAGCTTCCTCGCCCACAATAGCCACTCGCTCGTCACCTTGGACATTGCCAAGCGCATTGCCGCTCTGTTAAACAATACCGTCGCCTTTTTGGCAACCGCGCCCACCAATTTCAGCCCAGCCACGCAATCGCCATGCGTGCCCTATGCCGCCAAGCTCACCGATCAATATTACATGCTGCGCAAGCGATTGTGTCAATGCTTTGTAGTGCTGCGCCCATTGCTGTCTACGCACGAAGCATCGCTCACCAGTCTGTTGCGCCAGGCACTCACCGTCTTTACCGAGCCCGACAAACTCACGCCATCGTCCGGCGCCCATGTGCAAATCACGGCCACGGTCCCGGGCCAATTCGTGTCGCTGTGGACCGCCACGGATGGCCACGGCCATGGCGTCACCAGCAAATTGCAAGGCTACCACGTCGATGCGCCGCCATTTGCCAGCCAAAACAACGTTTCGCAAACAAATGGCACTCAATTTACACAAGCGTCGTTTGCAGGTGGTGCCGGCGCGGCCAATGGCGCGGGGACTGGCCACGCGAATCCAGCGACGACATCTGGATCGGCATTGAACGACGATGATGACGACGACGGGCACCCATGGCAGGCAAAGGATCATTTCGAGCCCATTGAGGCGTTGCTGGAACGGCCCATTCTCGGTTCGGTGCATTTGGACCCCTTGCTCCTCTTTTCCACGTTTGACAAGACGCGGTATTTGAAGCAGCCAGAGCCTGTTGCGCCGTCCTCAGGCTATGTAGATGCCGCACTCGATCTTTTCACGACATTGTTCCCGCACCAGCCGCCACCCGTCCAAGAGGCCGCCTTTGACCACATGGCAAAGATGTTAAAGGATTGTCGCGCCGAGAAAAACTCGCCAAAACGCGCGGCGTTGCTTGTCAATGTGGTTGTCGCGCTTTTAAACGCGTTTCGATCCGGCGCGTTGCGATTGCACGCGGAAACACGCGCCGTCGCGCTTGTCCAGGATATTCTGATGGAGGCCGTCAGCCATCCAGATCCGTATCTGCGCAATGCCGCCAGCGAAACTCTCGGACGCTTGACCGCCATGCTCGGTGGCCAATTTGTCGCCGCGCAAATGCAACAACTCGTGGATCTGGTCGTTTCCAATCGTGACCCTGATGTGCGTGCCGGCGCCGCACTGACCATTGGCTACATTTATAGTCATGTGGGCGGCATGGCGGCTGCATCGCATCTCAAGACGCTCGTGGGCATTTTATTGTCGCTCAGCAGCGATCCGCATCCCGTGGTCCACGTGTGGGCTCTCGAGGCGCTGGCCATGACCATCCGCGCCGCCGGGTTGCTGTTTTCCGGCTACGTCAATAGCACTTTATCCATGGTCGCCAAATTGTACCTGTGCGAGAGCCATGAACCCGGCGCAGGGTCCGTGGCTGTGTCCAATGCCGGCATGACGGGCTCCGCCAACGCGTACATGTGCTTTGGACGCATCATCTACGAATTGATCGGCACGCTCGGCCCGGAATTGCAAGCATCGTCGAAAATCCGCGAATTGTGTCTGACCATGGTCGAAGAACTTAAGCTCGAGCCCGACAATCGCGTCAATGTGCAAGCCATCCGATGCTTGCAACATTTTCTCATGTTTGCCCCTCAAAACGTCGATGTCCGAGATTTGGTCCCGTATTTACAACGTCAGCTCACAAGCGTCCATTTGCCACTCAAAAAAGCCGCCATTACCTGCTTGTATCAACTTGTTCAGCGCGATCCGTCCATGATCTTCAAAATGGTCCAGCAGGGCATCGACAGCGATCTGTTCACCATGCTCGACACCGATCCACGTTTGTACGATGTGAAAAACGTCATCAAGACATGGCTCAAGGAAACTTGCGTCCAAGAACCTTCTGTGTGGGTCAGCATTGCCAAGCGCATCTTGACACAGCAGCCCACAGCCAAGCCTGCAGGCGTCGACGCGTCAATGGCCGCCAATGCCTCGGAATCGGCTGGAACAAAAGACGATGGCGCAGGATTGACGCGCAGCAGTGTCGGAGACAACGATTTCGACGATTTTGACGCGGCAAACGACGATGACGACGACGATGACGATACCATGATGGACCTGCCCACGTCTGTTGCCGACGCGTCCGGCATGGTGGCCAATCGCGTGCGTTTAGACTTGCCGCCGCGCTGGCGCACCCAATTGTTCGCACTGCAATGCCTCCAAAAGACTATTGAATGGATCGCTCTGCACGGCGAGCCCGCCCATTTTGATCTCATCCTTGCACGCAAGCGCAGACAACAGGCTGGCCTTGGCGACTACCTTGTTTTCCGCTTGCCCGACCTCATCCGCCTTTCCTTTACCGCCGCCACCGCACAGGTCAACGAATTGCGTCTCGCAGGCATCGGACTCTTGAAAATGATCATCGAGGTATACACCAAGAGAGAGAGAGAGAGAGAGAGAATGAAAACGAGGGAAAAAGAGGAAAATTTAACACGCTTTCTTTTGATGATGTAGAAATTCGCGGCCACCGAGGACGCAGACATGGAGGACATGCTGCTGCTCGAGCAATATGCAGCCCAGATTGGCGCGGCACTGACGCCTGCCTTTGGCGCCGATTCTTCGTCGGAAATTGTCGCTGCGGCCGTGCGTGTTTGCGCGATTTACGTGGGCAGTGGCATTGTCAAGGACCTGTACCAGCTCAGCCGTGTGCTCAAGCTGCTCACGTCCGCCCTCGACCGCTGCAAAGACGAATCCAAGCTCTCAGGCGTCGGCGAGGTCAAGGATCTTAGCCCACATGCCTCCGTCATGGTCAAGCTCTCCGTCCTGAATGCATGGGCAGAGCTTCAGGTCGCAAGCCAGCGCCAGGACTATATCCGCCAGATCCTCAAGCCGTAAGTTTATTCATCGTTTTACAAAAAAAAAAAGGGGGGCGGAACTAAGAAAAAAAAACACGAAAAAGAATGGAGTGGGTCGCTTATTTTTCTTTGCTATTTAGCAATTTGGCCATTCTGAGCCCGCTTTGGCTGCGGTCGCTCAAGGATTACGCGCGCATTCGCCTGGAATCCGACATTATTGCGCTGTCAAGTGGTGCCGAGGGTGTCCACGCGTCTCAAACCTCGGGCATTGACGCCATGTACTCTGTCGCCACAAAGGAAGTCGTGCTGCCGGTAAAAAGAAATGGGATTGACGCGTCGATCATGCGATTTGGACCATTTTTGGTGGATGGTTTTGATGATCTCACACACCTTTTTTATGCTAGTACTACCGCCGGTCATGGCTCAAAATCATGGAGGCCGTCGCGTCGCTGATTGAGCAGCAGTCGCCATCGATGCTGGACGCACTGGCCAAGGAACAGCAAACAGACGCGCCGCACGGCCTGTTTTCCATCTTGTTTGGCCTGTGCATGGAGAGTTTGTCGCGTGTCGCGGGTGCCAGTGGCCGCGCTGACGCGTCCGCCGTCATGCTCATCTGCCTGTCCGCCCTGAAAACGTTTGTCCAACCATCGCTCACCGGCGACCAATTCCTTGACAAGGGCATCTTTCTCGAACTCGTCAACGTCCTCGACAGACTCATCCAAACAGAGGGACACCAGGTCAAACGCATCATCGTCACCCTTCTCCAGCAGCTCATGACAAATTATGGTGCAGAAATCGTCAACGACGACCTGGACCCCTCGGATCAATCAAAGTATGATACAAAAAAAAAAAAAAAAAAGGACGAACCTATCTCTGATTCCACCTCCCCCTTTTTTTTTTTTTGGACGCAGCGACCTCGTCTCCGTCGATCAGGATTTGGCATCCGACGTGTTCCCCTCCACTTCCAAGCTGTACTATATTCTGCGGCTGCTTGTTGCCGTCTTTTTGCAATACGTGCCCAGCCTCGGCAGCAAATCCGTCCTGCCACGTAAGAAATGACACAATGCGACGCTTCACGTTGAGCAAACTTCTCATTCTCTTTTTTTTTCTGATGGTAGGCAAAGAAAAGAACAAAAAACACATCCAATCGCTGCTCCAACAAAGCCTCGAGGCGCTTGCGCAATTGACAAGACTGACACCGCCCAAATTCAAGGTCGATTTGCTAGCCGTGTGCCTGCACATCTACTTTGGTAAGCAATGAGCACAAAGGAGCGGGCCAAAAATTGAGCCAAGAGCGCGAGGAGGCAAAACGTCCCCAAGACGCGTATTTTGACCATGTTTTATTGTTTTACGCAGATTTGCTCATGGGTGACGCGTCGTACCGATCGCTCGCACCGACAATCCTCGTGTGCTTCAAGACAATGCTGCACAACTTTGAGGAACCACTGCTGCGCAGCCAAATCAAGGCGCTTGCCGCGCTCATCGCTACCGTGTCGCGGAAACTCACGACCGATGTGTTCTCGTAAGCCATTCATTCCTTGAAAAAGCGCTATAAAACGACATTGCTCACCTTTTATTTTTGAAAAAAGTGACCTGTCCACGCCCGAGGCCGTCGACCTTGCCAAAAACAGGCTGCTTGCCATGGTCCTGATCGTCACAGGGTGCCCACAGGCTTTCATGAGCCATGCCGACAACATGAAGCTGCTGCTCGACGTCGTGGCGGCTGGATTGGACGTGTCTAATGACGAGGTAACGCAAAAATCGAGAAATAGAAAAAAAAATGGCGCTCATCCTTTTTTCTGCTCTTTTTGCATGACAGATCCGCGCCGTCGTGCATCAATGCGTGCGCACACTGATGAGCTTGGCAGAAATGGCACCATCGAGCGTCAACAGCGGCGCGAGCCAGCGACTCGGGCGCCAATTTTCGCGCAACGTGATGCCCTTGCTGCTGGAACGCATTCTTGCACTGCGCGACAGTGCGAATCCAAGGCCCGACGACATACACACCCTCGTTGCCATGCCTGCACACTACTCGGATGCACAGCGTAAGGAGAGAGAGAAAAAACACATTGACAACGCGCCTCACCCCCCTTTTTTTATTTTAGAAATTCAATTGCTTGAGCTGATCTTGCCGACATTGACGACACTGTTGGATGAGCCGCCGTACAACGATGCGACGCCCCTGTCGCCTCTGCACACGATGGTGCTGCCTAGTATCATGACGCTTGCAACGTCGATGCCCCAAGTCTTCCGCGAAAGCGTCCAGCGCCTGCCGCAGGCGACACGTGGCCATCTGGAAGCCAGTGTCCGCTTCAATATCGAGTCCCAGCAACGCGCGCAACAGCAGCAGCAGCAGCAGCTCCAATTGGCACAGGAAAAGCGCGAACAGGACAAACAGCCCACCATCCAGCTCAAAATGGACTTTAGCAACTTTTCCTAGAGTTTTTGTACTATTTTTTTTTTTACCATTAAAATTATTATTTCGCACCCATTTGATCCGCCTCGTACACTATCATAGACACACGGCAAAATCATCAAAAATGCTGATTTTAATGCCAAAACATGCTTTTTCAGGGCCCAAACGCTCTTTTTTTTTTAATTGACTTGTAGAATTGAAAGAATTGAAAGCAACGGAAAAAGATTAAAAAGGCGTTAGGATGGATGCGTGCATTAAAATCAAAAAATGGGAAGAGAAAAAAGCTATAACATTCCTATACTGTATTATTATAGATTTTGAGTCAAAGGGGGAAAATTTGAGCCAAAGAGCAACAAATTGAGCCAATGAGAAAGAAATTGAGTCAGCAAAGAAGAGCTAAACCACTTTTTTTCTTCTTTTTTTTCGTTTTTTTTCATTTTCTTACCTTCGTACAACTCCTCAAAAGAGGCGCCGGAGCGTCCTCTTAAGCGCATTCGATGGCGCCGGCAAAAAAAAAAAAAAAAAACAAAAAAAAAAGACATGATGGGATGTGGCGGGTTCAGAGTAAGCGGGGCGAGCGACGCGGAGGGTGGTCCCACTCTGCGGGAGCTGGGCGTCGTAGGGCGGTTGGTGGTGGGGCTGGCGGATGGACGGCGGGCGCAGCGGGCGGCTGGGCCATGGCGGTGGGGGCAGCAGCGGCCGGGCGTGTCAAAGGCGCTGGGCGCGTGCCATTGGTTGCGCGGGAGACGACGATGGATAGCATGTTGGCGGCGGCGACGTCGTCTCGCCCGACTGAGCGCTGGCAGCGAGCACAAACTAGCGTGGCGTACAAGGCATAGGATTGCTGGCCTTGGTCGTTGAAGCGGATCGGTTCTCGGGCGGGGGCGCCGCACACGCAGCAGGTCTTTTGTGACAGAAAAAAAAAAAAAAAAGAAAGAAATTGTGAGGACCCTTTTTCTCACTCGCCATTGCCTCCTCCTTGGGTGCCTACCTTTGATGTTTTGTACTCGTCGGTGCGAATGGTCATCACGAGGCCACGCGCTTGGCGTTCCTCAAGATGTTTGAGTACCATGGTCGATTTGCCCACAGGCAGACCGCGCAACTTGACATGTTCTTTTGAAACCAAACCCGTGCCAAAGCCAATGAGCGGCACACCGGGGACAGTGGGGTTGCTTCCGTTGAACTGCCGCTTCATGAAGCGCATGGGCCTAAAAAAAAAAAAAAAAAATGAGCGATTGTCCATGATGGCATTGGCAAGCGTGTGGTTTTTACTCTGCTACCACTGGTGGGTCTGTGGCATTTTCGATGGTGGCATTGGCGCGGGTCTGTTCGGCGGCATTGGCTTGGATGGCGAGAGCGAGGGCGTCTGCTTCGATGGCTGCGGCGTTTTGCTGTGCTTGATGGACGACGGCGGCAATCTCAGGGGGAAGGAGGGCGCGTCGTTGCTGCTGTTGCTGTTGATTTTGTTCTTGTTGCTGGGTGAATTCAGCCAGGGCGCCTTGCATGGCGTTGTGGTGCTGTTCTAGCTGCGCCAATTGTAGTCGTGCGGCGTCCGCACGTCCAGCGCGTCGGCGACGGCTTTTTCTTTTGCGGTGTCGGCGATTGCGGTACTTGTTTTCCCTGGGTCGCTGATGTCGGACGTATTTTGAGCTGCCATTCATAAGGACATTGGCGACAGTGGCCACGGCGCGCTGCTTGCCACGGTGTGCGGCGAATCGGTCCTTGGCGGCTTGTTCGCCATAGAATTCTCCAAAGGAAGCATGGTGCTGCAATTTGTACGCTGCATGCGCTCGGAAAGTCGCGACATCGCCAGTGCGCGCCATTGGCACATCGTCTTCCACCTGCTTCATCGTCAAAACAGGTTGACTAGGCGTCTGATGCGGGATGGGTTGCTGCTTGCGACGCTCCAAGGCCAATTGTCGGTTCTGTTCACTCGCGATGGCTTGGTGTTCCTTCAATGTCACGCGTCGCACCGCGCGATCCGTCGTCGTCGCGCCTGGGTCACCTTCCGCGGGTATATAAGCGGCCGTCACCACCGTCTTGCGCCCTGGGTCCACACCGATGGGCGAGAAGCCTTCCAAGCCCATGTGCGCAATGTCAGCGTCCTTCAATGCCGGCGGCTTGGCAAGACCGCTCATGCGCCGGAACGTCACATGCATTTGAACGCCATCCGTTCTCATCACACCGGAAAATGATCGACCCAGCGCAGCACCAGCTTGCAATTCATCAAGGCTGCATCAAAAGAAAAAAAAAAAAAGAAAAAAAGAGGGTTGAGACGCGTCCCTTTTTTTTCAATGGCCTTTATTTTTTTTTTTTTTTTTTGTCTCTTACCTCATGATGCCCAGCTCCGTGAAATCAAAACAAGCCCAAAACAATGGCAAGTGATTGACGAATGGCGGGACATCATTGTTGGATTGAGCGGCCACGCGACCGGGATGACCATCTGGTAAGCCATTGACGGGAAGGAGCGAGCGGAAAGTGGCCGAGTCAATGGTGAGGAAGCGTGGGCGATTGCTTGGCATTGGCAACAAGGTGTAAGAGGGGATATGATGCTCGCCCTCAGGATGGGCCTCACGAAACTCGTCGTAGACGCGCAAAATCGCCACATGGACGGGCACGGTGAGATGTGGGGAGCGACGCAAGGATGTAATGTTCACGGCACCCATAGCCTGCGGCTTCCAAGCGGCGACTTGTTGGAGAATCGACAACGTCAACGGGCGCAAGGCATTGACAATCGCAGCTGGCATATTGGCCACCGTGACCGGCTGCAAAGGGCCACCACCACCACCACCACCACCACCACCGGCGCCCATTGGCTGGCCTTGGTCTTGCTCGTCGTCGGATCCTGGCTCGTCCAGGTCGCTCAAGTCAAAGTCGTCCTCTTCGGCGGGGAACACGTCGTCATCGTCGCCATCGTCGTTGTCGGCATTGTCATTGACGCCCTGCTGCTGCGTGCGAACCAGCAAAGGTGTAGCAGACGTGAATTGGTCCCATACAAAGTTCTTGATCGCGTCAATCACACGGCCTCGTGGTGCCTAAATGAAAAAAAAACATGAAAAACACGAACAGAGAAAGGGGGACCGGGAAAATTGCACGTTACCTCGTCTTGGGAGGTGAGGATGCGGAAGCGCACAAACGATTTGATGCGCATTTCGAGGCGGTCGGCAAGATGTTGACGAAAAACAGGCGCGAGCTTCTTGAATTCTTCAGACGCCAGCCGCGACAAATTCACAAGAGGATCGACATGCTCCACATGCGCTTGCTCGGCAAAAGTCGCCCAGTGGTTGACCAGTTCCCGAGGCAAGTCCCCAAGAAGTTGTCGCCGTTCGCCTGCTGCGCCGCCATGCTGCATTGTCTGACGGAAAATCATGGACGCCTGGTACATTCCGTTTTGCGTGAACATGGTGCGCGTCGCCAGGTGCGGATGAACCAGCAAAAAATCCGTCAAAAAATAGTGCAACAGCGGAATCACGTTGCTCAAGGCACGCTGCGCGACACGGACGCGCGCTAGGAGCGTTTCCCGAAGCTCGGGACGGACAAGACGATAAAATGACAGCACGCGCGTGTACGATTGGGAGACGGGCATGAATCGTCGCATGTACATGGTGACCGTCATGTTGCGTGCACGTGGGATGGCTGCCGGATTTCGCGCTAGTGCTCGCATCTCCCGGTCACCTTGCCGACGCTCACGTTCTGCAAAAAAAAAAAAAAAAAAAAAAAAAGAATCAGCAAAAGGAGAGCGGAAAAGGAAAAAAGAAGGGAGGAAGGGAGATGGGGGGTGGGGAACGAGTCGTACGTTGCACCGCCTGTGGGTTGAAGGGGCACCGCGGGTCATTGGGGTTTCGATGAAGCACGGAGCCGCAAGCGTTGCACGGTGGTCCTCCTAGTCCTAATAGAAAAAAAAAAAAAAAGAAAAGAAAAAGAAAAAAAAAAAAAAGGATGAGATCGGCAGTCGGAGCTCTTGCTGGTGCTTACGATTGCGCTCCTTGATCGCCTGAAAGTGCAAAAGCGTCGCTTCTTCGCGTGTCACCTGCTGCTCCGCTTGAATCGCCTCGATCGTGCCGTGAGCAGCAAACGTCGGAGGGGACATGTGAATAAGAACATTGTACGTGACCATCAAATGGTGCTTGTAGTGTGACCCCGGCAAATCCATATTGACACTTGACCTTGAGGGCAACAGGAGCTGTCAAAAGGACGGGGTAAAGGAAGCAAACACAAGAAAAAAGGGGAGCGAGGGGGACAATCAAAAAACAGAAAAAAAAAAGGGGAGACAAAAAAGAAAATAAAAAAAAAGGGAGACAAAGAAGAAGAAGAAAAAAAAAAAGGTCCCCGCCACTTTTATAAGTTCGCGGTGCTCCATCCAAAAGAAAAAAAAAACGCGCTCCCACGCGTGCTGCATAAACATAAACAAAGATTTAAAATTTCAAGGTCCCTTTTTTCACTCTTCACAAGCTGAGACCCGGATGGCCTCCTCATGCTGGTTCCACGCCAAGACCGGATGGAATCCCCCTGGTGCCCGGTTTCAGGATTTGATGGAAAAAAGTGGCCATCAGGCTGAGCGGCTTGGTGATGGCGACATCCGGATCAGACAAATGCCTCAAAGCAGGCTGACTCTCATCGTCATCTGATGATTCTCGATGATGGAGACTGGAAAGGACAGCCATGGACATCATGGAGTCGGCGGCCTGAGGAGATGTGGTCAGCCGGCGGGCAGAAAAAGTCGTCGCAGCGGACAAGGTGTGCCCCATCCGGAAAAAAAAAAAAAGAAAAAGTCGCGTCATTCCATCTTTGCTGCATAAACAAACAAATTTGTAATTTCCAGGGTCCTTTTTCCATTCTTCACAAGCTAAGACCAATCTCAAAAAAAAAAAAGTCGATGCAGCGGACGATGGTGCTCCATCCAAAAAAAAAAAAAAAAACACGCGCTCCCTCGGGTGCTGCATAAACATAAAAATTTCCAGGTCCTTTTTGACACTAGTCTAGAAAAGAACCGGAAGGGCCACCTCATGCTCGTTCCACTCCAAGGACCGCACGGGACTCCCTTGGGACGCGGTTTCAAGATTTGATGGAAATGAAGGGCCATCAAGCCGAGCATCTTGGCGATGGTGATGTCCGGATCAGGCAAAAAGCCAGAAAGCAGCCTGATTCTCTTCCCCATTTGATGACTGTAGATAATGGCAGCTGGAAGGGACGGCCATGGCCAGCATGGAGTTGGTGTCCCGTGGAGGTGTGGTCACTTGGAGGGCAGAGAAACTCGAAAAAGTCGACGCAGCGGGGGACGCGCTCCACATTGATCGATTGCTCCCCTCACCCTCTTTTTTTTTTTTTTTGATGGGCGCTTTCCCAATTGGGAGAGCGGCAATCGCAGATGCCCGCAAAAGGCTCTTGCTAAGTTGCCCCCGTTTCTGCGTCTCCTGTTTGCTTGGTTTCTCTGCTCTTTCCTCGTTTTCTTTTGCATAAAAATTGATTTATGCATGAATATTGCGGTTTCTCTCTGTTTAACAATCTCTGTGACATAGCACATTCCGTATTTTGCTCCTGTTTATTACACTAGAGTCAATATAAACGGACTGTCATTTAGATAGCTGCCGAGTAACTCGCGTTTGGCGCATTTTTATTGTTTTTTAATCGTTTGTTGAAAAATTGCAGCCTGAAAAGACCTTTAATCGCTGTTGGACGCGTCAAAATAGGACTTTGAGCGCGTTCTCCGGCACAATTTGCGTGCAAAGCTTAAACGAAAATTGCTCGTTGCTCGTCAACGGGCAGATGTGTCTCACTTGCTTCTGCCATTTTTCACGGTTTTGCCATGCAATGCATCTTGTGTGCAAGTTTGGCGCATTTCTGGAGACCTTATTTTTCGATTTTGAGTTGGAAGCTCGCTATGGCTCCTTTTGTGATTTGCGCGTGGCGCTTCTCTATGACGTGTGATAGTTGAAATCCGAGTTGCACACAGAGTTTCAGGCTTGTCACTTCACTTTGCGACGTATTTCAGGACCACGGGTACATGGCTGGCGATCACACCTTGATCTGAGCACTAAAAACCAATCATCTATAGAGCATTAGCAAAAAAACTTGTCCAAATGGCCACAAAGTATAGTCAGATGACGATCAAGGCTAGATACCGACAATTTCAATATTCCTCGGCAAATGATCTGGGGATTTTTATCATATTGAAATCAAACACAAACATTTTTTATTATTCATCTAAAAGGAGAGGGTGGTATTCGTCAAAGAGAGGCGCAATGATCAGAAATGGGGGCAGCCTAGCAAGAAACACATCTGATGTTGGACATCCCAATTGGGAACCGAGTGATCATGAGAAAAAAAAAAAAAAAAAAAAAGGACGCCCTGGTTCCAAGCTGCAGGATTCACTTTTCAATTTCCGCATTTACGGTGGTCCCTATTTTTTCTACACTCTCTTTTCCCCCTTCTTTCTCTTTCTCCTTGTCGCCCATATGTCGCAAAGCATTTACTTATTGGTGGCAAACCACGCTCAAGACGCGATCAAAAGTTGCAAATTAAGTGACCTAGCCTCTCGCAGCATCGCCATCGACGCTTCATGCTGCGTATCCTCGTTCCATCGGTCATTCAAGACCCAAAATGGCACAACTCTCGCTTCTCCTGGTGGTCAGCCAATTGCGTAAAACAAATCTGCTCAAGCAAAAGAAAATAGGCCTCTAATTTTCTTTCTTTTCCTTCAATTCAGCCATCTTGTAGGATTGTACTTGGCTGTCATCCGTCTTGTCACGCACAAAATAAGGCCTGTCTTTGTTTTTGATGTCCATCATGTATCCGGTGCAACTGTAAAGGCGCGACAGCGATCGGCAATGAAGGCCGAACACGAGGAAATGTCCATGCAGCTCTTGGAAGCATTGGGGATGCCTGTCATCCGTGCTGACGGCGACGCTGCCTCCCTTTGCGCGCACCTCGCCCACGAGGGCATTACGCAGGACGCCGCTGTGGACGACCTGACTGTTTTGTGTTTTGGTGGCAAGTTGCTCTGCAATTTGATGGATCCCGCCGCCCGCGGGTTGCCCATCCAGGAAATTGATCCTTCACTCGCATGCAGCGGCCTTGGCATTACATTCCATCAGGTACAGTACGCGTTGTGTAGACTTTCAATGGGTCAAAATGCGACGCGTCTCATTTTTTTCTCATTTTTTTTGTGCGGGTGTATAGCTAGCGCATTTGTGCTCTGTCTTGGATTCACATCGTTTCCATGAATTAGGACCTACGCGTGCATTGGCCATGATTAAGGAACAACAACAACAACAACAGGTCAACGAAGTGCAACCCTACCATCAAATCGATACGCCTCCACCAATCCCCATCTTATGCCATTCCTTGCATTGGCGAGCCCCAATCGTCGACAATGTCTTGAACATCATGATGTACGAGGCCCAGTTCAAGTGAGTGAAAAAAAAAAAAGACCCAGAGCAACTGTTAACATCTTTAATCGTCATTTTTAGGGAGGACCGTGTGCGCAGAGATTGCCGCGTCATTGCTGAAGCTGTCAATGACGCTTAAGCCCACATTTCACACAATCCTTTTGCCGTCCATCCACCAAACCCACCGTTGCAAATAATAAAAAAAAAGTGCCTCGAGCACGCGATCCGCCGCTGGGTCGTTCTGCTCCCACTTTTATTGAATCATTAATTTTGAGCGCCTTTTTTCATCGACGTCGACGTCCTCGACCTGCTTGTGCTCGACCTGTTTGTCCTTGGCGTTGCTCGGGTTCATTGGCTTGCTGGAGACGCGCTACAGATTCAAAGGCAAATTTAGCAGATAGATCTTTATTTTTTTTGTCATCTTACGCACCCAAGGTTCTCATCAAGTACGGGTTTCCAGGCAAATTCTCTAAATCTTGGCTCACAATGGTGATTGCCACTGCTTGAGGGCTGTTCTCCTCCTCGAGGCGGGCACGCATCGCCCATAAACAGGGATCAAAAGGATATCGCTCAAGATAGCCGACAAGAGTGTGCCGCTGTACAGCCACATCGCATCGCCCAAGGTATTCCAAATTCACGGTTAGATGCTGCGTTTCTGGCGACAGTGGGGGGGGGGGTAATTGGTCCATTGAAGAAAAGAAAAGAGGGCTAAAACAAACAGATGGCCCATTGCATTGCAAACCCTTAAAAAGTCTTATGGGGTTGTCATTGACATCAATTTTAATTTGCTTTTTTTCTCTTGCCTCTGGTTTAAAACAGGTTTTTTTTCTTGTACGCGTTTCGCGCCGCAAATCATCTGCCTCGATCCTACAACGCTGATATAAAAATGTTAAAATCGGCCATCCAGCATCCGAGAAAATGCACAATAACATCAATTTCATGCATTTTGGATTTTACAGAAAAAACGTTTGGTCCTTTGATCTGCCTACGTATTGTTTTTTTTAGTCTCAGTGGTGGAAAGAAGCTGTCCAGCGCTTCCACTTCAACGCTTGCGGCAGCACGCTATGATACACTGCACAAAAAAATGTACACATTTATCATTGAAAAATTAAAAGTTCGTGTTTTTATTTCTTTTCCCTTTATCATGGCCTTCAAAGCGAAAAGAAAGAGTCGAAAGCGACCAATCACAAGCTTTCTGCAACTCGTGGCTCAAATTCCAGCGCTTGGCTCAAATTCTGGCGAGGTGGCCCAATTTTCGAAAGAGCGACCCAATAAAGTTGAGATCCCTGTAACAAAACCGACGACAATTGCAGGCATCAAATGTGACGAGAAAAAAAAATTGTTATAGGATTGTTCACACCAGATTAGATGCTGCCTTGATTTTAGGTCTTTCTCCCTTTTGCAAAAGTGTCGGTTGGGCGCGCTCGTGCTGACTTATCAACACCGAGTTCATTGAATCCTCTTATGGCCGTGGCGCCTGCCTTTGCGCTGCAGAAGTTGACGGAGCAAATGCAAAACAGCGCCTTGGCTCTCAATTTGGTGTGGAGGCTTTGCAGGCAGCTCTCGACAGCAAGTTTGAGGAAGCGGATGACAATGACAACCGGGACGCGCGGATTTCGCCCCGAATTAAGGTGCACGCGAATCTCGGGCGCGTCTTGTGCGCAACAGGCGGCTTCAACAGCGCGGACCAGGCGTGCCAAGCGGTCAAGGAGCACAAGGATCTTGCCAGCAACGTCTACAGTCGTCTGGGCACATGATTCACCTATTACACTTTGGATCAGCTCGAGGACCCGCTACAAATGTTCGAAACCGCACTTAATGATACCGCAGACGACATTGCACTCCGCCAGGATGTCGCTGTCGTTCTCAGCAAAGTGCTTTGGGCAAAGGATTAGCAGCAATGTGGTAATAAACCCCCCACCCACGATATTTTTTTCCTTAGTTGTCTTTTTTTTTTTTTTTTTATTACCATTGCCGACTCACCTCACTGCTTACCAGCCATCTTCTCCTTGGCCGCCATGGGCATCCTTGCCGGTGACGACACGTTGGCGCACGCAGCATTGAACGAGCTGGTCAAGATACCATCGGACGTTGCCCTGTAAGCCGATGAACAACAAAAGACGACATCGCTCATTTTTTTTTTACGCGTCGCTTAGATGATTCCGACAAGGACCATTAGATCTCATGGATTCTGTCGCGTCATTGCAAGCTACAGGTAAGGTAACATGCGCCCAGACCAGATGAGATGGCATGCTCTGCACCGCGTCCTTGCATTAAAAAAACACGAGCAATCACCTCGCCAATGGTGTGCGACGTGCAGCGCCTATTATTATTCATCTCTCTGGTTCCCTTTGTGGAGAGATATCCTGGTTTGCGCGTGAGGCAAAGGACAGTGAATGAATGGGGACAAAAGTCATGGCTATTTTTTGGTGCAAGATGCCTTTTTATTGGGGAAAACAACTTGATCAGCACAAGCGGGGGGATCGTTTATTGAGCCTACAACAAAGTAAAAAAAAAAAAAAAAAAAAACGAGGTGAGTGGCGCTGTTTCCATTGACCAAACAAAGAAAAAGAAAAAAGAACAAAACTTACAGGGATCTCAACTTCACCGGCGTCGATGCTACGGCAGAGGTCGTAGGGGGACTGGCCATCGACGGTGCAGCCAACGGAGTGGGCGGTGCCGAGGATCTCCTTGACGGTGCCGGAGAGCTCGCGGGCAAAGGACTTGAAGCGCATGGTGCGGGCGATCTCGATGACGTCGTCAAGGGTGATGTTGCCGCTGTGCTTGATGTTCTTCTCCTTCTTGCGGTCACGAGGGGGCTCCTTGAGAGCCTTGATGACGAGCGAAGAGGCGGAGGGGACAACCGAGACTTGCGCCTGACGGTTCTGGATAGTCAATTGCACGGTGACGCGCAGACCCTTCCATTCCTTGGTGCCCTTGGCGATATCTTCACCGACCTTCTTGGGCGACAAACCGAGGGGACCAATCTTGGGGGCTAAAAAAAAAAAGAAAAACGTCAGTATCATTGCACAATGGCCGTAAACTCGCGTAGTGGCTGTCAAAAAAAAAAAAAACGCCATGGTGCCATTGTTCGTTCGTTTTTTTTCTTTTGGCATTGATTTTTTGTCACGTACCAAGGGCGGAGGAAGCACCCACTTCGCCACCAGTGGCTCTCAAGTAGATGATCTTGACCTCATTCTAAGGGACAAGA
Organism: Gongronella butleri; assembly: GCA_025201375.1. Classification (NCBI taxonomy): domain Eukaryota; kingdom Fungi; phylum Mucoromycota; class Mucoromycetes; order Mucorales; family Cunninghamellaceae; genus Gongronella; species Gongronella butleri. Next base: position 192,381 of record JAIWZP010000021.1, on the reverse strand, counting down.
ACAAAAAAAAAAAAAAAAAAAGTCAGGACCGGGTGGCTGTCGATGGGATGGTATTGGCAACTTACGGGATCGAACTTGGGAGGCATCTAAAGTGACAAGAAGAGGAAAAAGAAGATGGATGGTGAGCGGGACGGATGCATGCATGCGATGGGCCCATTCAAATGGATGGATGGATGGAGTGGCAGCTTACATTGAGATATAGAAAGGATGAAAAAGAGAAGGAACAAAAAAGAAGAATGGGGGCTGGCGCCCCGTCTTGAAGGATCGGCCAGCCAACTCATTGCCGCTTTGGGCAATGCCCATTTCATCATCTACTCAGAATGGCTGACTTTTTTTTTCAGGTCATCCCTTTTTTCCCCTTGTCCCTCGCGTGCGAGTTGGTGAGATTTGACATTTGTTCAGATAGAGTGCGCAATTTATTTACAGTGTACGAGACGTCAAAAGACAAATGAAAAAAAATGCCTACGAATACCTTGGCAATTCATTGCTCATAGCCATTGAAGACGTGGGTGACAATGAAGCCGCCGATGAGGCGCTCGGAGGCGGCGGGGCGTCGCCCATTGGGAAGGCATTGGCGGCAAATGGCGAGGAAGCCGGCGGCCGCGGCGCCATGATGGGTGTGGACGAGGAGGCTGGAGGTTGAGGTGGATCCATGGCCATGACGGACGACGTGAGGAACGGCACTGGTGGAATTGCGGTAAAAGGGTTATATAAAAAGTCGGAAAAGGGCAAGTCATTGTAGCCGGTCGATGCAAGTACATTGGGCGCCGCCGACTGCGGTTGCTGGTGCTGTTGCTGCTGGTATGGGTCCTTTGTCGAAGCAAAATCGGTAAAAGACAATGGATACGGCGTGGGCACAGGTGCAGAGGATGATGATGACGACGATGACATCACGTTGGACGCCAATGGTGAGCCTGTCGACGTTGATCCGGATGCAGATGCAATTGGTGGCGCAGGCATGGCGGTGGGCGACGCGGATTGCGGCTGTGGCCGTTGCTGAGGGTGCGATTGCGCCGACAAGGGCGATGACACCGACGGCGAAAACGACATGGACGGGGCATAAGGCGAAACGAGCCGCGATTGGTAAGATTGCGATGATTGCCTGCAGCACGCACACAAAAAAAAAAAAGGGGGGGGACGTCAGACAACATGTACCTCGATTTTTCTTTTTCTTTTTTTCCATTTTTCTTCTTTTTTTTTTTTCTTACGATGCAGGGGCTTGAGGCGAGGTATTTTGTGGTGTTGCTTGTGTTGGTCGAAGAGCTTGCTGAATTCGCAGCATGAGCAGGATGACATAGCGATGATTTTGTACGGGGGATGATTGCAGGATGGATAGCATGATAGAGAGACAATGACGCGCCTGATCGACCTGGTCGACCTGATCCTTTAGCAGCATTTCAAAGATGTTGACGGCGACCATGAGGGAATCGAGCGAAAAATGGCACCATGGCTGCTTTAGCTGATTCCAGCACTGCATCAGCTCGGCGGTCATGGTAGCAGAATTGATGCAGATGTCGCGTGCCTTGCTTTCCATGGCCATGGCCACCGCCGCCTCGCTAGGCGCCGCCGCTTCATCGTCCGCCGCAGACGCGTCTGTGGATGGCACGCGCAAATGTTGGCTTGCTGCTGCCGATGAATTGGCGCTGGCGTCTGGGCGATCGAGGAACACAGAGTACAATTGCGTGCGCTGAAAATGATACTCGAGGTTGAGCTTAATGCACGCTTGCTCGCGAAAAGACACGCTTTTCCAGTCAACTCGGTGCAAATCGCCCTTTTCGTACTGGAAATAGCGCGGCAGCTGTGAATACCAGGTCTGGAGGCGGCGATCAAGGTCTTGGATGGCGGCCACGGGCAAATTGTCCTGAGCCGTGCGTTGGATGATGGACCGATAGATGCGCGTGATGCAAATACGCTTGATCATGAATTCCGTGCGCCATTGCTGCTCGCCCACTTCCACACCGTCCATCAGCTGCGGGTATGGCACTGAAATCTGATCGTCGGGCGGCAGAGAGAAAGGGCGCTCCGCTTGTAACGCGCACATGGTTTCCAAAAAGTAAAGAACCCAAAAGAATCGTCGATATCGCTCCTGGCGCACGCTTTTTCTCGTTTTTTCGTCATCTTCGCCGTCATCATTATCTTGCATTGGCATCGCATGGTCGTCCACCACCTCTTCTTCCTTGTGTTTCATGTCCAAACACATCCGAATGGCAAGACCAAGGAAAAGATACGCTTCCGAGTCGACGAGGCCGGCCTGCTGCTGCTGCTGTTGCTGTTGTTGTTGTTGCTGTTGCTGCTGAGACTTTTTTTGCTGCGATTCGTCCACATCGTCATTTCGCCAAGAAGGTTTACCCAGGACATAGAGATAAAGAATGAGAATTGCGTGCAATGTGTCCATGTCCGGTATCATGAAACAATCCTTTAGCAAATTTTTGGCGACAGAAAAGTAATACTCGCCGACCATGTTTGGATCGTGGCCGTCAAAGAGGTGATGATGGATGGCGCCATGTCGTGCGGACCATGCAAAGATGGCATTGGTTAACAAGGGTGGTAGGATGCCGCGGTGATATCTGTCGCGCACGTTGCCGCCATAGCCGGCGTCGGGCAAGCATAAAAAGCACTCGGTGTAGATATCGATCATCTGATTCAACGTCGCCGGCGACGTTGTGATTGGGCGGAGAATATAGTGCTGGCGGATCGACGACGACGACGTGAATGCCTTTGGAAGCAGTGTTGTGGGCGCGCCTGTCGAGAACAAGGGCGCAGACTTCCAATTGGACCGCCAGAGGGGCGCCTTGCGTGCAATGCGGATCGCAGCATCGCAATGTGGGCTCAATGGCGTTGAAGGATGGTCGCTGACGCTGCTCGTGCTGCTCGCTGTGCTGCTGCCGCATGTGCTGCTCCCTGATGGCGCAGCATTGCCCGAGGATGACGACGATTTCGCATTGATATCCAATTGTGACACACCGGACAGCAAAATATTGTAAAGATGCGGCAAATTCACAATATCCGTGTCGATCCGCAGTCCGTGTGGGGTCAATGAGAGCGCACAATGGCCCTGCGGTTGCACAGGGCACGGAGACTCGTATGTCGTGATCGTATCCGGGCTGCGCGCTTGCAATCCGTCCAAATCAGACTCGAGCGACTTTACACGGTTCTGAAGCGTCGAAACAAGCTCATTGAGCTTGACAATGTTGAAAAGATCCACCTGTGTCGACGACCCGGCGTAAGAGCAGTCAGCTAAGAGAAAGAAATAAGAGCCAATGGCGCGCTGGTCAGTCGATATGCATTAAAAAAAGGGGGGAATTGCCCCATCGCTCCTCTTTTTACCTTTGGCTTGCGCACACCTTGAGCACGCGGGATGAGCAAAGTCGCACTTGACTATCAAGTGCAAAGACGTGAGAGAAAAAAAAAAAAAGGGCGAGGGCGAGTGAGTAAGAAGCGAATAAATCGAGAAAAAGCAAATTTGGCGAGGTTTTTCGTGAATTGGTGGCTGCAAAGCACCGAGTTGTTACCTTTCTTTGTCCTGAATGAGGGAGGGGGGGAGGGAGAAGCAAGGAGGCGCAAGGAGGCGCACGGTCAGTTCAAGTGTTACTGCGACGACGGTCTCCAAATAAATAAATAAAAAAGTGAGAAACTTCTTACCTGCAACGCACACAAGCCATTGTCATGCGCATTTTCTTTGAAGACGTGGACTCGCCGGCAGGAGCCAGCGTAGGCGGTGGAGGCGGCATGGTGGGGAGCGTGCAACTGTGGAGGATCGAGAGCCGAGAGAGAATGGAAAACGAGAACGGACGTTCCAAAATTGGTTTTGGGCGTGGAAAAACACAACGCCGGAAACTCCGACCTGAGCACAAAAAAAAGTGGTGCGGTTTGCCCATCTTGTTCGTGCTCCATCGATTTTTCTGTGCACATTTCCCATGTGAATCCTCCTGCGGCGCGATTTCTTTACTTTTCTGCCGTTTATCCATTTAAAATGAACTTGTATTGCATAACTAAAATCATGCATCGGGCCATTCCAACCTCGCAGCGTCAAAACAAACGATGCCTCCGCTGATTATCTGCAGGCCGGCGCAGTCTTTTTTTTTTCGAGATTTCAGGCAAAAAAGTGGCGTAATGCCCGATCAGTCCTCAAGTGTGGCATGGACTGTTGAGCATCGGTGAATAGTACACAAAAAAGAAAAAAAATCTCAGGATTCCAATCACGTCTTATCGAGAAAAGGACATTGGTAGTATATTTTCAGATTCTTATGGCCATCATTCGACGAGAAATAGCGCTACAGCCAAAATATTCGCGTTTCCTCGACGAGGATCGTCATGCGCACCACGTAAAGGAACATGTGCGATCGATCTCAAGCGTATTGACACACAATGAGGTCTTAAATCCGTTTTATACTTTTGACGCGCGACAAATGACGCGCTACACGCGTTTCTTTGTGATCACTGGCATTCACACACGCGACTGATCGATAGCCACGAGAACCTCGATCTTTTAGACATTAGACGCGTCGTCGCAGAGCCACGTCGGCTCCAAAATGGAATGCCGTGCATATTTCCAGATTAATTTTCTCTTTCTCCAGATGATCATAAGAGTTACAGCCGTCACCAAATCAATAAATGATGGGATCCACCGAGGCCTCGCTTGCCTTCCGAGTTTGAAAGAGGTCGGATCACTACATGGCCAGCAATAGAAAAATTTCTCTTTTTTTATATTCCATTGCATAACTAAGCACTGCTTTGAGGGAATGGGCTTCACGTACACTGTATAGAAAGTGCACTTTTAATACCATGTCTGCATGCTGTGCATTATATACCAAGATTTAATAAGAGGCTATCGAGAAGATCACATTAAAGGCTTTTTAACAGCCTTTTGGTCATTCATTGTGATTTTCACCACCTACAAAGACAAACCAGTGGTCCAACCAACAGAATCGATCATCTTGTTCAAATGAGCCCACCCTCAAGCCGCTGCGATCACAGAATGGCACGCAATGGCGATTTCGAAAATCACGAGTTTTCCAAGGGATAGAGCCGAGGATTCAAAATTGGGAAATAGGAATTCATCAGATCGCCTCGCCGTTCAACCATTATGATAACCACACCACATTTACCGTCTAAAATGCAATAAAAAATGGAGCTCCATTGATTGGTTTTGGCGTAAAATGCGATTTATACCCCAATTTCTTCCAAAGGTCAAGTCCATGAGTATTGGCCGCAGTGCCTGAAAAAGCGTATCATCCGAGAGAGCGCAGCATGGCACATATGCTGATGAGGACGAACAGTGAAAATAAGCTTTCCCAGCAGAATTGACACGAAATCAAAAACCTTAGAAACATTTGACGCGCCGTAAACCGCGTTGATTGCCGAATTGCACGCGCTTGTTACTAGTCAGATCTATGAATCTGGACCTCTTCTTTCTTATGGATACGTCAGCGCGGCTCTATGACGCGTCCCAGAGACGCAATTCGCTTGCAAAAATTTATGTAGTTTTGCCCATTACTCGCCAACGGGCAGATCAATCACGCTCATTTTTGACATATTTGGTGGTTTCTCCATGAGGGCTCTCATGAGTTCAAGTTTGGCGGCATTCTGCGGACCCATTTTTTTGATTTTTGATTTGGGAGCTTGCCACGCCCAAATTTCAGTTTGCCTGTGACGCGCTCCTACGGCTTACAAAGACAGCAAATTTAAACCTATTCCGCGTTTTGGTTTTTGCTTTACGTTGGGACGCGTTTCGGGGCTTCAATGCACGTGGATACAAGACTGACATGCGAAAATACCGGAAAAATGAACTTTTACAAGACATCCACGGCAAAAAATCGACCACGGAGCCCCGGACCACGAGCTAGGTGAAGCTTGCGGCCTGCCAGCGCGTCAGCCTGCTTGCTAAATCACAAATGCCGCGGCGATTATCAACGACGAGGCAGAAATGGCCACAGAAGCGGACGGTGGCTGGGTCGCCCAACGATTGGCGCGCTTGGATGCGGTTGCCGAGCTCTCCCGTCGCCAGCGATCGCGCCTGCGCTTCCACATCAAGCGTATGATCAACGACGCACACATGAACATCACCTTTGGCCCTGCAATTTCTGCGCCCCTTGCCGCGGAGCTGAGCAATCTTGTGCACCAAGCAAGAGGTCAAATCCAACGCTCTGTCCTTTTTTTTGCGCGGGCGTACAATGATCGATCCGGCGACGTGCATGTGGTCGACAACCGCGCGGCGTGTCGCCACCGTGAAGCTCTTTGCACTATTCCCTGCGACAAGATGGACAAAAAGATTTGTCACGTTCCCTGCCAAGGCCTTTGGTGGTATTTTGGCTGCCGCCCACGTCCAACACATTCCTTATGCTGATCGAGGTAATGAAGCGCCGATCGTGCAGATGCAGGCAGACGCAGTAATGTTCGAATCGGTGTTGAACGTGTACCAAGTCAAGCTTATGCAAGCGTAAGAAAAAAGAAAAAGAAAAAAAAAAGAATTAAGAAACGCGTGCTGATTGTGTTTCTCTGCATTACTCTAGAGCCGACGCGTATCATCATTTCGACCATCTCAATGTGGGGCCCGTGCCAGGTCTGCAAAAAATATTTCTCAACGTGGTGCGGAGCGACGAGCATCAAATCGAGTTCATCTATGCCAAGAGAGCTGCCGAGGACGCTGGGCTGCCGTCGCTAGACATTCAAGATTTCCAGGGCGACGAGGACATCGATATCATCGCCGTCGACCCTGGGCACACGCACCTCATCACCGCCATTGATGACAGCCCCGAGCCGATCAAAATGCGGCTCAGCAATCGCGAGTGGATGGTCAAATCCGGCTTTTTCATTCGTCGGCAGCAGCAGCAAGCCGCGCGCGCCAACGACGGCATCGAGGAAATCCTGAGCGAGGTGCCAACCGGCAAGACGGCCTCGGTGGCCACGTGGACTACGCATTGTCGCGCTGCGCTTCAAGCCCAACCAGCCCTTGTTGAGCACCACGGCTACGAGTACGCCAATCGACGATTTCTTGCATACAACGCCAACCAAAAGATGAAACAAGAAGCTGTGAACATGTTCTTGGGCCCCTGCAAGAAATACCCCGACAATGAGAAGCGGTAAGTCGCACGCTACAAGATATGTCCTGTTGCGCGATTGGGAAGGGAAAAGGGGGAAGAATCACGCTCTGATTTTTTTTTTTTTTGGCGATCAACCAGGCGCAATTTGCCTGTCATCGCTTATGGCGCCGGCACTTTTGGTTCCATGCCCGGCAAGAACCCCAAGCGCGCCATTCTCCCAGCCCTCCGGCGTGCGGAAGCCGAAGGCCGTCTATGTGTTGTGCTGATCAACGAAGCCTACACGTCCCAAGTAAGAAAAAAATAAAAAAAAAGCCTGGCGACGTCGCTGCTGACCCTTTTCTTTTCTTTTTTTTTCAAGGTCTGCCCACTTTGCCAAGAGCGCTCGCTGCAACCTATGAATGTAACAAGCAGCGTCAGCGGCATTATCGAGCCCATTTGGGGCGTCAAGCGGTGCTCCCTCCCCGTCTGCGGCATGATCTGGAATCGGGATAACGCCGCATCAATGAACATCCTCTCCTTGGCACAGACGCTCCGGCAAGGACAACCTCGCCCTGCCATCTTCACTCACACCCCCTCGGCCTGATCAACCTGGCCATTTTTACGCGCTCCTCGGAGCAGTGGTAAGTTTTACTTTTTTTCCAGTTATGTTCGTCAAACTTACCAATTTTACTTTGGCTCAATTTTTTTGATATTGCAGTATCTCAGATTCATTACAAATTAAAATTAAAATGCACGTTTGGCTTACACTGAGATATGTACGAGGCACAACAAAACGTTGTCTGATGTGCGCTGGGTCTCTTGAACCAAAGAGAACCACAATGCGTGACAACAATGAGCCACGATCAAATGACGCGCGCGTTGCCCAGATCCCTGCACATTCTTTTCACGCAAAATCGCATGCGCACGTGGCAGCATGCTCGGAGTATTGGCAATTGTTCTTGTAAAGGAGGTAAGAGAGGAGTGCGGGGCACTTTTGGATGGCAATGGCGCCCCGAGTCGCGGCTTTTCAGCGCGATTTCATTGGGCAATATGCTTTTGGGCGTGAGCCATTCGCCATTGCGCCCAGCAGCCTCCTTGTTTTGGTACGGGATCTTCATCCACAAGATGCTGGTGAGCTGCAGGGGGGTGGGTACTGGGCGCGACAGGCAAGCGCGGCATGCCTTGCATGTGCCAAAAACATGGCGAGGGTGCCTTTTTTTTTATTTTAAGGCCAGGCGACTTGAAAGCCTAATCTTTTCTAGGTGACATGAAGATCCTGAATTTACCGCGTCCACGTATTTTAAGACTTTTTTTTTGGACAGCATTGACACCGGCGCTTCAATGTGGATTTTTGCCTTACTGTTAAATCTTGTTTTCCTTTTGCACTCGTCTTTCAAGCTGTCCAATTGGGACGATGGCTTAGTAGTGACATGAGATGATGGCAGGGGGATGACGACAGCAGTGAATTGGCGACAAAAATGAGCGAAAACACATATGTGCATACGCCGCCGGAAATGGGTTGTTGGGCAATTGGGGGTCATCGTGGATGAATTGATCAATGACAGGCTTTTTGGGCCCAATCGCGGGTTGAAAAAATTTTTGTATAGCAAAAAGGTATTTTTTGAAGGGTGGGCGCCAACAAGAAAAAGCCCTTTTCGGACTCCCTCCTTTTTTTCATTCCTCTTTTTCTTTCTTTTTCAAAACAAAACCATCAGCATGTCTTTTCTTTCCACCTTGAACCGCCTTGCTCCCGTGGCTTCCTCGGCTTCGCGTGCTGCCGCCAAGACCGTCAAGCCCTCGCTGGTCACTTTGGCCCAAAAGCGCTACAACTCTAGCGGCGCCACCGAGGCAAGCTCGATTTTTTTTTTTTGCTCTTTTGATGGCTCTCGAGTGCAATGGCTTACACACCACGCTCTTTTTTTTTGGGGCCCTTTAGATGACTGTTCGTGATGCCTTGAACCAGGCTCTCGAGGAGGAGATGCTCGCTGATGAGAAGATTTATATCTTGGGTGAGGAAGTTGCCCAATACAACGGTGCTTACAAGGTAAATTCTTGTTTTTACGGCGGCTATCCCCCACAGAGAAGCGAGAGACACGGTGCTGGAGAGCGGCACAAGCATCATTAGAGGCATAATGATCCGGGAGGAGCGCATTTGGCGTGGGGCAGTGTGGATGGACATCAAGGGCGGTGTGTTTTTCTTTTTTTTTTTTTGTTTGTGGGATAACACGGGAAAATACACAAAAAGGTTGGGGATAGCCACCTCGGGTGGACCGGATCGGAGTTGCTAACGTCGTTTGATGGATATCCCCTTATTCTCCATGGCACCCCCTTCTTGCTCCTTCTAGGTTACCAAGGGTCTGCTTGACAAGTTTGGTGCCAAGCGTGTCATTGACACCCCCATCACTGAAATGGGTCTCGCTGGTGTAAGCAAATGCACGAATGGATGCACAAATGGACGATTTTAATTTTTTTTTGATGATTTTGCCATTAGATCGCTGTCGGCTCCGCCTTCAACGGCCTCAAGCCCGTCTGTGAGTTCATGACCTTCAACTTTGCCATGCAGGTAAAACACAAAAAGGGAGGGGAAAGAGCGATCCGTTGGAAATGAGGCGTTTTCTGATGTCGTTTCTCTTGTTTTTTTTTCAAAAAGGCCATTGATCAAATCGTCAACTCTGCTGCCAAGACGTTCTACATGTCTGGTGGTAAGGTGACTTGCCCCATTGTGTTCCGCGGTCCCAATGGTTGCGCCGCTGGTGTCGGTGCCCAGCACTCCCAGTGCTTTGCCGCCTGGTACGGCTCTGTTCCTGGCCTCAAGGTCGTGTCCCCCTGGAACTCCGAGGATGCCAAAGGTCTTCTCAAGGCCGCCATCCGCGACCCCAACCCCGTTGTCGTCTTGGAGAACGAATTGGAGTATGGTGTCTCGTACCCCATGTCCCAGGAGGCTCTCTCCAACGATTTCGTGATCCCCATTGGCAAGGCCAAGATTGAGCGCGAGGGTAAGGACATCACCATCGTCGCCCACTCCCGCTCCGTCGGCTTCGCCGTCAAGGCCGCCGAGGAGCTCGCCAAGACTGGCATTTCCGCCGAAATCGTCAACTTGCGCTCCATCAAGCCTTTGGACACCGAGACCATCTTCAACTCGGTCCGCAAGACCCACCGCATCATGACCGTCGAGGGTGGCTGGGCCTCGTTCGGTGTCGGCTCCGAGATTGCCGCTCAAATCATGGAATGTAAGGCGAAAAACGAGAAAAAAAATCAAAAAAAAAAAAAAAACGCGTCGCGCGTCGTGCGTCATGCATCATGTGCTTGTCAGTGCGGCCACCCTGTCTCACACTTTTTCTCGTTTTCTTTTTCCTTTTAGCTGACGTCTGGGATGAATTGGACGCTCCCTTGAGCCGTGTCACCGGTGCTGATGTGCCCACCCCCTATGCCGCCAACTTGGAAGGCTTGGCGTTCCCCGATGAGAAGGTGATTGTCAAGGTGGCCCGTGATATCCTCGACAAGAAGTTCTAAGCTGTGTGTGTTGCTTTTACGCCCACATCTGACGCTTCTCCTCTCCTTTGGCCATTTCAATCCTTTCTAATCGCATCTCCACGCTTCTCTCCCTCCCCCTCTTTCCATCTACCCTTCATTTTTTAAGGACAGCTTACTACAATAGAATTCGTCGTCTTTTTTTTGATTGCAATTCGTCGTCTTTTTTCATTTTTTTTTTCAAGAGTTGCACATTAATGGATGGAGGAAAATGGAGACTGCGGCGCGTGTGTGGGGTTCCTGCGTATGGGAAGGAAAGGCGGCTGAGTGGGTCATCCGGTTGAAGGCGGAGGATATGATACCAATGGCGGGAAATGATGTCAGGAACGAGTTTTAGCGCGCGTTGTCAAGCAAGCTAAAAAGCCAATGATCATGGGGCTAACTAGAGCTATGACAGATATCGTCTGACGTGCCAGCATGGTCTGATCACACACCAGCGCGTCCTCTAAAGCCTCTTTTACTGCTTTTTTTTTTTACTCGTTTTTACTTTTTTTTTCTTTCTCATTCCTATCCAATTCCATCTGAAACACGACAACGACGAGGTAAGTTGCCTTTTTTTTATTGTGTGTGTAAACATTCTGTGCGTGCAAACAAGGAGGAATTAGAATGGAGACACTCTGCATTAGGCAGGCAGCGGAACAACAAAATTTTGGCGCGTGCCACAAGAATGGGCCCAATTTTGTTTGTATTTTTCTGCCTACCCCTTTCATTCTACACTTTCTTTTTCTTCCTCCTGGCTTTTGCACATACACACTTTTTTTGGGTCATTTTTTACTGACTATTTCGTCTCTCTCTCTCTTTTTTTTTTTTTTTTGCCCGCTTACCCCCCTTTTTTTCTATTCTGCACCATGACGTTCATACCTCAGCGCCTCAAAAAGCTCTTCCATATCGACAAGAAGCAGAACAAGAAAAAGTCCAAGCTCATTGTGTACAACTACACGAGCAATATCCAACCATATCCTAACCAGCCCCAACCGCCCAGTCCTCGAGCCATTGAGCCTCCAGGGTTACCAAGCAACCAGACCGTGCAGCTGTCCAACAAGCAGCTGACGAAATTGCCCTCGAAAAAGGCTTCCACAGACGCGCCCCCTGACCGCGCCAGTCCGCAGGAAGACGCGCAGCCTGACCTGCCTATTGCACCCACGGACAGCGTGCCAATTGCACCCACCGACGACGTGCCAATTGCCCCCAACGATCCCACACCAGCGCGCCTGCCCAGCCATCTCGCTACGGAAGAAATTAAACAGCACCAAGAACAAGCAAACCTCCTTATTAGCGAAACAATGCGACGGAAGTCCACGATACCTGTCTTTGACACCCTCCTCGAGCGCTACGATATTCTGCAAAAGCTGGGCGAGTAAGAGGAGTGCATTTCCAGTGGCAATTGGCGCCCGGCTCACTCTTTTTGCTTATTTTTTTTTTTTTGCTTCAGTGGCGCCTTTTCCAATGTTTATCGTGGCCTGGACACCAAGTCCGGCCAATCGGTCGCCATCAAGGTTGCGCGCAAGCACACAGACGATGATCTCACGGTAATGGGGCTCAGCAGTGGTGGCGCACTATACATCAATGATCCAAACGTCTCATTTCTTGGTTTTTGTAGACGGACCAGCACTTGCATCCCAATATGAAGAAGAAGCCACGCGTCACCGAGGTAAAACGGGATTGCGCGCAGCAGCCATCGGGAGGGTCATTGACACGCTTTTCTTTGTCCGTCAGCGCGCCAACATTCTCAAAGAAGTGAAAATCATGCAAAATATCGACCATCCAAACATCATTCGCCTCAATCAGTTCATGGAATCAAAGGAAAACTACTTTTTGGTCATGGATCTTTGCGATGGTAAGTCGTGGCGAGCTTCGGCAGAGCAATTTGGGTCGCTCATCTCCTTTTTTTTTTCTAGGTGGCGAGCTGTTTCATCGCATTGTGGACCTGACTTACTTTAGTGAGGATCTTTCAAGACACATCATGGCGCAATTGGCCCAGGCTATATACCATCTGCATGAAGAATGCGGCGTCGTGCATCGGTAAGAAAAAAAATAAGATGCAGGGGCAACGCCATCTGACGTAGATGGCATTTTGCCCCCCTCCCCTTTTATTTATTTCGTCAGTGACATCAAGCCTGAGAATATCCTTTTCGACGCCATTCCTTGGATCCCATCCGAGAATCCCGTGCGCTACCCATTTGATGATGCGTCTAAAAAGGACGAGGGCAAATTCATCAAGGGCGTGGGTGGCGGCGGCGTCGGACGCATCAAACTTGCTGACTTTGGGCTGTCCAAGATCGTGTGGGACACCAAGACTGGCACTCCCTGTGGCACCATGTACGTCATTCAATGGGAAAAAAAAAATGAAAAAATGAAAAAAAAAAAAAAAAAAAACTCCAGAAAAAAGGGGACCAACTGACCCATTTTGCTCTCCTTTATTTTTTTTTTAGGGGTTACGCAGCACCTGAGATTGTGACCGACCAGACATATTCCAAGGGCGTTGACATGTGGGCCATTGGATGTGTGTTGTACACCATGTTGTGCGGCTTTCCTCCCTTTTATGACGAGTCTATTAGCGCATTGACGAAAAAGGTGGCGCGTGGCGAGTACACATTCCTTAGTCCGTGGTGGGATCCTATTTCGACCGATGCCAAGGACCTGATTGAGGGCCTGCTGTGTGTTGATCCTAGGAAAAGGTACACGATCCGCCAAGTTCTTCAACACCCATGGCTCACAGGCGTCTATCACCACCACCATCCGCTGCACGGTGGCGCAACCAGCGCAAACAGCAAGCATTTGCCGTCAATTCCCCAAGGAACAGCTGTTTCGGCGGCACACGGCAGCGAGACCGCGTCCCTGCGCATCCAGGCACTGCTCAATTCCAGCATGACGCCTCGGTCCATGCTTGACACGCCCCCGGCGTCCAATCCACTCGTAACCACACCCGATTCCGTGTCGACAGTGTCCACGGCATCGTCCGGCGCATCGACAAAGCGAAAAGACATCTTTTCGCCCGACGGATTGGCAACACTCAAGGAAATCTTCGACATCACTACCGCCGTCCAACGCATGGCCGAAGAAAATACCCCCCTGGCAGATCGCGAGCCAAATCATGCGCACCGACCACGTCGACACGACCCCTGGCAACCCGATTTGCCTGCGCGCGACCCTTCCAATGACGATCCCCCCTCCCCACCACGCGCTTTTGCTCTGAACCTCAACAATGCTACGCTACTCAAGAACCGCGAGAAGCGACCATGAGATATAATCGCGTCTTTTTTTCATTTTTCTGGCAATGATTCCTCTTTTTGTAGTTTCAAAATAAAAAATAAGAAAACTATGCCATTTATTCTATTTGGGAATGCCAGCAAGGGCTAAAAAAAACCGAAGCCTTGTGGCCGACCAAAGATAGGTGTCAAGGTGACAGATGACCATTTTCTTGCCAATCGATAAGGTTTTCACTAACATATCATATTCGATTAGACGAGCTAGGAAATTGGTCAATGCGTCGCTTGCAGCGTAAAGCGCCCCCCCTGTACACCTAACAAATGACGATGAAAATAGTCCCTGGTTTCCAGGGCGAATTGTCATTGCTGCAATTCCGCGTCTGACCACATCCATGGATGAAAAAAGGGCCTCCTGAATACCAATGAGCACTGGCTGCGCCCTTTGTATAACCCATGACAATGGCCAGCCCAGGTTGGACCCCGCATGACGATCACTTCACCATCCACACGCGTGTCTTGCTCATGTACGATGATCATCCTCCTGTTTTTTTTTCCTTTTGTTTTACTTTTTATTTTCCAATGCCAATGTGGACAATCGCGCGCCATGGCGTCATGCCAAGAAGAAATATGGTGAACAATGAACCCAATGGACCCGCGCGCGCGTGGACAATTACAAGCCGCATGAAACAAAAATGCGGCGATGAAACCCAGCCAAGGGTTTGCATTGCATGAATTTTTTTTCACGGATGGGTATTTTTTATATTTGTCAAGCAGACCCTTTTTTTTTCTCTCTATTTTATTTTTTCTTTCTTCTTTTCATGAACTTTCTCACCCTGACCTTTCATTGACATCATGAACGATCATTTACCAAGCGACCATGCTCGGGCACCTGATCACTCGGCGCCCAATCACACGCCGCAGAGCTCGTTTGACCATGGCAATCACGGTACAACATGCAAATGAGAGGCTGATTGCGCATGATTGGCATGATGCGCGCTGGCCATCTTCGTTTTTTTTTGTTTTCTCACCTGTTGCATTCAATTCGTAGCCACCGAGGCGACCACAAAGTCGACGCTGAATACCATGCATTTCCGTAAGTGAGCGAGTGAGAATTGAACAAGAGATAAGGTCGTGGTGGGAAAAAAAAAAAAAAAAAAAAAGAGCGGGATTCAAATGACGCGCGGTCTGATGACAAAAACGGCATTTTTTCGATACTTCGTAGAGCCATTGACGTCGACACTGCCTGCCTCGCCTCCGCATTCGCCTCTACAGAGTGAATACGCCCTCATGGAGGAGGAATGTTCGACTCACACGCCACTTTTTGAGCTTCAAAATGATGGATTGCCGCATCCGCCCAGCTCGCTCGACGTTGCTGCCGCCGCACTCGCTGCGCCATCGCTTTCCGCATTAAAGTCATTCACTTTTGATCAGTTCCACCTCGTCAAGACAGTCGGCACCGGCTCGTTTGGCCGCGTGATACTCGTCAAGGACAAAGAGCCACAAACAGGCGACAACCCCAGCTACTATGCACTGAAAATCATGAACAAGATGGTCATCATCCGCAACAAGCAAATTGAGCACATCAACAATGAGCGCAAAGTGTTGGCGGCCACGCGCCATCCATTTCTTGTCGCGCTCTACGGCACATTTCAAGATCAGGCCAATCTTTTTATGGTCCTCAGTTGGGTCCCTGGTGGCGAGCTGTTCACCATCCTGCGGCAACAAAAAGTATGCTTGGCCGAGGGAAAAGGAGGGATAAGAGGGCAATCGCTTATCAGACAACATTTTGCTAAATTTTGCTTTTTTTTTCCCATCAGTCCTTTAATGAAGATACCTCGCGATTCTATGCGTCCCAAATCCTTTTGGCGCTCTCGTACCTGCATGATCAGCAAATTATTTACAGGTAAGGCTTCAGTGCGATCATGCGAGCCGCGTCGCGTCGACCAAATGGCTCGTATTGGATCGCAATTTATGATTTTGTGTCCCCACGTGCATTTTTAGGGATCTCAAACCTGAGAACATCCTGATTGACGACAAGGGCTACCTCAAATTGACAGACTTTGGCTTTGCAAAGTTTGTGACCGACGTGACATGGACGCTTTGTGGCACGCCGGATTATCTGGCGCCGGAAATCCTGCGATCCAAGGGCTATGGCAAGTCGGTGGACTATTGGGCCCTTGGGGTCTTGATCTACGAGATGGTTGCAGGGTAAGAAAGGGACAAGCAATGATGGAATGAATGGCATGACTGGATGGTTTTTTTTGCCTTTTTTTTTTGCCTTTTGGCTTTTGCTCCGCGCTAGGCGTCCTCCCTTTGTTGGCAGCAACCAATTCCAGCTGTACGAGAAGATTGTGATGTGCCAACCTGAATATCCGCCATCGTTCTCGGCCGATCTGCGGCACCTGCTCGCGCATCTGCTAACGAGCGACTTGTCACAGCGGTATGGTAATCTGAAGAATGGCAGCCGCGACGTGTTTGAGCATCCATGGTTCGCATGCATCGACTTTGACAAGCTGTTAGCATACGAGCTGCCTGCCCCCTTTGTACCAGCCCTCGGTCATGATGGCGACACCAGCAACTTTGACAATTACCCAGAAGAAGTCATCACCGACCGCGCAGCGCTCCCTGAAAAATTTAACAAGTATTTTACTGCCTTTTGATTTCCAGCGCTTCGTTTTTTTTTTTATCACATCATACGCGCACCCCTGAATTTTAATTTAAAATACACAATTATTTATTATTGTATGATAAACCCGCGATGCACTGGCACGCTTCACGTCGTGCACTTTCTGAACATGAGATGAGCAGCGGATGACCTTCTGAGGCACAACGTTTACCGGTATCATCTTGGAATAAAAATTTGCTGATCTTCTCGCTGTTTTATTATGATATCATACCCCCTTTTGCGGGGCGCCGCCGGGCGCGTCCTCCGGGTCTTATTCATCGGGCCTTTTGTTTGAGCTAGAGGATGTTTAGCACAAAGATCCGACGATGTCAAATTTCTTCAGGGATCGGATCACGCAGTCCTGACAAGATGCATTTATTTTGCATACTGTACCTACTGTACCTACTGTATCATACTGTATCATAAATTCAGGGCCAAAACTATCAGGATCCGCCCCGCGTTCCCGACATGCGCCACGACGTCATTTTGACCTTTTTCCTTTTTTTTCTTTTGCGTGCATCGCTCGCTGCTTCCTCATCGCACTCGCTCCTCACGCCACCATGATCATCCGCCCTTGCCCTGTCACTCTGCCCCTTTCTGGCTTGTTGCCTCCCATGAATAATGCCTTTCCTTGTCTGTTGTCTCACTTGCCTCGCGCGTGTCCCCCACTCCTTTGCTTGGCCGCGCTCTCTTTCCTTTTTTTGGGAATTGACCATCAAACTTCCGCCGCTGACACTTTGGAAGCCCGACTGGGCAATCCCCATCATCGGCTGCCTAATATTTACAGTAAGCAGCCTCTTCCTCCCCTTCCCCCCCTTCTCGATCTTTCAAAAAATCGAACGGATCGAATCGATAAGGATCACTATTTGTAACGTGTCGAATGCCCATCTGTTGTTGATGAACATCTACAGTACAGTACTGTACAGTGCCCTACCAAAAAAAACTTCCGCCCTGAATATTGATCTGCAGTGCGCGGTGTCACTTCTTAATCACGTTAATCTGCTCTGTATTGATCAGCAATGGCTCTAATGATGTGAAATTTCATATGAACAATGATACAGTATAAAAGTATAAAAACGAGTCTAAAATTATGAAATGGCTACAGCAAGCGCATTTTGAAACAGACTAAAAAAGGGGTACCTGACGCGTCACGCGACGCGACGCGACGCGTACCCACGCGTATACAATGGCCTGTGGAGATGAATTGACGTTATATATGAAGAAGCAGCATCTCCAAAATTTTCTGAGACAAGTTTGATGGTGCCTGATTGTATTCTGTTAATAAATTTCATGGTACATGCGTCATGTCAAAGTTGAGCTCGACAAGTATAAAATGACCACTGTGACGCGTCACGTGCCAGACGCGCGCGTCTGGAATGGCGATTTTCGCCTCCAGCAACTAGTTTTAATAACTTTTTTGGCTTGAAATCATTGTGATTATATTATTTAATTTGAAGGATTAGAATAGGATGCTATCAATTGGTTGTGATTATATCACGAAGAAATTACAGCACAACGATCATTTTAAGGAAATTGCGGGTATGACGCGTCTGACGCGTCACGGTGGTCATTTTATATTTGTCGAGCTCAACTTTGACATGACGCATGTACCATGAAATTTATTAACAGAATACAATCAGGCACCATCAAACTTGTCTCAGAAAATTTTGGAGATGCTGCTTCTTCATATATAACGTCAATTCATCTCCACAGGCCATTGTATACGCGTGGGTACTCGTCGCGTCGCGTCGCGTGACGCGTCAGGTACCCCTTTTTTAGTCTGTTTCAAAATGCGCTTGCTGTAGTCATTTCATAATTTTAGACTCGTTTTTATACTTTTATGTCATTGTTCATACGAAATTTCACATCATTAGAGCCATTGCTGATCAATACAGAGCAGATTAACGTGATTAAGTGACACCGCGCACTGCAGATCAATATTCAGGGCGGAAGTTTTTTTTGGTAGGGCACTGTACAGTACAGTATCGCTCGAAACCTCGAATTATTACTGTAGCTAGATCAGTTTCATCGACGGATCGATGGGGCTAAAAAAAAAACTCGCAGAGAAAATCCACTTTTTCTTCGTCAAAAATTTTGATCGCAATTTGCTCGACAACGGTCTAATAACAACCGTGTGATTTTTATTCCAGTTTTACTAACAAACAGAGGGGCAAAGAAGCACCTAATGGGATGACTTGCGGCCCGCTATGATCATAGCTTGGGTTTGACCATTTTGCATCGGTCATCATCATTTCTTCACCAGCCTGCTGCAGCGGCGTGCAGCCACTCAACGCACAAGCAAAAATGTGCAAAATAAAAAAATAAAAAAATCCATGCAATCCATGCACCTTAATTTGGAAGTGTCAAACCTTAAATTTTTGAAAAAAAATCTTGCTCAAAGTAAGCAATTTTCTCAGTCGATCGCCGTTCATGCGTCACTTGTTGGGCTTTTTTCTTACTTTGGGGCGACGTGCCATTTCGTCAGCCAATAGCAAATGGTCGGAGTTACCTGTTTGGGATGCATTGATCACTCGGAGTTCGAAATTGCCCGTTTTTGGGATTTAAATAAGTGTGTGACCCCTGAATTTTTCAAAAGGGATCGTAGCGCTTTGGGTTTTAAGCTTTTTTGTTGCAAATTTCGCGCTGAATGCGATGCAGCTATTTTTGAGCGGGGTCGACTATGCAGATGGTGAGATGAATGCAAAATGGTACAAATCTGACGTTTTTGGCATTTTCGAGTTCACAAAAAAAATCGGGCGGGTCCGTCTTGAGCACTGGGTCATAGTTTACGCCGCGACGCATTTTTCATAATAAGCGGGCAAGTCGGCTGTAAAAAAATTTCTGGAGGCACAGCTGGCCGGCAAAGTCTGAAAAACACGTTCTTTGATTTTTGAAAGGTAAATGTGTACGCTTTTGTGCAGTGTAGCGCGATGCCTCAGGCACTGAAATGATAGCACGCGTCAGTTTCTGTCCACTGAGAATGAAACATGGACGGATCAATCACTTTAGTAGTTGCATCTTGCATGCAAAAAGCGAAATCCAAAAAACGGATATCATACGGTACGTACGTAGATACTGTAAAAATCGTGCTTTTGTGCATTTTCTTGGGCATCATTTGCTGAGCATGCTGACTGATTTTTTTTTTACAATTGCGTATCACAAGTTCGAATTGTGAATTTGAACAGGAAAGCGGAGCGCAGAGTCGGGCCACCAGCGCGTCAGTTGACCCGTAAACCCGTTGATACTGTAGAACGTATGATAGTAAGATGATGATCGACGTAAAGAGCGATTTTATTTCAAAAGTATACAGTGACAAACGAAGAAAAAAAACAGTCAAACGGACAATTTGAATTGCTAGAAGACTATAGGTATCGCGGGGAAAATCAGAATGAAGAGTAGAAATCAGAGCAAAATGAGGGGCTTAATGCGATTTTTTGTTAGAATAAGTGCGTGTGGTTGGCGGGTAGACCGGTGTGTGCATGGAATGGAAGGTGATGTGCAGGGGTTCGGTGGTGGCTGCGGCATTATTGCCTGTATGATTGGTTGCTGCCTGGGTGGATATCGCGGCGTCCATGCCAGATGGTGCCGACGAGGACGCGGGCGGCGGGTCCTGCTGCTGCTGCTGCTGCTGTTGCTGTTGAGGCGGGTGGTGGTGGTGGAATACCGGCGACGCCGGCCGCCGCGGCGGGGACGCAGGGTCCAATGCCATTGGGTTGGACTGCAGGGCAGGATGGATGGTGGGACCGCTGCGTGTGCTCGCGCGTGCGACGTCTTCGTCGGTCGCTGAAGAGGCAGCATCATGGTTGGTGGCATTACCCGGGTGGAAGTGGAAGGTCAATTCCGCGGGGAAATTGGTATTGGCGCTGTTGGGGGGCAGCGGAGGCGTTGGGTACGATGGCGGCTGGAATTGGAGAAAGGTTGGTATGGAGGGGTGCTGTTGCTGTTGCTGTTGCTGTTGCTGTTGCTGTTGCTGATGATGTTGCTGCGGATGATGGTGCTCTTCGCCAGACGGCGCGTCAAATGGTGTTTCATACACAAATGTTGGTAGAGGGCCACTGGTGCTCTGCTGCTGCTGATTCTCTGGCTGTGGGTGTTGCTGTTGCTGTTGCTGTTGTTGTCGAGGAGAGATGGGTGGTGCACGCGCAATTGATGTGTCGGGGTGATCGGCACCAGGCGGCTGATCCGGAGCATGATCGATGAGCATGGAATTGGCGTCGGTGGCTGGAGGGGGTTGTGGGAGCAGTCGTCGGTGCGATGGATGTTGCACGATGCTGCCTTCCATACCGGTTGCTGTCATGTGCTGATAAATTCTGTCGCGACGAGGCGACTTTCTCGGAGGCATAATCAGCGCGTCCAGGGCGCGACGCGCGTCGGAGCTTTCGTGTGCAAGGTGAAGGGGCTCTTCGGGTGGCAAAACCTGTAATTGGCGTGGCAGCTGGTACGGGGTGTTTCCGAATCGCTGGGTGTGCATCTTGGCGAAATATGTGTACTCTGGAATGACGACCGTCGTGAAGCCTTTGGGCGCCTCCTTGTTGGCGACAGCGGGGCGGCGGACAGCAGGGTATGGGGGACGATTCGCGCGCGCTTGAGCGCCGCTGGACGACTCGGCTACGGCAGACGACGATGCGGCCGTGGATGAAGACGAGGAAGACACGTCGTTTGGCGAAATAGTCGCGTTTGAGCCCGACGTGGGGCGCTCATTGGCTTCAGTCGCGGCAACGAGCGCGTCTGGCACAGTGAGCTTGGACGGGTCCATGTCTGTTGCCTTGCAAAGCGCGTCGAGTAGCTGCGTGGTCGTGTCCTCGACGTATTTTGCAAGATCTTCGTTTGCCGAAGCAACAACGCAAATTTTGCTCCAAATGCTAGTCAATTGCAGCGCGCGCGACGCGGCTTGGCGGCACTTGATCCGCTGGCGCTCGTCGGATAAACGATTGTAAAAGCGGCGCTCGTTCCACGTGATGGTCGGGTATCGCTGCTGCACCATCGATCGAATGTCCTGTGTCGAGTATTTTTGCCGCGCGAGCTCGCAAATGTAGTCAATCATCTCTTGTGGCCACGATTTCTGGATCTCCTCGGGTCGCATGAGCTCGTGATTGTGCTTGGCTGCCTCGGGATTCAGCGATTTGCGAAATTCCCATAATCCCTCGCGCTCGTATAGCACAATTCGCCAGCGGCAGTCGCATCGCTTGGATGGGCGCTTCCGCTGTCGCTGCGCCTTGGGATTGCGCTGTGAATCGGGAAGTCCTTCACGCGAGCAATACACGTAAATGTTCTAGAAAAAGAAAAAAAGGTTGAATTGGCCGCAATTGGGTTTTTTTTGTGCCATACGCGATGCGTGCTCGCTTCTTGCTTGACAGTGAACCCGAATTCTGCACAAAGCGATCTACAAGTGCTAATTGCCGTGACACTGTCATCAAACTTGCGCCCGAGAAGCTGTGTGTAAAATGGAAAAAGCTGCCAAAAAAAAAAAAGACGTGAACCTCGGCACCGGGGCGCGTCACGGTAGGACAAGAATGTTCTTACGTCTTCTTCTGAGCCGCTCAAAGGAGCAGCAGGTGGCTGCTCTGTAGACATGATGGCAAAGATGGAGAGTAAAAGCAAGGAAATAAAGTCAAGCTGCCAAAAAGGCGCGTGTTGGTGATATCCGGGTATAAGAGGGGAAAGGCCGTGAGCAAAGCAAAGTGAAAAGAAGCTGCTATCAAAAACAAAAGTTGCTGTTTGTTGTCCTTACCAACTGGCGTGTCGACTTTTTTCACGCAGGCTGATGGGTAAAAAGAGAAAACGCGTGAAATAAAAAAAAAAGTAGCAGTGGTGCTGCGACTATGGGAAGCACAAAGTGGTCAAGGAGGTGCGGGAGGGGGGGGAGTGGAGAGTGAGAAAGTAAAAGAGGGGTGGGAAGCAAGGCACAAAGAGAAACAAAAAAAATAGTGAAAGAAATAAAAGGGGGAAAGGTGTTGGGCAGCCACGCAAAACTTTAAAAAAATGAGCCCAAACAACCGTCTTGAGGGTCCAATGTGTGCGAGGGCTGGGGAGAAAGAGAGGGAGAGAGCTCGATGGATGATGATTCATTTGCAAAACGAGAAGGCAAAGAGAAAAAAAAAAGTCATTTGAAACATCTCCAATGGCAAGCCAGCCATCTTGAGCAAGCCAAAGCTGGTGCAACCATCTAGCAATGCACCGGCCCCTCTACTTTTAAAAGGATCAACTCGTTGCCACCATCCAAACATGCATTTACGGCTCGTGCTTGTGCTTCAATGACCAACGGTGCGCGTATCACCTTCTGATTCAAGCGGGTGCGCAGGCAATTGGCTTCTTTCTCCAACGCTCATTGCCGTAATTGCTGCAATTTACACCTGGGGAACACACACTAAAAAGAAAATTTTGGACTTGATGTCCATCATGGGATCATGCCCCGCCCGCAGGAGGGGGCAGGTGTCACCAAAAATTCATCGCGCGCCCTCTTGTTGCAACAGGCTGAATTGACGCTCCCGGTCCCGTCTTGTTTTTTATTTTTTTTATTTTTTGTTCTTTTTCTTTTTGTGATTATGCCACTCCCTGCGCCCACCGCAAATCCTTTTTATGCACTTTTGGGCCGGGCACCCAGTGTAGTCAACCAATTGCCCATCTTGGATGACCAGCGCGACCGTACAATCAAAGCCTTTTCAGATTGCATCTACCACAGCTACAAACCGCTGGGCCTTGCTTTCTCGTTTTTGCCGCAAGACGTGCCCATGAGTGAATGCGCGACGACGCCAGACCACGCGTCGCTCGTCCTTGATGCCATTGATGTGTACAATGGCGACACAAAGGACTTTTGCTCGTACAAGAGCGACGTGCCCTTGCCCTGCAGCATCCAAACCGACATGCAAGCCCATGACATCGTCGCTTTGCTTGGCGAGCCCGATCGCAAGGGTGGCGGCACTCGCGTCCCGTGCTGGATCGATTACAAACTTGAAAATAACGCCGGCGGCATCATGATCCAGCTACACGGTCTCGACTGGGAGGATCGCAAGATGGGATGGACAAGTCTGGTCATCTATCGCTAGGCTGCGCCCACCCCGCTAAGACCCGATCCCAATTTGTGACCACGCAAGCACAAAAAAAATTTTTTTTTCATTGCCCGGACCAGGTATAAAAAGGGCAATTGCCATGGCAGCCATGCTTTTTGTCTCTTTTCTTCTCACTTTTTATTTTCTTGCCATGGTGATTTTCGGTGCTTGACTTGTAGCCAATTGTCCTTGTTTGGCCTTTGTCAAAGACCTTGGTAAGTAGACATGATGATGCTGGTGGAATAGAGGAAGGAACGAGGGTCATCTATGGATACTTTGCCGTGATGGAAAAACTTTTTTGGTCCTGAATCATTTTATGACATTATCCGATGGTTCACTGCTCTTGAGATGTGGGCTAACCAAGGTGAACAATCTCTGAAATGTCCATGATGACCCTTTCCTTCCTCTTGCCTCTTGCGAGCCCATTGCGGAACGAATTTCTCATCTTTTTTGTCTTTGTCGCAATTGATAGATTGACCAAGCAGGAAAAAGAAGCAATTATAATATCATTGATACCCGCATTTGCATGAATAAAAGCAAAAAAAAAAAAAAAACGAAGTCTCTGGGATGTACATAGTGAGCTTTTGGCAGGCCATAAAAAAATCGAATCAGAAGGCGTGTCACGAGGGTTTTCCGGGTCCGCACAGAACCTGGTGGCTGGGGTCAGCTCTGTGTCTGAAAAGGATGGGCGGACTGTCAAAAAAAAAAGGCGCGGTCCCACCGTCTCCAAAACACTTCATATTATTCTTACGCGATTGTAGAAAAAGCATGAAACAAATGCAAGTGTGATCACTTTTAATATCTACATGGAATAGTTGATCCGAGTTTGGTACAATTCGGAGCCCTCGTAAGTGAAAAATCTCAAATTAAGCGATTGAACATGTTTATGTGTTGTCAAGCTTGGTATTGCTTGAATCAGCGCGCCTCAAACTCGCGTCAACTATTTTGTTTCTGTGCAATGGCGTTTTGCACAATATAATTGACCATCGATGAAGTAATTTTTTGCCGAAATAAGTGCGACTTGAAGCTTTTTTTATTGTATTTGATAGTTTTCAATGGATTGCTGATTGCTCATCAACCCGTAGATGAAACGCGTTCGTGTTTTGTCGTTTTTGTGGTTTTCCCATGGGATGCATCGTGTGTGCAAGTTTGGCTTTATTCTGAGGGCCCCTTTTTTCAATTTTTGTTTGAGGGCTCGCCAGCGCCAATTTTCATTTTGCGGTTTGTGCGTTCCGACGATTTGTAACAACCGCTAAACTGCAACCCGCTCGTTGCTTGTAGGCTGCCAGTTCACTTTGGACCGCATCGCGGGGCTTTAATGTACCTCGTTGGCAAGTTATGCCTTGAGTTACTCTAAAAGCAGCCAGAACATCTGTAAAGGAACTTGCCTAAATGACCTCAAACTTAACACGCAATGGCTGGGACAAAAATGCAAGAATAGCTTCCTTGATAAAATAGCATTCACAGTAGTGTCAAAAAGATGCGTTCGCTTAGCGATTTGATGTCCTTTTTACGATTTTGGCGTGAAAAATCCACTTTTTGCACGCTGACATGTACGTTAAGAGAGTCTGGCATGGTGTCTGCAGCGTCGACTGTGTGAGCACGAGCTCTACAGCGCTTGCCAGCCGCTCGTGGGATATGCAGCAATGTATTAAGAAGCATGAAACCACCAAATTTGAAATTGCTCGTGTTACAGCAATCCGACGTCTGTAAGATTTTGACCATCCTTCTTTCATGGGCATTGAAACCAATACACCAAGTTTGGAATTTCAATTTTCATCATTCAAGTAAATAAAATAGACCTATGAGTGTTATTTTCTCAAAAAATAGAAGACATTTCTGGATGCTTGTGAAAATTTGAATGAAAACTTGGTGGTAGCAGGGCTACACTTAATGACCTCAATTCTTATCATTAAGAAGCGGCCGGATATTAATCGGCAGAAGGAGAGAGAAAAAATCGGCATTACAGTATCATAAAACAGTCATTTTGAATCAAGGATGACGCATACTGTCGCCCGAGACTAATGCCTGATTTTTTTGTTTTTTCCGTTGTTTACCAATTGATTGGCATGGACCAAATAGGGCGCGATGCCCAATTGGGCTGGGAGACGGCTGTCAAAGTAGACAGCCTTGTTGGGAAAGTGGACAACGTTGAGCAGGACGATTTGCGAGGTGCGCATTTGCAAATCGAGATGGGCAAGGGCCTGATTCAGGGCTTGTTTATGTGTGACAGGCATGCGCGGTGACTTTAGAGCGCGTTCTTGTAGATCAATGGTCCGTGCAAGGTAGGAGCGCATAGTTGGTGTTGGGCGCATAAGAAATAGAGCATTGCTAACGGCATGATGGTCAATGGAATCTTGCTGAAAGACGGCATGCGTGCGGTCCCATCGCACATCGATGAGCGCACACGTATGCTCTCTTGCGCGCTCACGTAGCCACACAATCTCGGGGGACGCGTAGAGCACGCTGATGTCGAGATGAAGCAATTGGTGCACAATCACTGTCGATGCAAATGCGGCCATTTCGGGCGAGTCGAGTTGTGAGTAGTGCATCCAAGTTGAAGGTACCAGGAACGCGTGTGACGTGAAACCAACACTTTGCAAATCCGCATAGAGGAGAGCGTCCAGGCATGCAACCACAACCTTGTCTTCACCTGTCCGTTTCAGCGATTCGATCCAATTGAGCACATCCACACGCATCCCACTTGTTGCCACAGTCATAATCCCCGTGCGCGGCCATTGCAGGTTGCCTTCAATCACATCGACAATCGCCTTTTTGCCCAGACGATCGCGATTCACCCACAATGGCTGTTGCATCGACAATTCCATCATTGGTTGTGCATCCCCATCCTCCAGCCATGCAGGTGCGGCCACAGGAGCATCATCCACCTTGTGAGCCAACGTGTCGTCTTTGCCGCAACAGTCGCACAGCCAATCTTGCGTGCTGACCGCTCTAGGCAGCGAAATGGATGCATTCGTCTCG
Organism: Gongronella butleri; assembly: GCA_025201375.1. NCBI lineage: Eukaryota > Fungi > Mucoromycota > Mucoromycetes > Mucorales > Cunninghamellaceae > Gongronella > Gongronella butleri. The sequence continues at coordinate 165,923 of JAIWZP010000021.1, read as the reverse complement.
GCCAATGGGTGAGTCCAGGTGTCTGACGGACTGGAAAAAGGTAAGGAAGATGCCGGTGAACTGGACAAGGACGTCGAGGACGGTGAAGTATCGTCGAGTGGGGCAACAACTACGGGGAGACGCTGATATGAAGGCCGCAAAGGTTTAGAGTCGTGCCGTGTGAACAAGAAAAAGACCAGATACGTCGATACAAACGCTATGAAGGAAAAGTCATAACGAGAGAGCATGGTGCCTGCAAGGTCCCCATAAAGAAAAAGGCCGGGGGGTGACGAGATACAAAGAAACTAAAAAAAAAAAAAAGAGACAAAAGAAAAAGAAAATAATAAAGCAATTTGGGCTTGCACTCTTTTTTTTTTAATAGGCAGGTGGGCCGGTGACACAAGGCCAAATTTCCTCACCTCCCCACAATACGCAAAAAAAAATGGCACATACACACACACCCTTTCCACTTTTTATGGCCATTGACAACCATCCACTCCTTTTTCTTGCTTCTTTTTTCCTTTTTTTTAATTCTGAGCATAGACATGGATAAACACGTAAGAATGATAGAGTCAACCAGGCACGTGACGCGTCTCATGCACTCGAAACCTATGAAAATGCAATAGGCAAGCTGGCTCGAAAGGGTCCACTCCGCCATGGAGGATCTGTTCTTTGTGCTTTGGCACAACGCAGCCAATCCAGGCCTGTGTCCTGCGTTACACAAGCACATGCGCCTGCTTGAAGCCCTGATCCTTACCAAATTGGACGCAACCACGGTGCCGCCACAGATCCAACGGCTCGTGCGTTGCCAATGGAGACTCTTTACCAAAGTGCTCGTCCAGCACGAAACTGACAAGGACGTTCTTTACGTAATGCGGCTTTTTTTGGAGTAGAAAGCTGTGCGTAATGGGCTCTCGTTGTCTCCCTGTGCCCTGACAGACTCCTTTTTTTATTATTTTCCGACTTAGAACGAGTTGCTCAGACAAAGAAAACAGCTGCTTGATGGCCTTGCAACATTTGATTTGGACAGTAAAATGGCTTATGGAACGAGAAGAATGTCCCACTGACGTGCTTTTTTAAATGAAACATAGGTAGTTATTGACAATGTCATCGAGACACGACCCATGATGGCAACAGGTGAGAACTCCTTGTTTCATGCGGACACTCGGACTCGGCAGGCTGTACATTGTCGCTGAAATGACCTCCTTTTTTTGTTTTCTAACTTCTTTTTAGGAATATCGGCTTTTCTGACAAGGCTCACTGCCAAGGTACTATTATAATCATGTTCATTTCCATGTTTATACAAACAATGGCCACTTTTATTTATCATGATTGCCCAAATGATGTAGCACGGCGCGCTTCCATGCCCGTTGTCCCCAATTGGGGCCCCGTCGCCAATCTTGTCCATTAACAGTCTCGCGTCGTGATTCGTGTCTATCATATGAAGTACGCGTAAAAAAAGGAAAAAAATCAAGAAATCGCGTCGTATCGGCGCACTGCCATTAGAATCACAGTTGAGACCTCGGATGTTTCGGCAACATCGATGCCGTCTTCATTCTTGTCGCCTCCCTTGCCGTGTTTGTGGCCCTTACCCTTGTCCATCGGGCCTTTCCAGCATTGTGTGCGGCACATTCAACGATAAATACCGCAGCGAGCAAATTAAACAACCAAACATTGACACACGTGGTGTTAAAAGTTAAAAAACAATGAAAAAGACTGAAATAAGGTATCCAAACTGCAGAGAGTCGCGATAAGTTCCTTGCCATCCCATTTTTTCTGAATTTCTATGGATCAATTGCAATCTCAACGGCCCTGATACTGCCTTGCCCTACCCTGCCTAGTAATTATGGTGACCGCCACCCAAAGTATTGGCCTTTGCAAAAATGCGAGCTATTCGTTAAATTAGTCGCCTTCACGAGCACTGAAGAAAGAAATTGGGCGTTTTGCAGATTATTGTCCGATCAGAAAAGGTGGCCGTATTGAGGAAGCGTGTTGAGCTCTACTTGCCCTCTGGGTTTCTAAGGATGCTGTATCACTAGCTTGAACGTTTGCTCTTCATCCGTCGAATTCAACAAAAAAGCAAAAAAAAAAAAAAAGAAAAAAAAAAAAGCAAACGCGACGGGGCGGGTCTTATCAAATCTGTGCTTCCAGGGTAAAAAAGATCCTCGTGTGACCGTCAGTCTCGAATTTAAACCGACACAGCACGGAGAAAAAAAATAGCCGACGATGCTCTCACTATTTGTCAATGCAACGCCCGGGCTCGCTATAGTAAACTCACAAAATACTTGATGCCTCAATAGACAATGTTCATTGCTCACTATTCTATATATCATTACGTGGACCGCGATCATATAATGTGAATTAACAATAATAATAAGAAAACCAAACGTTTGACAAGCAAATCGCCAGGTCGTCTTTGTACTTAATTCAGAAATCGCGCTGGATCAAAAACCTTTACATTTTTTTTATTTTGAGGTGCGAATGATTGACGGATTTCGTGAGGTAGTTTCATCTGGATTGCCGAAGTGGTGACAAATGCATCATCTTGTTGCGTAAAACAATCGATTTGGAAGTTGGGTTACGTATTGGCTGACCTTTTAGGGGGGAATCAGGCTGACAGATGACCCAGTACTGCGGTCATAGCCTAAAATGGAAAGATTCATTTGACAAAGAATGAAAAAGGCTCTGGAACATAAAAAGCGAAATATGAAAAAAAAGCTGCATAAACTTAACCCTAATCCAACATTTCCCAATGTCGTCGATTGATCCCAAACTTTCCTACGAACAACAAAAGGCTTGGAAGCAGATTCAACAATTCCTACCAAAGCGTTTGCATTTTACGGCCAAACATACCCCCAAGGAGGAGATCTGGGAGCATCGAGGGCACAAGATTCACCTGGATCGTTGGAAGAATCCTGATGCCAAGCTTCGTGTGATTTTGCACCACGGTGTTGGTTCCAACGGGCGACAAATGTCCATGTTACTTGGTGTGCCATTGCAACAAGCTGGCTTCGAATTGGTGGCCATTGACATGCCAGGCTATGGTTGTACGCAACGCAACGAAAATGTGGTGGTGTCCTATGACGAGTGGGTGCAAATTGGCTGTGATTTTGTCGACCATGAACTGGCCAAGGATGACCGACCCATTGTCCTGTATGGGCTTTCTGCCGGTGGCATGTTGACGTACCATGTGGCGGCGCGCAATCCAAACGTCAAGGGCATTATCGGCATGACGTTCCTTGACCAGCGCATCCAGCAAGTATCCGACGAGACGGCCAGAAATGTCTTTATTAGCCGCGTGGGTGTGCTAGCAGGCAGGCTGTCTGACAATCCATTGACTGCCTCGCTATCCCTCCCCATGTCTGTAGTAAGCAAAATGTCGACGGCGGTGAATGACCCCGAGGCGCTAAAGATATTCCTGGCTGACAAGTCATCCGCTGGGGCTTGGACAACTATGCGCTTCCTCAGCTCGTACGCAACCTATACACCGGCATTGGAGCCCGAGGACTTTGACGTGTGTCCAATCCTTTTGACGCAACCCAAGGAAGACAAGTGGACGCCTCTTCACCTCAGTCAGCTGGTCCTGTCAAGAATCAACAAGGTGCCTGTCAAGATTGTTGAATTGGAAAACGCCGGCCACTTTCCCCTGGAAGATCCTGGCTTGCAACAGATGGTGGTTGCCATTGTCGACTTTTTAAATGAATTGAGCCTACAGCCCAAATTGTAGAAGGTATGTGTTTCAACCCGTAAAATTCAATAAAAAAGTCATCAGAGACTGATTATTACTGCAAAAGACGTATTTTTACTTTTTAATGACAATTTCATTGGATTTCCCGGTAATGGCGCTCAATGTCCTCAGGATTGTATGTGTATGTTGGGACATGTTTTTCAATCGTGTCTTTCGAATCAACATTGTAGTCAATGAGGCCGTTTGCACGTCGTGCATAAAAAAGATCGAAAGGAGCGCTGCCTGTGAGGGAGTGTGGCTGTAAATTATAAAAATAGCTCACCGTGTCGACATAATCGTCCCAATCCTTGAGACGCGAGTCGACGAGCTTAGCCAACATACGAGTAGTGGTTTGGACCACGCGTTCAGCTGCATCATTGCTCCTAGGGGAGTAGGGCGTGATAAGTCGCGCGTCAATTTTTCCACTTTCATGGATTAATCTCACAAGCTTGTTGACAAATTCCGCACCATTGTCGGATGTCAGTTTCTGGGGATATCCAATGCGCATGAAGATTTTTCATGGATATCGATAGCACGAATGCGGTGGGACCCTGTGATCACAAAGAAACGGGTGTTACACAGAGAGTTAAGTCATATCGAGTTCAAGTAGGGGTTTTTTTAGGGTTTTAGTTGTAAAAACGCGCATCGATGGCTGTCACTACACAATCGTCACAGCACTTTATAAATATCTCTCCCACTGACTTTGAGAAAGCTGTTCTAGCGTAGTTTTTATTGTCACAAGAAATGACGGCCATATGAAATGTGATCATATAACGCACTAACTCGCGCTTTCTCAAGATGTACTCATTAAAGCACCGTGTATTCGTGCGTTTCATTGTTGAGTGCCCGTCGGCGCCTGTCCTTAGCCCGTGTTTGGAGGAGCAATGTGACTAATTTGATTCTTATTTCCAAAATTGCTCGGTATCACGCGCGCCAAGTTTAATTGCAATTGCTCATCGACTATGCATCACGATAACACGACCAGGGGCTCAAAAAAAAAAAGCTTTTGTGATTTCATTTAGTTTGGCCAATGAGACGACTAGCATGATTTTGTCAGTCGAGTTGATCCGATGACTTGACTTGATCAGAGCAAATGTTGCTGCCTTTTGCTTGGCCATTGGTGTGACCCCCGGATTTTTGATTTGTTTAGCTAGCTGAATTCGTGTGAGAGGGGAGCGGGACACAACACTTGTGTTCGCCACCTTCCCACACTACAATTGACACAGCCATTAATATTTTCTCTTCCAAGGTCCCGTTTCTGTGCTATTCCAAGGACACCTTTCCTTTACAAAGCAGCCAGCGGCGTCCAATGACGCCGACGGACATTCTAATTGGAATGACACACGTTTATGTTGTTCCTGGTACCCGGAGCAACCTTGAAAAGGCACTGAAACGCCATCAATTCAACTGTCATTGCTACCTACAAGTGCCAATGGCTAAATCAATGAAGAAAAGAGAAAATATGACACGCAAACAACATATTATACTTGAGAAAAAAGAGCCTGTGATGTGAGGAAATGGACAAAATGACAAAAGACGTAAATGGAGACATTGCAATTGCATTCAAAGAGCAAACGGGTGTTTCCAAATGAAGAAAAAAATCCAACTGGTGAAGGTAGAAAAAAGATTTATGAGAAACGTGAGATGTGCGAAAGTGTGGCGCAGACAACGTAAAAACCGCAAAATGCACAAAATGTAACGATGGTATTGGGGAAGTTGTGCCAGAAAATAGTAACAATGGGACTACAGGGGGACAAGACGAATTCCGCGGTGGTACACGATGTCAAAGCGGCGAACATTACGTAAGGACCACGCAAGTATAAGAAGGGCGTCATCAAATTCTGCAATTCTTTGGGTTTTCAACTTTTTTTTCCATCAAGATTGGACAATCGCGATGTCGTTTCACAAGAAGCTTCTTTTGATTATTGTCTTTGTTGCTCTGCTCCAGTTTGTTAGCGCTGGCACCTACGTGGAATGCACGTGCCACAAGAAGGGTGGACCCCATTTCCCTGGTAAGTACCCTACTTATGATTGTGGCAAGGCAAAGAACCGAGGCTGCCACTACAATGGCAACGACAAGCAAAAGTCTTGGTTCTTTTGGGCCAATTACAACAAGGAGCGCGCTGATTTCATTGCTTGCTGCAAGTCCAAGGGCAAGGTGGGCTTTTGCCGCGAGACCACTGGCTGGGGCTTGTGCGGTTAAGCGAGATTGTTCTTTTACACGTCAAGTATCTAGTAACAACAACGCATCTCGGCGCAAAATTGCTGGTGACATTGATATTACAAGGCATAGCATCAAAAATATCTGTTCAATTGGCAAATAAATCTAATGGAACGCGCTTTCTCTTGACGCAAAATCGATGAGAGTTGGCCCTGGTGCTCATCTCGAGATTCAATTGTGGCAATTTGTATGTGATTTGCCTTTTTGTCTTTTTAATTCGAGTCTTTCTAGTCTTAGACTACATAGCGAGGCGTGCTGCTGCGGATGGTCAAAAAATAAAAAACGGAAGCAGCTGTTAACGCGGATGAACAACACGTCGCGACGCGTCATCGTGTCTTTTAAATCATGCTTTTTTTTTTTTTTTTTTTTTTTTTTTGCTTATTTTTCGTTATTGGTCTGACGGCGTTGGATGGTGTAAAAGTGTCGGATTTTATTTCAATTTTCGCATGAAGATGACATGGATATTATTATAGGTGTTCGCATGGGTCACAAATAGAAAAAAAAAAGGTGAACGCGTGTACGTGACAATGAGTGTAGGTAGAGCTGAGAAAAAAAAAACAGAGGAATGGAGCACGAGGTGACAAAATTGGAAGGGGACAAGGGTAAAGGGAATACAGAAACAAAAAAAAATATGAACAAGAGGACCGAAGGCAGGGTACGACACCCCAACAGCTCGGAGAAAGAGAGGGAAAATCTAGCTCTTGGCCTCCGAGATGAAGGACTGGTAATACTTGCGGAATTGCTTAAGATCGCACTGCTGGATGGCCTGGCAATAGCGCTCGGCGGTTTCGCGAGGGCATTGGATGGATGGGAAAAAGACATTGAGCATGTACTCTATGAATTCCGTACCCTGCTTGTCGTACAATGTCTTTTGGATGCCCGTGATCTCGCCAAAGACCTAAAGTAAAAATAAAAATAAAAAAAAATTGTGTCAGTGAGCGTGTCTCATCGCTCTTTTTTTTTTTTCTTTTCTTTTCTTACAAGCATGGATTGGCCGTCGGCCACGTTGAACGAGTTGCTCATGGGGATGCTAAAGGTGATTGGAATCAATTCATTGTAGGCGAATTGGTCAAAGCCTGCGACGCGCGAGGGCTGCTGCGGCGTGCTTGCAAACGAGGCGACAAACTTGACAAAGACGCCAAAGGCCATCTTTTGGGTGGCAGGGTCGCTGTTGTCCTTGCTAAAATGCAAGACCGACTGCAATATGGTGGAAAAGTGACCGACATTGCGCTCGGACGCCATGATCACGTCCAAACCAGCGTTAAAGATCGCTGCGAGGAATTGCAGATATGCCTTGCGCAGCTCCAAAAGCAGAATTGCTTCGTCTGTGCCCGACGGAGCCGTGTTCATAAAGTCAAACACACGCTTCACCAGCGGCATCAGCAATTCGTCCATCACGTCGCTGATCATCGGCTAAAATATGGGAATTAAAAGGATGAGCCATGCAATTGGTTTCCAATTGGCGCGGGCGCGTCGCGTTTTTACCTTGTACTTGTGCGTAATGTGATCAATGAAGCGCAAAAAGTCGGCCAGCTCGGTGATCTCGCATTCAATCAGGAGGCTGTTGATGAGGGGCGGCAAATAGGGGAACAATTCGGCGCCGAGGCATGTGATCAGGTTGGAGAACGAGTCGCGCGTTGCGTCGCGAATTTCTTTGAATTGATTGTAGGTTTGCAAGGTATTGAGGATGACCTCTGTCGCGTGGATGAACAAACGGGCCCATGGCTTATTGCAGCCCTCACCCTTGCCCACTGACGGGAAACCTATGGAAAAAAAAAAGCGTGTCAGCGCGTCAATTGGCGTGTTTTTTGCTTTTTTTTTTTTTTTTTTTTTTTTTTTACCCTTGGCGATGCTGCCAACAGCTCTAATATAGTGGTGCAATTTGATCATAAAGAGCTCATCGTCAGGCGAGTAGCCCTGGGCCATGGTTGCTTGGATCCCGTCGGCGAGGGGCTGCAGTGCAATGCCCAAATATTCGGTTTGCTTTGCGATATCGAGATGCTCTGAGGAGATGAGCATGCCGACGGCCTCAAAGAGGTACATTTGGCTGTCAAAGGTGGACGCCGAGGGCATTGGCACGCCGTCGATGGTGTTGGCCATGACGGGAGGCTCGGCTTCAATGGTGAGCAAATCGCCCATGCTTGACAAGACAGTCTCACCGAATTGGGCCATTTGAGGTTTGAGCAACTTGACAAACCTGTAAAATTGGTACCAGCAGCGCGAGCGGACTGGCGTGAGCGGGTGGTGGATGCCGCGCGTGTCCACAAACGCTGCCAGCGCCTGGGGCAAGAATTCAGGGCAAAGCTCAAAGAATTGGTAGTATTTCACGAGATTTTCAAAGAATTGCAATGGCACCGATGGATGAGCATAAGAGGAGATGTCTTGTATGAAAAATAAAAGGGATAAAATAAGCGTCAAAAAGAGAGGGGAAAAAAAGAGAAAAAAAAAGATAAACAGCGCTTTTTTTTTCTTACTGGACGTGATCATCTCGCGAACCATTTCACCCAGGGGCGTCAATTGCTTGGACTCCTCGACGACGAATTGCATAGCGCCCTTGGGAAGCGCCTCGCTGTAGGTATAAAGCACGTAAAGACACAGCTCGACCTGGCGCCAATCCAGGTCTGTACCGGATTTGAACTTGTTGAGGATCTCGATGACCGACGTGTGGATAAAACGAATATACAAGTTGGTGTCGATTTGCGCAATGTGCCCCGTGAAGACGCGCAGATTCTGCAAGGAAAAAAGGAAAAAAAATAAGCAAGGGATGATCCAATGCCTCCTATTTCATTTTTTTTACCTTGCGGAATTCGGCAAAGAGCGCCTCTTCTTCTGGCTCGTCGTCCTCATTGTCCCAATCGGTGTCCTCGTCGTATTTCATCTTGGCAATGAACACGTTCAGCAACGAGCCCAAGAGTTCTAGCTGGGAAGCGCTGAATGCTTGATGGTTCTTCTTTTGCTTCTTAAACTGCATATACAAAGGGATGTGAGCAACAGAAACGCGGCGAATTCGCCCTCCAACGAGTCACTTACGATCATGAGAAGGTCATTGACAAAGGCAAACACGGCATTCGTGGTGTCATCATACTCGTTGGCCAGGAACTTGAGGAGATACACTGACAATTGCTCGATGAGAGACCATGCCGTGACTAAATTGCAAAAAAAAAAAAAAAAAGAATTGAGCATTTCCATTGTTGTCGCGCCGCTTTTTATGTTTTTTACCCTTGGCGTCCGCAGGCACCGACGAGTCCATAAAGATCTTGCACAATTCAATACCCAGCACATTCGTGAGACGCGCCACGCTTTCGATGAAGTCTTCGTCCGACAAATCCAAACGGCCGAGGGTGTCGGTAATATTGAGCATTTGAATCATGTTGAGCTTGTCCATGGGCAGCATGCCCTTGCTGACGATATCGGCGAGGCACTCACAGGCGGGGATGCGCAAATTGGCGTCGGAAAGGAGCTCATACAGTGCATTCATGACCTGATCATTGACGACAAGAGAGATGTCCATCCAAGCAACATACGCGCCGATGCACTTGAGCGCGAGCTGAGCAATGCTGGTGTTTTGGACGCGGAATTCTTGGAGCAGCTCGAACCAATAGGCCGCCAGCAGCGCAATGTCGCCCATGCGCATCGCGTCCTTGATGTTGTTGTTGCGCACCACCTCGTCGCGGTGGCGCGGAATGTCCATGCGCCCAATCTCTTCGTCAATCGTGATGCACAGCCGCAAAAAGAAATCCGCCGCCTTTTCGTGGCTCTTGCCCGCAGACGAGCGCGTCAATGCCATAATGTCCTTGAAGAACGATGGCCACCCCGTCGGATACACATGCGCAAACAGCAACGTCAACGATTGGGCCGCCTTGTTGCGGATGTCTACCCACGAAAAAGAAAAAAAGGGAGAAAAAGGTGAATTTCAGCTTTTTTCTGTTTCAATTGGCGCAGCAACATACAAGTCTCCTCTGAGTCGGCTTCCGTGTTGTCGACGAATTCGCGACGCAGATATTCCATCATGGTGCGCTCAATGTATTCAATGGCAGACGCATCCAAAGTGTCGTATCTGGTGAAAAAAAGACGTCAAATGGCCGTTCCACGTGTTTTTGTCCTTTTTTTTTTTTTTTTACCTGTTTTGCAGCGTGTTCTCAAGCACTTGGAGCGCGAAAAATCTCGCTTGCGCCACCCTAAAAATAAAATAATCAGGATCCACGCTCAGATGACAACAATTTAGCAACATACGACTTGGGGACCTTCATAAACAGCTGCATACACATTTGCCAGCCATCATTGGATTGCTTTAGCTGCTCGCAATAGGAATTGGCCTAAAAAAAATAGACGATGAGCATTTGTCACGCGGGTTCTCAGGTCACAATGAGTCAATAAACCGCAGCAGAAAGAAAAGTCATCGTGCCCAAATGCCTTTTTCTCACACGCCTGCGGCACGCTCGGGCTCAAACGTTTGGTTTACCTGAGCCTTCAAGTTGGGATCCACCGAGGGATCAAGAGCATAGATAACTGCTTGTTCAATTTGCTCCATGAGACTGGGAACCGGCTAAGAAAATCAAAATAAGAGCCTTTGGGCGCCAAAATGGTGAGCATGACAAGCCGATCTCGCCAAAGTGAATTGCTCGGGTGCCTGTGACGCGTGAACTTACGCAAAAAGAGGACGGGAACAATAGGTGGAAAGAGTGACGTCGCTGTGGATGAATGGAATCGCGGTCAAAAGGGGGAAAAAGGAGGCGAAACGTGGTGGAAGGAGGAAAAGACACACAAAAATGGGATTGTTCTGAGAGAGAGGCGCGTAAGGAAGAGTGAATGTGTGACTGACAACAAGAGGGAGTGCTTCAAAACGAGCAAGGGGAAAGATGAACCGTGAGGGAGCAAAAAGAAATGGTCTGAGAGAGAGAAGAAAAAGGACCATCCAAAACTTTTTTTTTTTTTTTGTGTTTCCGCCTTGGCCCCGCTCGTACCACCGCCCGGACCTGTCACTCGTCAAGTGATGCCACGTTGGCTTCCCCTTTATGCTCTCCCCTGGCTCTTTTGCGTCGATTTTCACCCTCAATTGCACCTTGTTTCGTGCACGCCGTTCCTTTTCTTATTGAACGCCATCTCTTTTCATCTCCTTTTTATTTCTCATGCTATTCGACCGTCATGTCGGTCCCGTTAGCCCCGCAGGGCTTCGATCCAAGGTGGCTTTGATCTTCCGCTACTGTAATGCCGCTTTCTATTTGCCGAGCGATCACACCGCTCAATGCATGAATCAGGCCTTGTGCGGGGAAAAGGGCAGTGGAATCAGCAACAAACAGTCGCTCGCGGAGCCATTGCATCGCATTGTCGCCCTAGACAATCACAGCCAGGCGCCATTTTTCCCAATTGGGCACACGTTCCGGGCCGCAGTGCACGCGAAAACGCGCTTTTTTTTTTTTTTGAAAATATATGCGCATTTGCAACCGTGCTGTGTTACCATGGAAAAAGTGCTTCTTGCTGCTGTGGGCGCTTCGATTCCTATTTCGGGACGCGTGTCTAAGCAGCAAAATGACTTTTTATCGTTGATCGCGCAGCGAGACCTTGCTCAAAAGCAGGCCATTTTTACTGCAAGTTCTATTTTAGGCAACGGGGTTTCAATTGTGTAAAATAAGGTCGCTTCGGGTGCCTGGAACGATTCGCTTCAACGCCTTTTTCCACCCAATTCTTCACTTTTTTGCACACTTGTCCTACTGCTATGATTGGTGTCGACGAAATTTTGAAGAAACGTACATCTTTTGTTGATAAAAATACATTGTTGTCTCGGAAAGTATGTGTCTCACCTTGTCTCGCGCTTGCTTTTTGCCTTTTTTATTATTCTGAATAGGTCTCCTCGAGCTCATCAAGTCGGTGCAGCCTGCTGGCCGATGGAAGCTCGTCGTCGTGGACAGTCTGTCTCTAAAGATTTTGAATTCGGCGTGCAAAATGTATGACATTTTGGAAGAAAACGTAAGTTGCCACTCTATCTGCTCATTGCAACCAGTTTTGTCCCGACCACGGACGCGCCAGCCCTTTTGATTTTTGCTCATCAACACGTTTAACATGCTAGGTTACCTGTAAGGCCGCCAAGTCTTCCAAAAAATCACGGGCGTGCTTCCATTGCTCACAATTTTCTTTGTAGTGGTCGAAAACATTGAAAAGTCACGATCGCCCTACCCAAGTGTTGAGGCGGTCTACATCCTGACGCCATGTATCGAGTCGTGCTCACGCCTTGTGGACGATTTTTCTCGGAAAGAGGGCCCCATGTACGCCGCCGCACATGTCCATTTCATCAATGGACTTGATAATGTCGTTTTTGACGACTTCACGCGACGATTGAATGCCGCTGGCGCGTCAAAATACATCCAGAGTCTGAAGGAGATGTATGTCGACTTCATGGGTAAGTCTTTTCTAACACAAATGGTGTACCCTGGCTCATTTTTTCTTGAAATTAGTGCGCGAACCCAATGTGTTCACGCTGGATGATCCAGGTAAGTTTCTGCGCTTGTTCAACAAGGACATTTCCAAAGACCGCGCCCACATTGATCGCGAGCTGGACGACATGGCCAAACAGGTACGATATGATGGGCTAAAATGCGAAAAATGTGAGTTTAACCCCCCCTTTTATGCAGTTATTGTGTCTGTGCGTGACGCTTGGTGAGAACCCGCTGATCCGATACCATCGACCTTTGGATGTGCCTGGCACCATCAATCGCAATATACCATGGCATCTGGCCAAACTGGTGCAAAACGAGCTCGACAACTTTTGCAAGGTGAACCCCGAGTTCCCCGTAAGTAAATCAAAAAGCAGGGCGATGCAAATGGCCAGGAAACGTGCCGCACCGCGCCTTTTTCATTTTGTTCTCATCACCAATTGCACTTTTTGTTAGCCCCCCCGAGACCCACCCCTTCCTCGCGGCACTTTGGTCATCCTTGATCGCACCATCGACCCTGTCGCCCCCTTTTTGCACGAATTCACGTACCAAGCGATGCTTGCCGACTTGCTGCAGACCGAGGACACGTCTGCGGGCATCAAGTACGCGTACGAGTACACCCAGGAGGACGGCACGTCCAAGGAGACCGAGATTGTGCTCAACGAACAAGACACTGTGTTCACGTCCATTCGCCACATGCACATTGCCAGCACCACCGAGCAGCTCATTGACGACTTTAACAAATTCGTCGAAGAAAATAAGGGTTCTTCCGGCGGGTCAGTCTTTATTATCAAAGGCCAGAACATTTTATTAACATTTTCTTTTCTTTTTTTTTTTTCAGGCAATCGTCCGTGCGCTCGCTCAATGACATGAAGAACGTGATTGCCAATTTGCCTCAGTTTCAAGAGATGAAGACCAAGGTCAGCATTGCATCCCGCCAACGTCTCGGATGTGCGATCTCACGCGCTTTTTTATTTTTATTTTTTTTTGTAGTTCTCGGCGCACATGGCCATTGCCAGCGACTGTATGACGGAATTCACCAAGCAGAATCTCGAGGCCATCGGTTTAATAGAACAGGTACGAAAGATATCGACAATTGCGCGGGACAACATCTCACCGCCCGCTTTTCTCTCGCGTTTTAGAACATGGCGTGTAACGAAACCCCTGATGGCCACGCACCCAAGCACTTGGTCGACGAATTGATCCCCATTTTGGACGACCCTTACACTAGGTAAAGCAGATAAACATAAACAGGACGACATGACTCACTTTCCATTTCTTTTAGTCAAATGATCAAGACGCGTCTGATCATGTTGTGGATCTCGGCATCGGAAACGATCGACACCGAACAATTGGAGCTGCTGCTTGCGCATGCGCGTCTGGATCAGGAGTACAAGGACGCAATTGACAATTTGTCGCTGTTGGGCGTCCAGCTGTCCAAGAGTGCGAGCCGCTTTGGCCAAAAGGCGACCAAAAAGGAGCGCAAGAAGAAGGACAATATTGTCAACCCCAATGACGTACCTTTTGACCTGTCGCGCTACGTCCCCGTCGTCAAGCGCGTTGTCGAGGGCCACATGACAAACACCGTCGACCAGAGCCTGTTCCCCTTGCTGCGCATGCCCGAGCCAGAGAACCAAAAGACCGACGCCTCGTCCTCCCGCAAACAGCACCACCAGCTCCGCGTCTACAAGACCCAATGGCACAAAAAGTCCACGGGCACCACCGTAATTGCCCCCCCCCATCCTCCAATCAGCTTGATGATAATCACCTGAAAACTGATTTGTTTTTTTTCCTTGGCCTTAGACATCCAAGCCGCCATCTGGTCCCCCTGTGATCATTTTTGTCGCGGGTGGCATCACCTGGTCTGAGGCGCGCTCGGCCTATGAGCTAGCGGCGTCCATGGATCGTGAAGTCTATATCGGTATGACAAAGAGCGACCTAGGTGCAAAAGAACGCGTCATTCTTACTCTTTTTTTTTTTTTTTTGGTTTCAGGCTCGACACATATCATTTCTCCTGACAATTTTGTACGCTCCTTGGGCAATCTCGACAAGCCATTGCCGCCCGCCAAGAGCTTCGTGCCTCACTACGACGGCGCGTCGTCTCAAGCGTCGTCGCATTCTGGAAACCACGGAACCGCCGCATCGCGCAATAAACTTTTGAAGAAATGGTAGCCCCATTTGTCTCCTTCCACTCTTTTTTTTCTTTTTCATCCAATAAATAAAGTTGGCTTTGTGTACTTTATCTCGACAGCGGCCCTCACGTCGGCTGATTTTCCAGCGGAGCGTCATGGATGAAAAGAAACGTGCACTTTATTATGATAATGAGTCCGATTCTGGCATTTTGAACAATGGTCTTGAGTTTATGCCGTGACGCAGGTTTCATTCGCGGGGCGAGCAGGTTATAAAAAGGTTTCTAGAGGCACTGCAGGCAAGCAAACTCTGAAAAATACACTTTTTGGTGTTTAAAGGGTAAATGAATACATTTTTATGCAGTGTAGCGAGGTGGTTCAGGCATTGAAATGATATCACGCGTCAGTTTTTGTTCACTGAGATAGAAACATGGACGGATCAAACGCGTTATTTGAGTGCAAAATCCAAAACGGATGACATTTGTGCTTTTGTACATTTTCTTGGGACCTTGCTGAGATACTGACTGTTTATTTTTTCACGCTTGCGGAAGCCTGTATTTATGAATATGAACAGACAGGCAGAGCCAAACGAATATCGTATCTGCAAATCCAATATCGAAAACGCGAGATTTCAGAGTTATTGCACACTAACCCGCCGAGATCTCAATGCAAGATCTCCAAAACACAAACGCTTTTACCGTCTTTGTTCACAGATTCATTTAAGATGACTCGCGCGTAAATATGTTGGGCCGTTGTCGCGTACCGCTACCAAAATGGGAATGACCTTGCCCCCGTTTTGCAGGGCGCGTCCTCTGGATCTTGTTCATTAGGTCCTATATTTGAGCAAGAGGGTACTGAACACAAAAAGCCGAAAATTATTAAATTTTTCCAGAGATCGGACCACTCAGTCCTGAGGACATGCATTTTTCATAAAATCAGGGCCAAACCAGGATTCAAAAGTGCCCTCAAGGCTAACTCGCCGAAAACATGAAGCGATATCCCCAAACTACAAGCGCTTTCACCTCATTTGACCACCGATTCGTTTGAGGTGACTCGCGTGTCGGGGCTCTCAGCCGTTGCCGCTGCACGAGACAAAATGCTGATGATCGTACCCTATTTACGCCTATGAAACTGGCGCTTCATCAGAAACTCGCTCATCTGGTCCCAAATTTGGACCAGTTGATGATCGACCCAATTCTTCGGTGTTGCTAAGTTTTTTCGCAAATTGGATCGCTCAGTCGCGAGAAATCTCGAGATACGTGTTTCCTAGCGAAAACGCAGCGCCAAGCAGTATTTTACGCGTTTCTCCCGATGAGGCTGACCTTATAGCGCCAAATTTAGACCAGTGGACACTCGATTCAAAACCTCGATGGCTCCAAGTTTTTTTTCGCAAATCGGATCACTCACTCCTGACAAAATGTATTTCGCATAAATTTAGGGCCAAATCAGGATCAAAACGACCCTTGAAGGCTAACTCGCCGAGATCTTGACGCGATGTTCCCAAACCACACGCGCTTTTACTGCGTTTGATCACCGATTCATTTGAGGTGAGTCACGTGTGGGGACGTTCAGCCATTGACGCGGTACGAGACAAAATGCTGCTGATCGTACCCTATTTAAGCCTATAAAACTGGCGCTTCATCAGAAACTCACTCATCTGGTCCCAAATTTGGACCAGTTGATGGTAGACCCAATTCTTCAGCGGTATTAATTTTTTTCGCGATTCGGATCACTCAGTCGCGAGAAATCTTGATATTCGAGTTTGCTAGTGAAACCCAGCGTCAAATACAGTAGGTTCTGATCCAGAAGCCTGCAAGGGTACAGTATGATAAAGTGGAACGTCGTTGTCATGGTATCATAACCATGAAACGTTATTTTTTACTGAAAATATGAATTGATGGCTAAAATGCATAAATGGGTATAAAAAAAGGCAAGGGGGATCTAGGCCACGTTGAAGGTGGCATTGATGGCGCTTTGGACCGATTTGTTGGCTGTAGCGATGATAGGATGGAGCAATGGTGGCAATTTCTCCAAGATCTTGCTCAGGGCCGTGTTCTTAATGATGGGAATGGTATCTTGTTCGTCTTTAAACAATGCCATGATCTCGTTTATAATCTTGCTCACATTTCCTGTGCTTGCGTCCAGCGCGTCCTGTATGTCGTCACGTCGGAGGAGTGCGTCGCGGCCATTCGCAATCACGCTGGCTGCCACACCGTTGAAGAGAGCGGCGGCGGCGCTGCGGCCCTTGTCAAATTCATGCAACGTGAATAGGGAATAGGGCTGACATTGATGCGCCTTGGTGATGGGGCCCGATGCACGACATAAAAAGTACGTGGTCAGGTCATCGTACTTGCTGTTGAGCTGCCTCAGTTGACCCACAAGGTGAATAACATCAATGGCGGTGGCGGTGGTGTCGTTGGCAATTTCCAGGGCGCGCTGGACGCTCTCCATGTCGAAAAAGATTTGCGTGGCCAGCGCGTCGGAGCGCTCCGACAAGGAAAACGAAAAGGTAGTCGCACCAACGGACGGCAATTCACGGCGATCGAGGCGCATGCTGGACGTCACGAGCGCGTTGCACGTTTGTGAGCCAATGATCAGCTTAGGCCCGTCGCCTGTGGAGAGCGTGGTGGGCCACACGTCCTTGTACTTGATGGGGATCGGTGGCGGCAATGACGTATCCATGGTGTGCCCCTTGATTGACCCAAAATGCTCGCGATGTGCGTCAATTGCTTTTGTTCGCCCATACACCTCGACACAATTCACCATGACGGCCTGTCCGTTGGACGAGTTGAGCAGGATCGCGCCCGCCAGCAATTGGGCTGCCGCGTGCTTAAGCTGCGGGTGAATAAGCCAATCTCTGTTCAGCAAAAGCCCCAGATCCGGCGTCAACTCGACAAAATGTCGCGTCTCGAGCAGGCGGCGATACGGTGACGATGTGATCAGCTGCTGCAATGCGACCGGGTGCTCGACACAGCAATGGCCACACGCGTTTTTTGAAGAATCCGCCGCGTAAAACGTGCGTTTTGTCAGCCCAACGGCGCGTACCGACGCAGCATCGGCAACAGCTTGCTGGATGACGTGAGGATGAGCAAGTGCATTGGATTCGACGCCATTGGCCATCACGGACAATGGTTTGAGCGACAATGCGTCCACAATGAAGAGCGTCTTTTTCTTGTCAATGTCGCTCGCATCCGCGAGTTGGCATGCATGAAGCACGGCGTCATCGTGCGATCGACAATGGCGCTTGACAGATGGCGATGACGGTGACGGCGAACGACTGCGAATCGAGCTTCAAATAAAAAAAAAAATGAGACGGATCAGTTTTTTTTTTTTTTTTTTTCGCCCCGCCCGATGTTCAAAACAAGTGTACCTTTTGGACGCGTGCATCTCTGTCTGAAGTGGAGAATCTGGCGCTACTGATTCAAGATGCTGGACAAGATGCTTTCCGATCGATTCCAGGCAAATGTCCATGCGTGGGCAGCTTGGGCAGCAAAACAGGACAGTGTCAGCCGTTTCGCACGATTCCACGACCACGTAGCCAGGAGGTGCTTCCAATTCGACGCCGCGCTTGGCCGAGACAAGCTTCATGTCGTGTTTGTTTTCCAGGTGACGCAAATGCGATCCTTTTCTCGTGAAAATCGTGGTTTTCGTGCAAAATGAGCAGTGGTGGACGGCATGTGCTTTGACGGGAGGGGGCGGCATAGTGGAAAACCAGACGGCGGAAAAAAAAAAAGGGGGAAAGAAAAAGAGAGCGTCGCGCGCGGGCGGGGTAAAAAAAAAAAAAAAAAAAAAAAGAAAAAAAAAGGGCTATTTCCTGATTTGGGCTTGCACCAAGATTGCACCCTTTTTTTTCTCAGCTTGCACCGAGGTTGCACCCAGATTGCACCTATTTCAGCCGAGGGTGCAAGCTGGGTGCAACCTTAGTGCTAGCTGTCAATTGCTTCTTTTCTTGATCATTTTTTAAAAAAAAAAAAACGTCCTTTTGTTTGTTTTTTTATTCATTGAACCATGGTGAACAGTGCGAGGACCTTGGTTTTAAGGAATTCAAACGATGGGGTGTCGCCATTTACCAATTGAAAGTCGAGGACATACAAATCGGCGAGGGTCGATTGGCAAATGTCAATGGCAAAAGTGACAAGATGGCCAGCGTCCAGATGAGGAGGGCCGTAAATCGTGATAGAGGGATCATTTATGAGCAGCGACGACGCTGTGGTGGGAGTGGTGACATTGTTACTGTCTTGGTGTTGGTCCATGCCCATGTTGGCGGCGCGTCTCGAACAATCGAGGCGGTACGCGGACGAATGTTCGACTTGCAGGCCCAAGGCTGACAATAGGCGGATGAGAGCAAGAATAGACTTTGAGGGTGGCATGGAGGTGAGTGATTGGGCAGTGACGTGTGTGATGGTGCGGATGGATGAGGGTTGTTCGGTAGCGACGCGCTTTTCAGTGGATGGCGAGGGCAATTCGTCATCGCGTTGAGCTGGAATGGCAAAGCTGACGCTTGACGACGTCTGGGGCCGCGCATGGCCGGTGGCGGACACATTGACGGAGCTGGATGTGGTGGGTGGCGATGGCGGTGCGTGGCGGATCGTGGTGTGGCGCCGGATCCATTCGCGTACCGTGGCTGTCATGGTCTTTTTACGCGAAATCGACGGCAATCGTTCCGAATCCGTGCTATGGCGTGCATTCTTCTTTTTCCGCAGCATGGGCAAGGAAGCATGGCGATGCACATGCGTGTCGTGTTCGATGTCATCGCCATATCCGTCGTTTTCTTGCTGCTCTTTCTCTTGCTGTTGCTGATGTTGATGGAAATGTTGCAATAGCGACGTCAAGCGGCGTCGTTGGCGTGGTTTCTTCTTTTTGGCGGGCACCTGCGTCGGTTTCGTCGTATTCACTGCGAATTGGTCATCTCTTTGCTGCAAGAGTGGCAGGCTGCTCGATCGCAATTGTTGTACACGTCCATCGGGTTCGCGACTGAGATCCACGCTCACGCGTTCCCTTTGGCCATTGGCGTCCATTGGTGGCGGCACGTCCGATTCGGGAATAATACGTCGAACGGTGTCTTGTGCGTGATCTTGCCAATGGTCCATCACATTGCCCTCGTCAAGCTCCTCCTTTTGGCTGCCGTCTTCACTACACGTGTCACGATGCAACATGGCCAATTCATCATCGTGCCGGAGGAGCGTGTCGTGGAAACCGTAATTTTCATCCGTGGCAAGGTGTTTTGTCGAATCGGTGGCCAATTCTGGCTCAGGCACGGGGTCGGCAGCAGCGACAGGGACACTGGGGGCGGCGTCCCTGTCGGGATGGAATTTTTTCTGTCGGCGCAAGCTGGGCTGGCGCGAGCGCGGACGCGGGCGCGTCACTGACACGGACGATGCCGTGCGGATGGAGCGCTGATCGTCTTCCGACGCGTCCGGGATGGGTGGCAAAGGTGGCAATGGGTGCAAAAGTATATCTTTGCGGTGCGTCGACGACTCGCCGTCCATCTCGTCAGTTTCATGTGTGTCGTGGCTATGTGTTGCGTCGTACACGGCGACAAATGTGGGTAATGATCCCAGTGGCGCTTCATCGGCAGGTTGATGATCTTCAAGGGGTGGCGATGGAGGGGCTGGTGCATCCTGGGACAAAAGTGGCAATGCAGGCGGCAAAACAGGCGCATCCATCGTCTCATATTTCGCCTTTTCTTCATCAATTTTGGTCAAACCCCCCTGATTGCCCTCCAATGGCTCGTTTGGCGCTACATTCGGCGAAACCAATGGGTCAGGGGTGTGCACGGGATCATCCTTGGCATCGACGGTGGTGGTGGCGTCTTGGATGATAGGGGCACAAATCGACGTGACGCGTTTTTCCTCCTCGTCCTCCGGTTCCTCCTTCTTTGCTTGCTCCTCGTGCTTTGTCAATGCGCCATCGTGCCCATTTTTGGCCCCTGTCAATGTGTCGTCATGCATGGAATCAGTTGACACGGGCGTCGTCACGCTGCCCAACCTGTTTTTCTCGTCGTCCAACCAGGAATGGTGCAAAACGTCATTGAGCGTGCATCGCGCGGCTGGGTCTGGCTGCAGCATGCGTCGCAAAAGATCTTTTGCCTCTTCCGAAAGACAAATAGCGCCCTGTTCCTCAACAGGGAACGACAATGTGTGCGTTTTGATATAATGGTACAGCTGCCTAATGTTGGACCCATCTGGATTGTCTGGATCGTCGTCAAAGGGGAGACAGCCACAAAGCATACAGTAAAGAATCACGCCACATGACCAAATGTCCACAGCACGGCCATGGTAGTCGCCAGGAGCAAGCACAAGCTCAGGGGCCGCATAACAAGGGGACCCGCATGACGTTGAAAACAGATCCTTGCCCTTGTTTGCAAACCCAAAGTCGCTGATCATCAAGTGCATCTGCTCCACATCCTTGAACAACAGGTTTTCCTACAAGTGGGTGCGCATAGAAACGCATGGGCAATTAGCTCATTGGCCCTCTTTTTTTTTTTTTTTTTTTTTTTTTTGGCGCGCCTTACCAGCTTCAAATCACGGTGCACAATGCCTAATTCGTGCATGGCTCTCACACTGTCGATCAATTGAGCAAAATACAAGCGGGCTTGAGGCTCGGCAACATGGCCATGATCCAGCACATAATCAAACAATTCTCCCCCTGGATTCAAAAAAAAAAAAAAAAGCAAGGTTAGCGCCAAACAAACAAAAAAAAAAAAAAAAAAAAAAAAAGGAGAAAGCATGCCTGCTGCATATTCGAGGACAATGCCAATTCGCGACTCGGTTTCCACCACCTCGTATAATTTGACAATGTGCGCATGGTCAAGCATCTGCAGGCATGAAACGAAAAAAAAAAAAAGAAAGAAAAGCACCAAATGTTAGCAAAAAAAGCATCAGTGCCGGAGCAGACAGGGTCACGTCGCGTGTGTCCAAACACAAAAACAATGCAAACCCATGGGCGGGTTCACATGGTTGTGCCACGGCCGCATCGCACCAACGCACCGTGCGCCACAAGTTGGGGAAAACGCAAACAAATCAACAAATACTTGCCTTCAGCACATCGATTTCCACCTGGATCTTGTCCATCTTGGCTGCCACCGTCTCCTTGCGCATCAACTTGATGGCCACCTTTTAAAAAAAATAAAAAAGAGCAATGAGTTTCCGTAGGCATTGAACTATCGAGACGCAAAAATCGTACCTTTTCATGCGTGTTTTGATTCACGCCAAGGCGGATCTGGCCAAACTCGCCGTCCGACAGCTCCTTGGTAAGCTGGTACGCGCCAATTTGTTCATGGCCGTCGATAAAGGATGAGCAGGACGAACACGTCGAGCATTTCGAATCGCACGACGACACTGAAGCGCGACGAGCCATGGCAGGCTCCCTTGGCGCCCCTGGGCGGAGAAGATGGCTGGAAATGCCGATTTCATTTGCCTGTACAAGCGCGTCCGTCATCGTGGGAAGCCAAAAAGGGGTGGCAAATAAATAAAATAAAAAAAAAGGTGAGAAAGAAGAGTAAAAAAAATAAGAGGGCGATCTGCGCTAGGTCAGAGTTGAAAATAAAGGAGGTGCAGTAAAAATTAAGCTTTGGCGCAAAAGATAGAGGAGGGGGCCGACTCTTGCTCATTCGTGATCATGTGCGACCACGGAACAGACTCCGTATTGGTCACCGAGAAACATACAAATTTCATGGTGGACCGAGAGCCAAAGCAGCAAAGTGGCGCTTTTTCTCATTTTCCATGGCTGTACCAATGGTCAGATGCACGCGCAGCTCACATTGTGACATTGCTGTTCTTCAATTCCTTTCCTTTTTCTTCTCATCGCCGCGCGTAGGCCCAATTGTACGCCCAATTTGCTCTCTTTTTGATTTACCCACGCATTTCAAACCTTGATTCACGCTACAGGTTTGCCGGGCGCACGCGCCATCAGGGTCGTCGGAGATCCCTATCGATGCCAAGATCGCATAAATGGCCACGAAAATGGCATCGCGGCAGTTTCTTCTAAATTTGCGAGCAGCGCCCTTTTTTTTTTTTAAAAAAAAACAATGACATGATGCCTTGACCCGTAGACAGGGTGCGTGCGCTGTGCCTGGATTCAGCCCCTCAAAAAAAACGGGTTTTGACGTGGCGCGCATCCCCTCCCCCGTGTGTGCCAACCAATAATAACTTTGACATAAGCAATTGGCAAAGACAAAGCTGCGCAATGACTGTTTTGTAGCATTTTCTTGATCAACGTGGCCTGGACGCACATCGGATCTGCCGGATAGCGTGGAAGCAGCATGGATCATCTTGCTTTCATGGCTCGTGACAAGCACCGCCATTGTCGCTGCCCCACGAGTTCTCGACGCGCCACTTTTTGATAAAAGAGAAAGTGCGTCAGAATTAGCCATGACGACGCGTCACGGCGCGTCTTTTTTCATTTTTACCTTGACGGGCTTGCCATTCTCATCGAGGTGGACGCCGGTGAAGACCATGGCGTGGGTCATGGCGCTCTCGCCATACAGGATGCGGTCCGCCTTGGACATGTCAAACTTGACATCAAAGGCCAGTTCATAATCAAGGGCTTCAAGAAGCAGGAATTTGAAAAACGTGTACTATAATAACCGATGCCAAGCGAGCTTGAGATCGATGAGTCGTCGCCTTGACCGTCGACTGGTTCAAGTTTGACACCATTTGGATGTGCTCTTCCCGAGTGGTGCCATAAAATGACATTTTTACCGTAAATCGATGAGGATGCGCCAACCAGGCACTGCAGAGCTCCAAAACGCGTTTCGACGTGAAATGACCAGCCAGACTGACGATGGGGATGCAAATTGCAGTTGCCAAACGTTGTCGGAAGCGTCTAACATGCAAA
This sequence comes from Gongronella butleri, assembly GCA_025201375.1. Lineage (NCBI taxonomy): Eukaryota > Fungi > Mucoromycota > Mucoromycetes > Mucorales > Cunninghamellaceae > Gongronella > Gongronella butleri. The sequence goes on along the minus strand of JAIWZP010000021.1, from coordinate 142,598 downwards.
TCCAAAATTTGCCCTCGCCGAGTTTCAAAACGAAAATTGAAAATTCAGGTCTCCAGAATCACGTCGAACTCACACACGGTAGGGACGCCATGGAGAAACCACCAAAAATGCCATAAAAGAATGAGATCACTTTGGTCGTTAACGATCAATGCACGAATTTCGTTTAAACTTTACAAGCCAATGGCACAGGAGAAATGCGTCCATAGTGCCGCGCTGACGCATCCACTAGCAAGAGAGGCGCCAGAAGCATCTGTTTGACTAGGAACAGACGCGTGCGATTTGAGGTTTGACGCGCTTAATTACGCATTGAGTCCGTAGGCTTAAAATTGGTCTCGCATCAGATCTGCCGGAAATAATCTTTTTCACGGATCATTGGTGTCCACGTACGCTTCACGCCGTGCGCTTTCTGACGAGGTGACTTTCAAGGCGCTGGGACGCATTCTCGTTGAGTTTGCCTTGGAGTGAAAAAGAAGGGTTTTTTTGCGTTTTCCGCGGAAACCAGTCAATGGACCCCTCGGTTTTATTGCATTTCTGTCGGTTTCGTAAGCAACTTAACCATGTGTATGAATGGCGTGGCGATCTGAGTACTTTGAATTCTCCATTTTCAGCTCCTCGACTGCACCCCTCGGAAAATCCTTGTTTTTCGAAAATGGTCGTTGCGTGGCATCCAATGGCCACAATGCCGCAAGGGTGGACTCATTTGAACGAGAAAGCGTGAATTCGTCTGTTTAAGCAACAGCTTGCTTGCTGAAATGTACAACTGCTAAAAAACCACAAGGAAACAATAAAAAGATCTTAAAGGCCAATTTTCTCGATTTTGAATGCGTCCCTCCCAGTGGAAATCAGACCGTTGGAAAGAGACGCGCGTTGGCTTCATTTCATCTCTGCCATGCTGGCCTCATGGATGAACTTTCCATGCCAGCAAAACGCAATAAATCATTTCAAGCATTTGCTTTTGCTTTGTTTGTGTGAGAAAGATTTGCTGCCGGCGCGTTATTTTGCTTGCTTTGCAAGTGGATTCTCACACGCTGCACGCCGAATACAAGATTTATTTTTTTCAGGCACGCCGTTTTGCATTAAGATCAGCTGACGCGTGATCATTGGCTGTGCTCACTTAAAATGATCTGTTTGCCCACACTCCTTGACAATTCCCCGCGTGACACTGATCGATCCTTGATTCAAAGCCCGCTGATCAGGGCTTCGGCAGCCGCCGTTCACATGCACCATTACATCTTTCTTGCCATTTTTTTTTCTGCTGTGATGCGCGAGCAACAAGAGTAGAATACAGAATGCAGAATAACAACAAGATAAAGCGGCAATGACAAACACATGCGTGCCGTAAAAAGCATCATTTTCATAGTTAAAAAGTAGATCTACACCGTGTTTTCTTGATTTTTCACGCCAGGGCCGCGCGTGCCACCGCCGTCATCCTCTCTGTGCCCATGACGCAACCATAAAGACGATGCAGTGTATACAGATGTTCGTAGCGAATTCATGTCCACGTTGATTCCAAAGAAAAAGGGCTCAAAAATGCCTAATTGTCGTCATTTTGCGGCGTATGTTTAAAGGGCATGGACGCCCGCACGCAGATTTCTGCATTGCCAAAAGCAGGTACAGAAAAAACAGGGGATCCTCCTTGGCTTGCCCAAATGGTCCGCACTTCCTTGACAACTCCACGCCACAAGCGCCCATCCTTGAAATAGGTTTTTTTTTTTCTCATCATGATTCCTTCCCCTCCCCCCCCCCTTTTTTTTTCGCCACAAGCCCGTACCCATGTTTTTATTTTGATCATTTTTTCCTTGCGTCGCCTCATTTTCAACCAATGTTCACTTCACGTGTCACACGCGGCTATTCATGACTCATCTGCTCTTTTGCCCATGTCGGCGCCAAGTTGTTGGCTGATCATTGGCTAAAAAGCATGGACCTTTCGAGTCAAGCAGTGTCGCACCAGCTCGTGTTCAATGATGCAATCGAGTCAACTCCAATTGGCAGAAAAAAAAGAGGGGGATCTGCGACCATTTGCTGATCCCCCCATTTTTTCGGATTTTGATAATTCTGAGGCGCGCAATGAGTTATTTAGAGAAAGCGGAACAAAGTTTTTTTTTACTGGATGAGATGGGGGGTGGAGAGTAGAGAGGAAGACGGAAGGCTAATTTGATATATTATGAAAAACAAGCGAGAAAAGCCTATGCAATTGTGGGATAACATGATTTTTTTGAAAGAGGGGGGGAAGGGGGGATATCTGGGGGAGGGAAGTAAAAAAAAAGGCTAGTCATGGAAGAAAAAAAAAGGCGATCTACATGGAAATAGCAATATTTTCACGATCGATGATACAGTCGCCATCTTCGTAGCCCAAAGATTCCATCATGTCTTCTTCACGGGCGTGCATCATGCGGATGATTTCAGAGGATGAATAGTTGACGGTGCCCTTTGCAATGGTGACGAGGTCGCGCACTCCATTGGAGGTCTGCTCCACGGCGACGCGCACAGCTTGGTGCTCGACAAAATTGCCCTCGACAGAGGTGATTGCGTGTGCAAAGAGCGAGACGGGGCATTTCTGCGAATTTGAGCCATCGGCAATGGACTTGGCAAGGTCGCCATCAACAATGATGGTGCCGGCCGTGTGCAGGCCATGGAGAATCCACCACTTGCGGTCAATCAGGGGCTTGGGCTGGGCAACAAAGCGGGTATGAAGAGGAGGATTGTTCTCGTCCGAGATGATGTTGACGATGTTTTCAGGTGTGGAGCCACGTGCAATGATCTGCAAAAATAAGGAAAAAAAGGGCAACGACGCGTGAGTGTCACGCGTTTACTTGGGTTTTTTTTCGTTTTTGTATTTTCTTACGGTTGTGCAACCCGCGGCGGTGGCGAGATCAGCCGCGACGAGTTTTGTGACCATGCCACCGGTGCCAAGGGAAGAGCCGGGCGAGGTGACCTTGATTTCTTGGCGAAGCGCGTCAATGTCGCTGCAGACCTTGACAGGGCGGGCGTTGGGATTGCTGCGAGGATTGTCGGTGTAAAGGCAGTCGACATCCGTCATCAAAAAGAGATAGTCGGCCTTGACCATGCCGGCCGCAATGGCAGAAAGCGTGTCATTGTCGCCAAACTTGATTTCTGAGACAGAAATGGTATCATTCTCATTGACAATGGGCACCACTCCCATGTCAAGCAATTCGGTCAAGCAATTGACCGCGTTCAAGTATTGACCACGCTAAAGAGGAAAAATAAAAAATAAAAGTGAGAAAATGGAGAAGAAAAAAAAACCGCCATTGCGTAACTTACATCCGCCAAATCATTACGCGTCAATAGAATTTGCGCGACAGGCTGTTCAAATTGGCCAAACAAGTCATCGTACATGCTCATCAGGCGACCTTGACCAACAGCAGCAATGGCCTAGGCAAATGAAAAAAGAGTCAGTGGATTTTGCTCTCAAACTTGGCAAAAGAGCCAAAAAAAATAAAGTGGACAAGATTGCTCACATGTTTTACCTGCACCGCTGCTAGCTTGCCGGGCTTCTTGTCCATGTTGAGTCTTCGCAAGCCCGTGCCGACGGCAGCGCTGGTGACTAGGACGACGCGGTGGCCAAGCTGCTTGAGATTGATGATGGTTTCCACAATGCGCGACAGATTGCCAAGCAGAGGGTAATGTGTCTTTTCATCACAAATGGAAGATGTGCCGACCTTGATCACCAATGTCAATGAAGAGTTGGAGGGGCGATTAGTGTTTTGAATGTTGCGATAGACGACCATGGTGTAAAATTGTGTTTTTTTGATGAGCTTTTTTTTTTAATTTTAAACAAAAGAGAAAGTTGGAAGGAAGAGTGAAGGAAAAAAAGGGTCTAACAGTTGTTGATGCCCCCTCTATTTATACGATGATCGACTTTTTGGCATTTTCAAGCCCAGGTGAAGCAAAAAAGAGAGCACTGTCCACATAAAAAAAAAAAAAAAAAGGGGGGAAGGATGTTGGCAGAAAACCCGCTCCCCCCAATTGGGAGCACGCACTGCGACAACTGGCGTCTCTCTCTCTCTTGGCTTGCCAAGTGACACATCGACATCATTGTTGCCTGAACGAGTATAGATGAAGGCCAGATAACGATCTTTTTGGGCAAAGAGACACCGGGGACCCACGTCAACCCGCCTCCCCCCATTATTATTTTGGGCGCGCAGACCACTGCCTATGATTGGCTGAATCCCTCCTTTGCCCAATTAAGGTTCCCGCCCTATTGCATCACTGCTCAAAACTAAGGATGCGTAAAAAAAAAAAAAAGCAAGGGGCGTGGGTGTGAGCTTGATTTTTTTTTTTTTTTGCTTTTCAGATGAACACATGAGAACGCACAAGCCATTAATGCAAAAGTGCAAACAGTAAAAAAAAAAAAAAAAAACGACACTTGCTAGGGGATCATGTTGATAGATGAGCTCAAAAACAACGAAAACGTGCCTTTTTGAACCTGTACAATGGGGGGAAGAAATGAAGTGATTGTGCGCGTCAATGATGACTTTTGCCAGGGCATTGGCCATCGATATGATTATCACGTCCATGATCATCTCCACGTTCATGCAAAACGCAAATGGCATGGCGATATTTGTTTTTTCAATCGTTTTTTTCCCAAACAAGCCGCTTTCATCCATGCACATGAGAATGTTCTCGTCGCCCCTGGCCGTTTGTCCACATGCACTCACGCTCTTACTTTTTTACTCTTGTGCATGCAATTCAGGTTCATCTCGCTCTTCTTTTGCACTTTTTTCTTTTTTTCGCCTGGTACGACATGACTAAAAGAAAAAAAAAGGTTTTCCTGGGGCCACTGATAATCCCGCCTATGACGCCAATGTTGGCCAACGCCTTTTTGATTTTCTGTTCTGTATTTCTCATTGCAAAATGGCTCAATGGGGGGTGGCATATATTTTGCGGGGGGACAAAGGAAGACGACCAATTGGGGGGAGCAATGGCGCCTGCTGGGCACGATTGGCCATGATCGGCCCTTGACAAGATGTGCCAGCAGCCAATGGCAGCGCTGCCCTATTTTGCGCTTTGCCCTTCCACATGAATGGGCATGCGCAACGTGGCCCGACCGCCTTTTTGCTCTCAACATCATCATCATCATTCCCCTGGGGTGGTCATGACGTGCGTGATTTCATGATGGGGCAACATATCATGGGGGAAACAAATCATGCATGCAAAAAGAGAGAAAAAAAAAGAAATCACAAGATAGGTCCCTCTTCTTTTTTTGCGCTTGACAAGATGCACCTTGAGCGTGATTTCATGCCCTTCACGCGGATTTCCACTGAAACGAGGGCTAATCGTGCCAAGCGATCGATCGTCTCGGCTGCAAGCCCAATGGAAAAGAGAGAGAAAGCGACAGACTGGAGTGAGAGACGCGCGTAATTTGCATCGTACGACGCTGCGCGCCCGTTTTTTTTTTTTTTTTTTTTCCTCGCTCTCTCTTTTCTGACGCAAATGCGGAGCATTGGCGCGCCGCATACGATTTCTGGACATGCCTCTTTTGCCCGATGCTGAGGCCAATTCGTATGAAAACAGCTCAAGTAGCACGGCCGACGGCAAATTGAACGCATTTGCTTCTCTAGCCCTCGTGTTTTTATTCTCGCAACAGCGTGCTTTTTTTTTTTTGGTTTCTGGTTTGTTATACTGTGTCAAAAGCCATAGACAACGAGAACAATTCCACCCCCTTTTGGCTGTATTGCAAGTCCAGGAGTCTGGGGGGTGGGGTCATACCAGCTAGTCATTTTGGACTCGGCCATTTGCCCGCAAGTACCCGGTCTATTATGTTAAAAAGGCCCTGTGAGCCTCCTTGGCCCATGCGATCTTGATAATGGCCCATGACAAGGGTCTAATCGAGCCTTTAGGCGATCTTTGTTTGTCATTCACAACAACAACAATGAGAACGAGCGCGCAAAAAGCGACCGCATGCGAAGACGGGGGAGGGCAAAATCGATGAAAAGCACCGATTTTTTTTCTCCCCCCACAGCGTCATGGCTGTCTGGACGCCAGCCAATGGCACTCCCCACTGAACGGAACCCCGCCTCCGCTCATCCACAGATGTTTCTGCACGACTTTTAGACTGGAGCTTGTTGCTCAACAGGGTCTGCGCCATTCTGAAACTCCACAACCTGTTTTTTTTGACGAAAATAAAATAGTCCTGGCTTTTTCGATTAGTGTGTGAAGCCCACCCCCCGCCCCTCCAGACCCCATGGTCCTTTTGCCCCTTGCGCCCTGTGTACCTGGATGGCCCAACAAGGAAGCAAATTGGGCGTGCGGTATTTGTTTTTTGTTTTTGGTGGTGTGCGATCACAATCTTTTCGGTGATTCCATGTGATTGCACACAAAAAAAGTGCGCTTTGTCTGGCCCAATTCATGGTGTGGAATTGGAGGCGTCAAGCGGCGCGGCCGCGGCTGGCACAGGCAAATGCAGCGCCGATGACTAAAAGCAGAAGCTGAAGAAAAAGTTCCCATGACCCGTCCAAAAAAGGCAAGTGGTAAGGGGGGGAAAAGGGGAAACACGCCCGCGGTTCCCGCTCCCCCATTTTTTTCAGGTGCAAGCTTTTGGATTTTTTTTTTTTTTTTTTTTTGCACAATTCAAATCAAGGCCGGGGCAAAACCAACGTTGTCATGGCGTCTCCCTTGCCCTAGAGACCCTGAAAGCGCATTCCAATGATCATGAAGCAAGGTACCAAGAAACCTGGATATTTAAAAATGAATGGAGACGCGCGTTTCATCACATTGACCGCTCGCGTTTTCCCTTTTTCTTCAATTTTCTCATTCTTTTTCACTGGTCATTATCATGGTCTTGCGTGTATTTGTGCTCCTCTGCTCTCTGGGGCTCGCCGTCGGACTTAATCCCATCGTCATCAAGGGCCACAAATTTTTTGACGAGGTCACAAAGGAGCAATTCTTCATCAAAGGGTAACACATGCCAAAAAAAAAGCTCGTTTTCCAGGCAGAATTCGCGCTCGCGCTTGACGCGAAAAAAAAAGTGTGCTCTTGTTCTTGCCGCAAAACGATTAAACTCAACCCCACTAAAAATATCATTGCAGAGTGGCCTATCAGCCGCGAGGTCAGACGGGGCTCATTGACCCATTGGCCGATGCCACTACGTGCGCTCGTGATGCGGCGCTCATGTCCAAGCTGGGACTGAATTTGGTGCGAGTGTATGAGGTAATTTGGGGGTGTGCCACGAACAAAAAAAAAAAAAAGAAGCGTGAATGATCACAAAAGGGGGGATCATGACATGATTTTTGATTTTTTTTTTTTCTAGGTGGATCCAAGGAAAGATCACAGCCAATGCATGAAGAGCTTGGCGGATGCGGGAATTTACGTCCTGCTGGATATTGCCACACCAAAGAACAGCATCAATCGACAGCATCCCGATTACACGGTCCAGCTGTTCAATGCCTACAAAACGACGGTCAATGCGTTCCACGACTTTGACAACATGTTTGGCTACATTGCCGGCAATGAAGTCACCAATGACAAAACAAACACACCGGCGTCACCCTTTGTAAAGGCGGCCGTGCGCGACGTCAAGCATTATATCCGTCAAAACAAGAAAAAATACCTCCCTGTCGGCTATGCCAACAATGACGATGACGATATCCGCGATGCCATTCGCGATTATTTCAGCTGTGGCGACGAACCCGAGCAGGTAAGGGTCTCCTCTTTTCTGTATTTTTATCCCCCCCCCTTGCGTGTGGACGTGGGTGACTCGCTATATTTTCATCCCACAAGGGTGGGAAATTTGGTATATCGTGTCCCAAAGATAAAATAAGGGGCGCGCGAAAAAAAAAAAAAAAAGAGCAACCTTATCGATCGATCGTGCGATGCGCGCCTTGCTTCCAAGCAAAATCACGCGCCATCCAGCTCACTCTCACACCTTTTTATTTTAATAGGTCGATTTTTATGGCGTGAACATCTACGAATGGTGTGGCGCCTCGTCGTACCGGACATCTGGCTACTCGAAACGCACCGAGGAGCTTGCACAATTCGCAAAACCTGTGTTTTTATCCGAATACGGATGCAATTTGGCGTCGCCACGACCATTCACGGAAGTCGAGGCCATTTACAGCAAGCCCATGACGGATGTGTGGTCTGGCGGCATTGCATACGAGTGGACGCAAGAAGCCAATAATTATGGCCTGGTCAAGGTGAATGGCCCGCTTCTTGGCGGTGGCGGCAACAACAGCACCATCAATGGCACCGCCGTCGCCGTCGCCGGCGGCAACAGCACCACGACACCCATCACGGGAGGTGCCAGTGGCGGAAGCTCGTCGGCCGCAGGCGAGGTCGAATTGCTTCCTGATTTTAAGAATTTGCAGGAGCAATTGAGCCTGGTCAAGCCGCAGGGCGTCATGATGGACTCGTTCAACGAGCAGCGCACCGTGCCAAAATGTCCTCCAAACACGCAAAATTGGAAGGCAAGCACCAAGTTGCCGCCAACCCCTTCCGATGCCGCATGTCAATGCATGACCGAGGCCATCTCGTGCTCCGCATCGGACAAGGTGACGCGCGTCTACGCCAACGGCACGGCCGTCATTGGTGCGCAACTGGACGCCATGTGTGGCCTCGTCTCGTGCAAGGACATTAGCGGCAATGGCGAAACAGCCGACTATGGCGCGTTCTCCTTCTGCTCGCCAAAAGAAAAGCTGTCGTGGCTGTACCACATGTACTCGCAAAACAACAAGGGCACATGCGACTTTGATGGCAATGCCGTGCGCGTCACACCCAAACGAAAGGACATACAAGCCTGCGCCACCCTGGACCCGGATCTTTCCACACCAAAGGACGCCAATCCCGGAAATGACAGTACCAACACGGCGGCCGCCTCCATCCATACGTTGCCCACTCTCGGCCCCCTGTGTGCTCTCGTCCTCTTTGTCATCGGCTCCCTGTACACCATCTAAAAAAAACTCTCTTCTTAACATTTTTATCAATAAAAACTAGAAATTCCTTTGCTGAGCCGACGAAATTGGACAATACTTGTTTAATACATTGCCTTTTTGCTTCTTGCTTACAACGAATTCAAAACTAGAGGCAAACGGATAAGATGAAGGCCGAGTTGGCTTTGTGAACCCCGTCAATTTTTTTGCAAATCACCGTGCCATTGGACGCGTCTAGAGAATAAGAGCGTGTCATTTCGCGTTCATAGGTCGAAGCGCGTTCAACGCGTGCAATGAACGTCCTTTTTCAGCGGCTGTCACCCTTTGACGCACGGATCAGGACGCGTTTCTTCAAAAAAAAAAAACAAGTCCTCTTTTTGGCCATTTGTCGTGACAATGGACGCCCTGCAACAGGCATCAACTCTTAATAGAATTGATTTTCTCGGCAACGGACAGCACGACACGCCCGGGCACTTTTTACGCGTCAAATGCAGCTGTTGAATCTCCATCGAGTGAAATAAGTTTCATCGCAATCTGGTTAAAACTGACTGAGAAATTTACTATTCAACAGGGCCAAAGTATCAAATGACACGCTCTTTCCGGTGGTGTGCATTTAAACGTGCTGCAATAAATCTTCGTGGAGATGACATATGCGCGAAATACCAATGTTAAACTGTTGTTTTCCGATTTTTCCTCCAAACCCAGATGATGCACCCCAAGGTTTTATTGCATTTCTGTAGGCAAACAAGCACGATTCACCTTGTGGTTAAATGGCGCGGTGATCTGAGCACCTAAAATTCACCGCTTGAAAATGGTCGACTTCACCCCTTGGAAAATCCGTGAAAAAATCACGATTATCCAAATCGACATGGCGCACCGTCAAGTGACTGCAACCTCTTGAAACTTTGCCATCTAGGCCTTTTGGCCATTCTCTTTTCAAAACAGTCGTAAAAATTGGGGGTCGATCGCGCCGTAGGTGAGAAAATAAGAATTTGTGTATAAATTCACGTTTTCCGCTATACCGCGCTAAATTGTGCCTCGATCACGCTGAAACTTTCACGTCGTCGGAAAGATACGCGTTTGGGAATCATTTTGTCCACGCCCGACAACATCGATGCATGAACTTTGTACACTTGCGACGCATGGTCAAAGATTTCAACCCCATTTTGCTCGGCAATGGACAGAGCAAACCCCATAGCGTGCTGCTATGACAAAGAGTGCATCATGTGATTCTCTGTTGAAGGAGCCCAGTTTCACCGGCATGCGACCAAAACTGGGCAAAAAAATTCGTTTTCTAAAATTTGTCTTTAATCACCATTTCCTCACAACCCGTCAAGTCGACCCCCGATTTTTATTGTACTGAGTACTGTAGATCTGCTTAGAAACAGAGGGTCATTGCATCTAATAGTATGACTCCCAATGCGCTGGTGTGTAGGTTGCCAAACGGATTTGAGAAATCTGTCTGGACTTGAACCTCTCAAGCGGGGGACCCTCCAGATGCATATTGACCTGACCAACTTTTTTTTTCCAAATCTCAAAAAAAATCATTTCACCACCAAAGATTCATCGCAGCACCACGAAACTTTGCCACATGGTCTTTTTGGCCACGCTCTTCTCAGAAAAAAATTAAAACCCAAGGGTTGATCAGGAGGTTTGTCCTGGACCTTGACGTTGCTCAAATTTTGGCTGCAGCGAATTTTTGCAAAATCATTTCGCAGCAAAATCATTTTTCGATGGCTACCAAACTTTGACACATAATAGACGTTTTGACGTCTCTCTTTCCAAGAAGAATTAAATAAAAATCCGAGGTCGATCTGGCCAATATCGAGAATAGCATCAATTCATGGTTTTTGACAAATTTAATGCAGGCTGCCGCAAATCATGGTTGGATCATTCATCGCGCCCAAATTTTTGCAAAAACAGGTTATTTCAGCCTGTCTTTTTTTAACAAGGCGTTAAAAATGAGTGGTCGACTGAATCGTGTTGCAGATGAACCCAAAATCTCGACATTTTCACAAATCTACTAGCGCGGTTTCTCAATATATTATTTTGTGGATCGCAGTGAAAATGGCACCGATCGAAAGAGACGCATCGAATTGTTGTCATTTCCTGATTGTTTGCGGGTCCGATGGATAACTTCTGCACGCTTGCAAAAATCGATCAAACATCGGATAAATTTTTAAAATCAATTTTCTCGACAACTGGAAAAACAACCAACGGTCCTTTTAACGTGTCGAATGCTGCTGCTGAATTTTTGTCAAACAATACAAGTTTCACCGCAATCTGATCAAAACTGATGGAGAAAACAGCTTTTTGTGACAATTTCTGCAATCGCCATTTGCTCGAGAATGGCCTAGTCAACCCTCGATTTTTATTCCAGATTTACTAACAAACAAGAGGGCAAAGCATCTAATGAGATGACTCACAGCGCGCTGGCTTGGGTTTGAGAATTTTGCAGCGGTCATTTTTTCTGCAGGCTACTACGCAGTGGCCAGTCTGCACAAAAAAAGGTAAAAAAATATCATAAATAAAAAAATTCATGCAATTTACGCAACTTAATTTGGAAGTCTCAAACCTTAATTTTTTGTAAAACAATTGACACCAAAGTAGGCGCTTTTTTTCACTCGATCGGCGTTCATGCGGCACTCTTCTTTGGTCATTTTTCTAGTGTTGAGGCGATCTGCCGTTTTGTGTGCCAATAGCAATTTGTCGGAGTTTTCTTTTTGGGATGCATTGATCACTCGGAGTTCGAATTTGCCCGTTTTTGGGACTTAAATGTGTGACCCCTGAATTTTTCAAAAGTGGTCGTAGCGCTTTGGCGTTTTAAGCTTTTTCGCTGCAAATTCTGCACTGACTGCGATGCTGCCATTTTTGAGCGGGGCCGATCATGCAGATATCGAGATGAATGCAAAATAGCACAAAAATAAGGTTTTTGGCATTTTCAAGTCCAAAAAAAATCGGGCGAATCCGTCTTCAGGACTGGACCGTAGTTGATGCCGTGACGCACCTTTCGTCAGCGGGCAGCCAAGCTGTAAAAAATTTTCTGGAGGCACAACATGTCGGCAAATCCGGAAAACTTACGTTTTATTTTGTTTTCCAAACAGGCGAACATGCTAAATTTTGTGCCTGCAGCAGCTGCGGCTGCTGCTGTTGTGCTGCGAGCATCATATTATGATGATAATACAGTAGGCATGATCATCATCATCATTCAAGTGACGACGACAGCACGCCAGCAAACCGCGTCATGAAGAGGTTTTTTTGCTGCCCACTGACTGGTTGACAACATGATGTGCTTCTTCGCAAAACGAACGAAACGTCGGATTCAATCATCCAAACAATTTATATGATACAATATGCAATGGTCCTGGTTTTGATGAATGAGTTGTTGATGATGATCGTTATTACAGTATGATACTGTACTGTACAGTACTGTACTGTACAGTGCCCGGACAAAAAAAAGTTTCGCTGTGCATGATTCTCTGCAGTGCAAGGTATCAATTAATCGCGTTAATCTCTGCTGTATTGATCAATAATGGCTCCGGTGATATGAAATTTTGCAGGAACAATGATTTAAAAGTAAAAAAACAATTCTAAAATTATGAAATGGCTATGCCAAGCCGGTATTGAAATAGATCAAAAAAGGGATACCTGACGCGTCACGCGACGCGACGCGTGCCTACGCGTATACAATGGCCTGTGGAGATGAATTGGCGTTATGAACACCATCTCCAATTTTTTTTTGCAACGAGTGCAATGGTGCCTGATTGTATTTTAAGAATCAATTCCATGTTACATGCATTGCATCGGTGCTGTGATCGAATAATGTAAAATCATCATGTGACACGCGTCACGCGTCAGACGCGCCAAAAGTCGCGATTTCCTTCGTAACATGGTCGTAGTGCTCCTACTGGTCAACCAATCGATAACAGTCTATTCTAGTTCTTTAAATTAAATAAGTACAATGGTTTTAAGCCAACTAAGGATTAAAATTAGATAACAGAGATGGCAATTGTTATTCCAGATGCAACTGACGCGTGACGCGTGTCACATGATGATTTTACATTATTCGATCACAGCACCGATGCAATGCATGTAACATGGAATTGATTCTTAAAATACAATCAGGCACCATTGCACTCGTTGCAAAAAAAATTGGAGATGGTGTTCATAACGTCAATTCATCTCCACAGGCCATTGTATACGCGTAGGCACGCGTCGCGTCGCGTGACGCGTCAGGTATCCCTTTTTTGATCTATTTCAATACCGGCTTGGCATAGCCATTTCATAATTTTAGAATTGTTTTTTTACTTTTAAATCATTGTTCCTGCAAAATTTCATATCACCGGAGCCATTATTGATCAATACAGCAGAGATTAACGCGATTAATTGATACCTTGCACTGCAGAGAATTATGCACAGCGAAACTTTTTTTTGTCCGGGCACTGTACAGTACCACTTTTTTTTCTTCGGCGCTGCCATCATACTGTCATGGCCCTGACATGACCCAGGCCTCCCAAGCCTGATTGAAGTGTAAATAGCTACAGTAAATACAGTACTCATTGTCCAAGTGAGGGAAGCTACTGTAGGTACTGTTGTACTACGTATCATCCAACAAATAAACAACACTTTAATCCGGGGCACTGCATGAACTCTGGCAACTTGATGGCGGTGGTCACCCGCATACTGTAACTACGGTGACGCGCATGATTCGGGTCACCCTCGACTCCGATCACTTGCATAGCTGCGGTGACGCGCATAATTCGGGCCACCCGCATATGATACTGTAATCTAGTCCCCCGATGATCCCTTTGTTGTCTATATAAAAAACACCCCCTCTGAATATAGTAGTACCTCTTCTCCCAGCTTCTCCTCAACTTGGACAACTCCAATTCTCCTCTCTCTTGCTCTTTGTTCCTTTTTCCGCTTATTTCTTCAGAATAAACAAGATGGCCATTACCAAGCCTATTGCTGTTTTCTCTCCTGTCTTTCCCCGCCAGAAGGCGAAGTGTTCGCGTCCTGGCGGACCCGGTGGTGCTCGTTGTTTGCGCCTTCCTGGCTCCTTGTCCCTTGGCTCGCCCAATGCTCGGGCGCGCGCGATGAACCGCCTCCAGGCAGCCGAGGCGGGTCGTCACAGCTTGTCCAAGTTGATGTTGGCGGCCCGCCGCAAGGGCGAAGTCTCTTCGGAGCCCGCGCGGTCCCCCGCCGCAACCTCTCCTAAGGAGATTCCGACGAATGATGGGTCGGTTATGATGATTGCTCGGTGGCGCCGCTGGTTTCTCCTCCGTGGTCTCCTGTGGTCCCCGTCCGTGGGGCAAGCCCGGACTGGGAGTATATTGCCTCAGCTCCCAGCGGTCCCAGGCAGCCCATTACGACCTGGACGGTTACTACACGTACGACAATCGATTCTTTTTATACCGGGAGCCCGACACGGAAGACGAGGCTTCTTCGGAAGCCGGAGCCGCTCCTCCTCCACCAGCAGCGGCGCAAGGACCCCCGGTGTCACCCCCCATCAGTGGCCACGACGAGTTCCCTCGGTGGGCCACCTTGACCCCGGAAGCATCGTTGCTGCCCCCCTGCCAACCCGCTGTATCGTCTCCTCCTCAGGTTTCGATAAAGGAGGAAACGGTCGACGAATTGCAGTCGAGATTGCCGGCGATCCCGACTGCCGCGGACCTTCCACTTACGGCAATGGAATGGGAAGTCCCATCACCTCTCTTGGCGACAACACTGGCGTACTCTGCGTCGGCGCCGCCCCCTGCTGGCCTCCACTCTCCGGCCAAATTGCTATCCCCTCACCTGCCTTTCCCCGCCAGATGGCCAAGTGCTCGCGCCCTGGCGGACCCGGTGGTGCTCGCTTGCGCCTTACTGGCTCCCTGTCCCTTGGCGCGCCCAATGTCCGGGCGCGCACGATGAATCGCCTCCAGGCAGCCGAGGCGGCTCACCGCAAAAGGTGAAAAAGATAGAGACGTTAAGAATAACGAGAATGAAGTACCGGTAATAAGTCTTTTATTAAAATAAAAAGATCTCGATATTTTTACAAAAATGAAAAATGCCTAGACGGATAGGCTAGTTGTACAGACGCATAAAATGAAGCTGTCGCGGCGTCTCAATAAGGAAACAGGGGTGTGAGACCAAGACATGGCCGCGCAGATCTCAAACACAAAGAGTATGCCCAACCCAGAGGATTCAAGCATGCCAATACTTGCAAGCACCGTGTTGTTTCACTGGGTACGCAAGTGCGAAAAACATAATGGTTCGGGTCGTGATTGCCAACACGCAATGTTTGGCACGGACAAGCCATTTTTATTTTTATTTCTTTTATTTATTTTTTTTTTTTTGTTTCTCAAAGGCATTGATCATTTAGTGATCAAAGCAGGCTATGAAACCGTGAGGGTGTGTTTCTACTTGAGCATCTGAGACAATGTGATGATGCGTACAGCGACCGAGATGGAGGAAGACGCGCATTCTTCCAAAACGCATGAAAAAGCGGTAAAATGAGATGGCCAGCCGACAGCAGGCTTTTTTGACGAGCAGAGTGGGACCATTACCCGATTGGGTAATGCCCGCATAGAGGAGCGGCATGAGAAAAGATGAATTGCGGCGACAAGTCAGCATTTTCATTCTTTGATCACTGCTTGCACACGTATTGACGCGTTAAGCGCGTTTAAGACGCGCTTGCGCTTTCTTTCATTGACAGACCAGCGTCTGTAAGACTTTTCTTACTAAATCAAGCTCTGTAAAGCAGGCAAATACAACAAAAAAGCAATTATTTTTTCTTTTATGAAAGTGAACATGGTATCATTATTTCAAAAATAAGCAGAGGGGGGTCCATAAAGTACAAGTTTTGCCGGTCAGGGAGGAGAGTGATGGTATACGAAAAGTCGAGAACAAAAAAAAATAACATTAGGTGGTGAGACTGGCCAGGACCTCGGTCAGGGACGCATCAGTGAAAAGCGGTGCACCCGATGAGCAGTCGGCCTTGACCTTGATGCATTGGATGCCGAGGTCCTCAATGGCGGGGACATCGACGTGGACAGCGCCCTGGTCAAGGTAGACGAGGTGGGTGATGAAGCTGGAGGGCGGCGACGCGCTGAACAGCTGGTCGGGAAAAGGCGGGTAGTGAGCCATGGGCGAGCTGGAGATGGATGCATAGCCGCTGTCGATGCTGTAGCTGCCGCTGCCGCCACTGACGTACGACGATGCCATGGCGCCTGTTGACGGTGGCGACACCTGGTGGCGTGCGGCCGCATGGTAGCCGCTGCCGGCACCGTTCATGGACGCCGATGAGGACGACGTCATGCGCAAAAAGTGGTGTTTGAACCCGTGCATGTGATGTGGCGACGTGGACAACGAGTTGACACCGGAATTGGTGCCGCTGCGTGGAGGTGAAGACAAGTTACTGGGCGGGCATGCAATGGCACTGGTGCTGGAGGAATGCAAAAGCGCATTTGATGATGACAAGGAGGACGAAGAGGACGAGCGGATCGTCGTTTCGTAAAACGCGCGGCGGCAGTCGATGCGTTGGCTCTCGTTGAGAGCGGCGGTAATGGTCATGATAAAGTCCATGGCGGTGAAGCCGTCTGTTTCGCGGTCGTGGGAGCCATTGAGTAACATAATCTTGTGTTTCAGGGTGCGCGACTCGACGACGGCCTTGCCGACGTGGCGCAGGATCAAGTTTGGCACGAGCGACGTGAAGAGCGACCCCATGGAATACACGAGCGTGGTGCGCGTCGACAATTGCGTAACGCATTTGGGGTTGGGCACGGGGAAGATCTCCTGGCCATACTCGTTGATATAGTAGATGCGATGGATTGGCGATGGCAATTGCTCGTTGGCGTGCTTTGAGAAGAACAGGTTGCCCGGCGCTTTTTTCTGGGGATCCAAGTCGTCGTCGTCGTCGTTGTCATTGTCGCCGCCATCATAGCTGCCGCTGAGTAGATGGCGCGTATTGTCGTCGTCGAGGCCGATGCGCATAAACGCGTCAATTGGGTTGCAATGCTGCAGGTGGTGCACGTTTGTGGCGGACGCCGGCGATGGATGGCTGATTTCGCACTGGCCAATGATGACCTGGCCGTCTTGCAATTCGGCAGCAATGGTGGCCGTGTGGTTGGTATTGATCACAGGGATCACGCTGGTCGCCTCATCGATGCCCGTGATCGCACTGAACAGGAACAGCGCCGCCTCCAGCGAGCCAAAAAATAGGCGCGCTCCCGTCAAGAAAAAGTTGCCAATGCTGCCATTGCAATAGTTGAACCGCTTGTGCGCACGCTTGAGGATTTCGCCATTAAAGTGCGTCAGAAACCCGCGGATCGTCTCCTTTTTCTCGGCGGGGATCTTTTTCCACAGACTGTTGCGGGCACAAAAATAAAAAGGCAGGAGTGAGTCATGCAAGCCCCGCTTCTTTGCCCAAAAAAAGAACACCTCGTCCTCCCTCTCCCCCCCCTTTTTTTTTTTTTTTTTTTTTTTGGCTTTTTTTGCTTTTTGCGTCAAAATTTTCCCCTTACCAATGGCGTCCCTCGACAATGGCTGCCCATTCGTCCTGGACCTTGATGGGATCGCTGGATAATCGATGGCTCAGCAGGTCGCGGATGGCAATGCGTTCCTCGGAAGGGTTGGGATCGACGGTGTCGATGAGCCGGGTCAGCCGCGAGCGCAAATCGCCAATAGCAGGACCACCCAGCAGCCGCTGAAGCTCGCTCTATCGTCGAATTGATAAAAAAAAAAAAAAAAAAAAAAAAAAGAGGGAGGGGGCATAAGATGCGGCCCTGTTTGCCATGGAAATCAAGGTGAAATTACGGATGAGCCGCCATTGTCGCTGATGCTGATGATGTAGCTGACGCTGGAGCTGATGCTCTGGAAAGTCTTGGTGATATGATTACAAGCCGAACCACCGGAAAAGACGACAAAGGACGGGGCTGACATGCTGTGTAAATTAAAAAAAAAAAAGGCGGCTAAAAACGCTCTTGGTATATCGATAAAAAAAAACAAAAAAAAAAGGAAAAAAAAAACAAAAAGAAGAAGTAAAAAAAAAAAACAAAGGGAGAGAGGCAAGGGTCGAAAAAGAAAAAGAAAAAGAGAAGAAAAAAAAAAAGAGCGAATTTGCATTGTCATTCTATTTTTTGACAGGCCGAGTTCGAAGACAAGCAAGCTGTGGCCAGATTTGGCAATTTTCCAACTCCACGCCGAGAGATAAGGATTTTGGGACCTTTTGGTTGTCCTCTCCCCCACATGGCACACCAATCAACCATTGGGCCCCACGCTTGTGTGCCCTTTTGCACAAACAATCATGCTTTTTCCTGCTCTTTTTTATTTTTTTGCTTTGCTTTTCTGCTTCGATTCAAAGCAAACCAATTGTTTCTTCAAATAAAAGAGCGTGATGAGCACACGCAAAAGATGCCTGCATCGATGCGTGATTTTTATGACTCTGCGAAGAAAAAGCGCTTTTTATTGCTTTGCGTCGTTTTTTTTTTTTTTTTTTTTTGGCCGTTGAGCGTTTTTGATATGCCATTTGCGGGAATTCGCGTTTTCGTCGCACACATGCTTATCTTGATGACGACCGCCAATGAGAAAAAAAGAGCGATGCGTGTACAATGAATCTAAACATCACGCCGGTCGTTGGTGACGACCCCGCACATTCTCGCACTGGCCATGCAACCATCACATGACATGCCCGTATCCGCGTTCTCCTGGTTCCATGGGGCACAAGAAAAAAAAAAAGTGTATGAACTGCAATGAATTTATTTTTTTTTCCCAAAAAAAGATGATCTACAAGATAAAAATGCAACAAAAAAGAAACCAAAATATAAAAAAAAGAAAAAAAAGAGAGACTATTCACAAGTAAAAATATAAAAAAAAGAGGGGATTTACACCAAGAGGGCCGAGACGCCCTCGACGACCTTTTGCGGGAACAGACGTGTCTTCATCTGTTCAATGGTGGATTTTGCCTTGTCGACCAAGTTTGATTCAACGTAGACGCGGACCATGGCCTCGTAGGTGCTTGGCTCGCGTGTGGTCATGCGGTCAAAGACGGCTTCGGCCTTGTCGACCTGGTCTTGGGCGCCGTAGCCGCGGATGAACAGGTTTTCAATGTAAGCGGATGATTTGACATTGTGGCTGGCCATGTCAGTGTACAATGCCTCTGCCTTTTGCATCATGCCGTGTTCAATGTAGGTATCGAGCATTGCCTGGTACACGAGGTCATTGGGGGCGACGCCGGCCTTGTTCATCTCATTGTACACAGCCTCGGCCGAGGCCACATCACGGTGCAGGCAGCCATACGAGCGCACAAGCGTTGCATAATGGGTGGCGGTCGGTTGCATGCCATAGCGCTTCTTCATGTCATTGAGCATGCTGTGGGCAGTGACCATGTCAAAGGCCGGGATGCTGGCATACGCCTGGATCAACAATTTGTACGTGTGCGCCGATGGCACGAGCTTGTGCTGCTTGAGCAATTGGAAGAATTTGAGCGCGGCACCACGGTCTTGCTTTTGCTCCACGTAATACTGGATAAACGCATTGTACACGCCGATACGCGGTTGGTATTTGGGCAGGGTGATCATGTCGTCAAAGAAACGGACGGCTTGCGATTCGGCGGAGCAGCGCAGACACGCAGAAATGACATTGGCGTACGTGATGGCATTCGGGGCCACACCCAATTGCTGCATTTCGTCAAACATGGCCAGGACCTTGTCTTTCTTGCGGCATTTGCTGAGTTTGGACAGGATCACGTTGTAAAAGTAAACGGTGGGCTTGACATGGTGCTTGCGTGCTTCTTCGTAAATGACCATGGCGTCCAGCGACTCGTCCGTGGTATCGTGGACCGTGCACGTCAGCAGCGATCCATAGGCGTCCGCGTCGGGGAACAGTTGCAATTGGCGCAGCTTGTCATAGTAAACCTTGGCCGATTCCAGATCCAGAGCACGAGCATGGGCAATCAGCATGTTGTTGTACAGCGCACCCAAGGCGACGCGACGCGTTTCATCTTCGGGCATCGCCTCAAAGGCCGGGGCAATCACGTCATGGATCGACATGGCCGCATCCACTTGATTCATCTTGTTCGCCTTTTGGATCATGTCGCGCACCAATTCGGGCGAAGGCGTCTTGCCCTTTGCAAGCATCCCATTGCGCACCACATCCAATGCTTGGTCAAACTCGCCCTTGAGCGCCCATTGGAGCGCTTGGTCGCTCTCGGCATCGTACAAATGGCGGTCCATGGTCATGTCTTCCACAATTCTACTAATGGTCGCTGCTTCTGCCGCCTTGTTGGCCAGTTTCTTGTGATGATTCGCCTTGTCTCCAGGGTACACGGCCTCCACAGCGTCGCGCCATGCCTGTTCTTGGTCGGTGGCGCCATTGGCCGCGAAATGCGCGGCAACACGCTCAAAATCGGCGGAATTGGCGCGTGCGCCCAGCGCGTGCAGGTCGTGCAGCAATTGGTTCACCGTGGCTTGGTACGCATCCATGTCCGACGCGTGGCGCGTGCGTGCCGCATCAAACAAATAGGAAAACACGCGATTGGGCGAATGTTGAGCGAGAGTCGTGCGCAGAGCGTCCAATTGACCAGCTTGAGGCGCGTACAAATCGGCGAGGTGGACAAGCGCGTTGTCTGCAGGGCGGACACCGAATGGTTGAAGCGCTTGCAAGACATCGAGGGCATTCGTGAGCATGGGCGTCTTTTCAACAATGTTCATGGCCATTTGCACGACCGGCGAAGATGGCGACACATAGTTGGATTTGGCATGCAACTTGATGATCTGGGTGGCAGTGTGCGCGGCGCGATCCATGTCGTTGGACGCAATGGCGGCAGAAATCACTTTGGAGCACAACGACGTGTCCAATTCCATGCCATTGCGTGCCATTTGCTGCATGACGTCCAGCACACGGTCGTACTGGTGTGCGTTCAAGCAGCAGGCAATGTACTCGGACAAGTGACCATATTGTCGGTGCAGGCTGAGCGTGACAAGGCGATCAAACGCGTGATGTGCATCGTCCAATTGGTTCAATCGGCTGTACGTTGACAATAAGACGCCATACGTGTTGGCATCGGGCTTGGGCAGCGTGTCGTCGGTTTCGAGGCGGCGCACCAGCGAAGAGACCAGCGCCATGTCGCCGTCCATGCATGCGCGGTACAAGATGCGGTTGTACGGCGAAATGCTCACAGGCACACCATCGTTGACCATCACTTTTTCAATCACACGAAGCGCACCTTGCAAATCACCGGCATTCACATGCGCAAACACAAGCGCATTGTACACGTACGCGGGATCGTGGCTGGGAAGACCGCGCGACAGCGACTTGTACTCGGAAAAGCATTCGCGCACCGCCTTGAGATCGCCTGCCGTGCCAAACATCGACATGAGCATCGCAAACGTCGTGCTGTTGGGTCGCACACGACCATTCTCCAGTTGCTCGTAGATAAACAAGCCGTCTTGCGTGTTGCCAACATACGACAAACCACGCAAAAGATTGTTGTAAAGCGCCACATCAAACGCTTGCGTCGATTTGTCCTTGACCGCTTGCTCAAACACCGCCACCGCGCGCTGGATATTCTGTTCCGCCTCGAGCGATTGCAGCATGTTGCCTACAATTTGTGAAAAAAAAGGGGGTCAATGGTCGTCAATTTCAATTTTTTTTTTCTTTTTCACTTTTTTTTTTTACCATCTTTGGTCAGAGCTTCCTTGGACACTTGGCTAATGACATTCTTTTCGGCACTGGTGGACGAGTGGACATCAATTTGGCGACGGAGGACATTGGAGGCACGATTGACCTCTGCGTCGCGCGCACACAAGTTTTTGATGAGGATGGCATAGGTCTTGGAGGTGGGGCGCACACCATTGGCGATCATGTGGTCATAGACGTTCATCATGGCGGTCAACGGCTCGTTCTTGTTGAGCAGCGAGCCGTACGAGGCGACAACGGCTTCGTACGTGCTGGCATTGAGCTGCGCCGCACGACCGTCCTTGGTCTTGGCCAAAAAGAGCTTGATGGCGTCACCGTGGCGATGGCGATCAGCAAGCTCCTTGATGCGGTGGTTCGATTCTTGCAACAGCACCTGCTGAATCGCCTTGTCCGTCGTCACATGTTGCATGACAGGGCCGTGCGCTTGCTGCTGTTGCTGCTCGGTCGCCTTTTTGTAGGATTGGCGCGCGAGCGGAGCAAATGGGTTGTTGTTCAGGTGCGTGTCCTTGTCTTCCGACGCATTGTTGTTGTTCAGTGTGCGCGACGTCGTGTACAACTTGCCAGATCGCGCAGGAAACGACGAAATAAGCGCCGTCGTCTTGTTCGCAGCCTGCAGCGTCGCAAGCTGCTTGGTCAGCGCACTCTGGCGAGTCACCGACTGGAGTACAGCAGAGCCTTTATACATAAGGAAGTAAGCAAAAAAAAAAAAAAAAAAAGAGGGAGGATGGGATAATAAAAACAAAAAAAGGCACCAGGGAAAGGGGTAGTCCTTTTTTTTTAAAGAGAGTAAAACAAGGAAGAAGAAGAAGAAAAAAAAAAAAAAGCGAAAAAGGAACAGCAAAGAAAAATGAGGGAAAAAATAAAGGGGGCGGGCAGTGGAAAAAAAAAAAAAAAGTGTGAGGATTTTCAATCCCCACCCCTTGCCCAGCATTGACATGACCCGGCCAAATACCCTTTTGCGCCTTCCCATTGGCTGCTGCGGGCTGCTTCGGAACAGCGCAGAACCCGCTGGAAAGGCACCATGACTCAAAAAACATGCAACATTGACTTTCCCGCTGTAAAAATACGTGGCCCTTCCCGATCCGGCAAAAAGATTTTTGAACACGCTTTTCTTGGAATTTTTGACACGCAACAAAACAAAAAAAAAAAAAAGAAACCAGCAACGAGTCTAACTTTGGGGACGTGGGGGAAACGAGTGAGAGAGAAAGGGGGTGGGGCGGATCACTTGGCAGACTTTTCGTTTTCTTTCTTTGGGGACGCCACGGAGGTGTCCTTGACATCATCCTCGGCCGTGGTAGCCGTGGTGGTGGCAGACGTGCCATTGACGAGCGACGATTCGCCCTTTAGATTTTCAATCTTGTTGTCAATCAGGTTGTGCAGCGCAATGACGGCGCGGATGAGGCTGGACAGGTACATGAGCAATAATTGGTCATTTGTCTTTGTGCTAAAGGCCTGGACCATGAATTGCGACTCGAGGTTGGGTAGCAGATTGAAGATGTCTTGCAAATTGTAGATGATTTGGTGGTTCACAGGCAGCTGGCCCGCCACCACCTTTTGCAAATAGTCGCGGATCTCCTCCAGACGGCCCTGCAGGCCAGACAACGAGCTTAATTGCCCGCTGATCCGCGTCGACAGCGTGCCAACAGCATTGTCCTTGATGTCTCGTAGCAAATGCTCAACACCAATCTCCTCGGCCTCCTCGGCAACAATCTCACTCGGCACGTGCATAAACGTCTTTGTCGTCGCCGTGCCATCCTATCAAAAAAGGGAGAGTCAGCAACGCGTACCAAAATCACTCTCCATCTGCCTCTAAAAGACCGGTCAAATGACAATTGGCTGCCGCAATGGACTTCCAAAGGATGTCCAAGACGGGCGCCCATGGCTCTCAATTGGCCAAATTTGCCTCGCAAAACGCGGTCAATGGCCGTATAAAAGAGTAAAATAGAACTTACATCCTTGATCTCTTCAATGGAAAAGTACGCGTCCGTGGGGATTTCAGAGTCCTTGGGCTTGACATCGACAATGACGAGCACAGGGTTGGGTGTGTAGCGCTTAAACAGCTCATTGATCTCCAAATCGTTGGAGCGTAGCTTGGGACCGCTGTGGTACCACCCAATCATCTTTTCCTTGGCTGAAAAAGCGAAAAAGAGAACCCGTTGAGTGCACTGCTCGGACCGCTTTGAACTTCGTTTCCTTACCATTCACTTTTTTAAACATATCATTCATCGCCTCCACATAGTTGTGATCCAAGAACCACACACTGGGATCCTTTTCATCTTCTTCAAAGGGGACTAGGAAAAAAAGGAAAAACAAGAAAAAAAAACGAAAAGAACGCGTGAGACGGCATAAACAAGGAGACGGCGGCACAGATGGCAACGATAAAAGAGCAAGCTTACTAGCAAAGCTGTTGGCAACATTGACGGTTTTGCCCTTTTGCTGGCCGAGCAGCACGCCGACAACGCGCTTCTTGGTATCCTTGGCAACGCGATTATAGTGATCCGTGGCCGAAAGAAGCACGAGAGGGTGTACATTGACGGTGGTCGCAGACGACACAGATGTGGTGGCAGGCATGGTGGCAAAAATAAAAGAAAACGCGTAGGTATGTACAAAATGAGAACAAAAAAAAGGAAAAAAGAGCAAGAAAAAAAAGGGCCACGCGTCCTTGTCGTCATCCTTTCAGAGGTCCGGCCAACCCGGCCAAAAAATTGCATTTTAAACACCGACTCTTTGGTGAACACCCAATTTGCACAGCAATCCCCTTGCCGCAAGCACTTGCCGTCAGCTACAAAAAGGTCCGCGATGAAAAAATAGGGCGACAAAAGGTATGGAGCATCATGGATTGCTCTTGTCGAGAGTGCGTACACGCAATAAAAGAGTAAAACAACCATTCTGGAGTTTCGAGCCCGCCATAAAAGGCAAGTGGCCAGCTCCCCACATCAGCCATGGAGAGGGGCCGCGCCAGGCTCTCGTTTGAGCCCAAACACGCGTGTTTAGGTTGCGTCAATCGCAAGCAAACGTCAATATAAAAAATGGCCAAATATCATGGATGATCCCCTGGCCAATTTTTGAAAATCGAAAATGGTCGATCGATCGTCACGAAACTTGGAAGGCAGCACGAACGCATCGCCCTCGTCATTTCTTGTGCTGGCAAGGTCACGCATTGTCAAGTCAGTTTGGGAGAAAATCGACAAAAGAGTACCAAAATCACACAATTTTCAACTCAATGCCATCATTCAACGGCGCGCTCTGAAACAGATGTATCTCGCGCATATCGATCGCGCGCACGCGTGGGTGCCAGTTATCGCAAGAAAACGCGCGTTGCGCGTGAACGGCGACGCGTCAAAACCGCGCTTTTTTGAAAGTGGTTTTCGTCGCGTCGATACTCTGGCTCATCCATCATAACCGCAGCATGTTATGCACGCGCATGAATCTCTGGATGAGGCTCTTCAAGGACATACCGACCTATCAGCTCTTGCTCGCTTCGTCGTCGAAGCATGGGCATTTGAAAATTGGCCATTTCGCGCCTTTGACCGCGAATTGCTCGTTATTCACAAAGCAGGTTTTATTGAAACCAGTCTCATTGTGAAACGCTCGGCGGCCTCCACCTATCGTGCAAGTTTGGCATTGATTCGAGGAATTTGGATTTTTTCCCCAAAAATTTGTCCTGTCGCGCCAGACCGCGTGCCAAAAGTTCTATTGACGTTTTCTCGGCAATTACCTTATCAGCCTCCATTTTTTTTTCTTGCGCAGCACGACATTGTGAAGAGCCCGGACTACCAACACTCAGCGTGGTACATGTCGGCTCAAATCAAAGATGGACAATATCATACCCAAAAATTTCAAATTCCAACAATTCGAAGTTTGCTGGGGTTGTGGTGCTCCCATCTCTCTCAAATTTGTACCAGGTCTGTCACATTGGCTAAGGGCGTATCAAACTGACCGACATCCAAGGTCATTATGGTGCGTTTTCCGGGTGAACATCAGCAAAGAGTGAGTAAAAATAGCTAATCTTGTCATCAGCTCGCAAAATACAGAAGCAATCCAATCTCGTATGCCCTCAAATGAATCTGTGAAGCGAGAAGAATAAATGTGCTTCTTTCGTGTAGACGGTAAAGTCGAGATTTCAGCGCGATAACAATATAAATTCTTTTTTTTTTTTCGTCTTTGTGTGGCGCCTCTTGACCTTGCCGCGTGATCTCAAACTTGAGAGTTTTTTTTTTTCGTCGCGTGAATCATTATCATATGCGTATGTTTTCGAATTGCTTAGTTGTCTTTTGGGAGATAAACCCGTAAAATACTGCAAATATCGATTTTCTCGACAATTGTGCATCATGCAAGGTGTCCAGGTCGTTGTTTAATCAATGCGAGCGGACTCTTAATGCGCAAAGCGACCTTGTCTATTGCAGGAAAGCCGCTCATTTTTCACGTGAATTAGTGCTTCTTGACGTATCAGAGCCTCATGCGCTTGAGATGCAGTAGAATCACGCGATATGCAATCGATTTTTTAATTTCAGTAGTGTAGGGGGGAAAACAACAAAAATACAAAAAGTCTAATCGTACAAAGGGGGTGGGGGAATGAACAATAGAGATCAAAATCTTGGAAAAATTGGCTATGATATCAAATGCGGTCAGATGCTAGGTCCGTCGCGGCCAATGGCCGATCGATCATCGCCGTGAAACATTGATAGCGTGGGTGATTGTGGCGGTGGTCTTGTGACAGCCGGAGGAGGTGTTGTTAGCGATGGTGTGCTTGGTGCGCTTATCCTGCTGTCGTTTTCTTCGTTTTGGCGCTCTTCTTTGCAACTAGCGCTGTCATACGGCGGCAGACCCATCCATAACGCGTCGTTACCCGCTCCGTGGTGTGCAGGCATCGTCGTACGCACAAGGTGCGTCGTCAGCAGCGCCTGTGACAGCCGATGCACGTCATGTTCGTTAATGCGATGCGTCGACGCGTTGCCTTCCGATCCGTAGGGTGGTGGGGGCGGCGCAAACATCGAGTTGAACGTGTCAATGGATGTCGACGATGGATGTCGCTGCAGATGCCGCGTCACCACTGCCTCCTGCCGTGTCAACGCACGCTCAACCATCGCGTCATACTGCTCCATTTTCGCCTTGCGCAGTCGATTGCGCCGCTGGATCCCGAAGCAATAGCAACCGGCAACAACCGCGAAAATGACAATAGAAAACACAACCTGCGCAAAGGCAAATACATGTCAGCCAAAGCCCCCATTTTTATATATTTTTTGTTTTTTCGTCACTTTACCTCAAATGTGATGATCATGGCCGACGACGCATCGGCCCCTGATGATGGATTGTAAGCTGCTGAATCCCTGTCATGTTTAAAAAAAAAGATAGCAAAAAGGGCGTCAATCTGGTCTGTCTGGCGCAAAACGAGCTTGGGCATGGCAAAGGGGCGTACAAAAATCCAAACACGCCCCTTCATGCCGCTTCACGCACCCAATGGCTCTGTCCCTAGAGAAGTTTTTTTTTTTTACATGATTAACTAAAAAAGAGAAAAATTCCTTGGTGGAAAAAAAGTGAAAGAAAAAAGGAGTGGTGTTTCAGCCGAAAAGTGGAAGAAGAAGTGGAATAATGGAGATCCAAGCATCCGGCAAAACAAAAATGCATCGTGCTCTGCACAAAAAAAAAAAAAAGCGATTCCGCATTTGGATAGGCGAGATGTTGTGCACAACTGTTTTGTTTCGCTGGTTGCCGAGTTCACCCTTGTGCGACCAATCACAGCAAGCCTTGCCGCGTGATCGCCGTCCGCGCCAATTTGCTCAACGAAGCAACGCAACGGGGTATGATGGAAGCGTGTCAATTGCTCACATTCTTTTGTTTTTTTTATCCCTTGCCGATCGGCCAGCCACGGCTTACCCGATCAGAAAGGAACAAGCTCGAAATGACTACCAATGACGACAAAAATAATGACGTTGTGGTACCTCCGCTGCGCGCCGTCCACCGCCCGATGACGCGGACCCACTTCTGCATTGTGTAGCGCCCTTGCCACCCCCTTGGTTAAACCCCCCCTTTGGCCATCCTGCTTGGCTACCCTCGCGTGGGTGGCCCGGGCGGCTTGTGACCATTGGTTCTCGGCTCGTCGCTGCCGGATGGCGTCATCCCAAGTTGGCCATGGGCGTTGGTTCTTTTTTTTTTCTCTTGGCAGAAATTCCATCAAGAAGTTTTACACCATGGTTGCCTTCAAAAGAGCCTCATCAGCTTACCAATGAGCCCTATGACGGTTCCCATTGGGTCCAATGAAAAATACCTGGCTTCGAAATCGGCGTCATCCAGACGCTGCACAACTCAAAAGTGATCGGCGACGTCAAAAAAAAAAGGAGATACGTAACAGCGTGTCAGGCCGCTGCCCGTGAGCTTTTCGGGTGTTTTCGCGGTCCATCCCGCCCATTGGTGTGTGATTGACGCGACGCGACGCGCTTTCAAGGCAATTTGAAAAGTGTACACTTTGTGCAGAAAGCATCAAATCCTCCCCTTCCCTTTTTTTTCCCCTTTTTATTCGACTAATGGGCGGCATGGAGCGCTTTGTGCAACCTTGCCATTTTGGGGCACCTTGCAAAAAAAAAAAAAAAAAAAAAAAAAAAAGTGATCATCGCCATTTTTGCTTCTTTTTTCTTTCTCCAACGGACTATGTCGTCGTCATACTATCAGGATCTGCTGAACAACACCGCTGACGACGAGCAAGCCGCGACGGTGCCGGACCTAAGCATGGACCCTGCGGCAGGGCACGCGTACGACACGCTACCAGCCTTGGACCTTGACGCGATACCAGGGTTGGACCTCGACGCGCTCGACTGGCCTGACGACTCGCAGCTTTTCACGGGACCACCGACATCCCAGCGTAAACGCCGGCTTCCAGATGACCAGGAAATGCGCGACGACAATGAACAGAGCGCATTGACAGACGCGGCCATTCCCGCGACGCCATCATACCCTGATTTTCTCTCGTCTTACCCGCTCCCGCCCCCACCACGTACCATTCTTTCTCATGTCGCCGGCCCATCGTCGCCGTTGACATCGCACAGCTTGCTATCCTTCTCGCCAATGGTCCCAACCCAGCCGACAATCACCAGCAGTGCTGACAATGCGTCATTCTTCACGTCCACAGATTCCACAGGCGCAAGCGGCGCCACCGGCACCAGCAGCCGCGCCCACACAGAGGATCAAGGCCCGCAGCAGTCAGAAGCACCACCTCGGTAAGCCATGGCGACTGAGAAAATGCGTGTCAATGGGCGCGCTGAGTTGTTTTTTGCAATTTTTAGAGAGGAGATCATGGCTGCCATTGAAAATGAAGTTCTTATTGTGCTGCAGTCGCTGACGCATCTCGCGCCCGTGCAGCTCACCATACGAACAAGGTAAAAAAAAAAAAATCAGCACATTTTCACTTGAGCGTGAACAATTTTTTTTCACGTTTTTTTCTGTGTTTAGACAAAATCCTAGTCGTACATCGACGGCAGCGGCAGTTAATACGAGCACGGCAACGGATAATGCAGGCATGACGCTGGAAAGCGTGGAATCCGAGCGTCCAAGTGATCCGACAGGCGAACCAAGCTATGCAATTGGCGAACCAAGCTATTCAATCGATCCCAGCATGGGATTCGACAACTCGCACCAGATGCCCAGCATGGATTTTGACGACGCCAGCATGTTCATCGCATCTAGTGCGACTACAGACATTCTCAGCTTGCCATTGGAGATACAAGGCAGTACACAACACGTGCATGAGACCCAGGAGCCGATGCAGCCGCAACCTCACCAAGCCGCTGCCACCCGCACGCGCACATTGACACTAAGCAACATGGCCAACAGCACGGCACTCAGTAAGTCGTGGAAAAAAAAAAAGAAAAAAATCGAGGGGAAAAGAGGGATGACGCGTTATTTCTTTATTTTCGCTGCAGCCCGCTATGTTCGTGTCCTGGAGATCATCTACGAGGCATTGGCCACCAATGTCGTCATTACAAAGCGCGACATTTATTACCGTGACGTGGCTCTGTTCAGATCTCAACGTGTTGTCGATCGTGTAAAACTCAGAAATTGGCAAAAATGGGTATGGATGGCGAATTGGCCACTCACTCTCGTTCTCCATTAGCTCGTGGATGACATTGCGTTTCACTACAACGTCCCTCGCGCCAGTTTGAATGTGGTAAAAAGCCCCATGGACCATGGATCGTATGTGAATATCTCAATCAACATGTTTTAATACGTCTTTTATAGTGTGCATCCGGCAAGGGACGCATGTTTGGCCCGGCAACGATCATCCTCAAGAGCCGTCGTGTGCTGGACTGTCTGTCACGCGGAAATCAAGGCAATCCAGGGGATGCGGGCGACGATCTAGGCGGTGACTTGGATCCAAGTGATCTTGGCATCAGCACTGAGCAGCCACAAGATGAACTAGGCACGCTGATTCCGCCCATCAATCAAGTCCTGGACGTCGACACGCGCGCGCGATGCATCATTGTCATTGAAAAAGAGGTAAAAAAAAAAAAAAAAAAAGGATGATGATCTAAATGGACTAAGCGTCAATTCTAGGCCAGCTTCCGCCACCTTGTCTCGGCAGGCTTTGTCCAGAGCATGCCGCAGCCATGTGTTCTGATCACGGTAAAAATCGCGCAGCAAAAGAAAAAAACGGACAAAATACTCATTTCGCAAATTTCTAGGGATGTGGCTACCCTGTAAGTTGTCGATGACGCGCCCAAACGCGCCCACTCGTGCCCACTCGTGCCCAAGCGCATCCACAGCTCGACCGCGAATCACAGGCTCTCATCTTCAGTGGTGTTTTTCTTTGGTAGGATCTTGCAACGCGTCATATGGTCAAACACTTGGCCAACAGATATCAAGACGTCCCTATTGTGTCTCTGATGGACAATGATCCTTATGGCTTGGACATTTACTTTGTGTACAAATGGGGCAGCGCCGTAAGATGTCACCCAAAAGAAGCGATGTGCCCAATTCGCTCTCTCTTTTTTTTTTTTTTTTTTTTTAATTTGCAGGCCCAAGCCCACGACTCGGTCAATTTGACGATCCCAACCATGCGTTTTATGGGCTTGTGCTGCCAAGATCGCGTGGAGCACTGCATCTCGCCCGACGGCTACGTGCCATTGACCATCAAGGACCGCGAAAAGGCCAATCGACTTTTGAAGGCCGCTCAGCGCCTGCCACCCCAATCTCCCGCCATACAAGAGGATCTCAAGCAATTGATGTACAAACAGGGCGTTGAAAGAGCCAAGATGGCAAGACCCAGCAAGGCATTTGTGCTCATTTTTTTTCGTTATTTTTTTTTTTTCGTTTTTTGTTCGACACGACGTCTAGGAGGGAACTATGCCGCATGCTCTATACCAATCACAAATGCGAAATGCAAGCCCTTTGCCAAGGTGGCACGCACGAGTTTGTCGCGTACCTGCGCCAGAAAATCGAGCCTCATCTCTCTCGCAGCAATTGAGAAGCAAACACTATCATGATTCTTCACTGTGTATTTTTTCATGCATTTCAATTAGCAATTGATGAGAACATGGCAAAAAATAAAACAAGTTGATCGGAGAAATTTACCTGTCCTGGGATGCAATGGCTCATTTTGCATTTCGGTGTCGCAAAGAATGTTTCCATTCAATTTTCACTGGTTTTATTTAAAAAAAGTATTGATCTAGCCGATGTTGAGTGCTGCTTGGGCGAGGCGGCATTGATCACTTTAACTTTTGCGCGTCTCAGTAGCAAGAGGATCCGCCCTTTTCGTTGGGGCAGCAAATCTGTCGAGAAAAGCCGCAGTCAAAGCACCTGCCTGTATCAGGTACCTCAGCAGGACTTGGACAATACGCATACACTACTTTTGCGAGCAAAACAGTCATCAAGGTAAGCAAAAGGCCGCGCATTTTCTTGCAAAAAAAAAGGATGTTGGTTAATTTATTATTATTAAAAAAAAAAGGGTATGATAGGATGAGGAACCGACTTTTTATAGCCAACTTAAGGAGATTCGTTTTTATTTTAGCCGTTCCGGCTGGCCGCTCGGCTGCGCGTTACCCAGAGCAGACGAACGATGCCCCTTTACAGAAAACAGGTTATGCGCATACAGTATGATGCATTGCCAATGTGCATCGACCCAAAAAAAAAAGTAGACCCCTGTGGAAAATTTGAGTTTTCGAAATTCGTCATCGCGCGCCACCTATCATATGATGCTGTAGTTGTCGCGCACGCCACCAAAATAGAAAAATCAGGGCCAAAATGACCCCTGATGGCTAACTCGCCGAGATTTGCATAAACTAGCCGTTGACGACGAGCTGGAGCGCGTTTTGCAGGTGTGGAAAGAGGTGGCCCACCAAGAGGTCGCGTCAATTTTCAAGATCCGCCGCATTTTGCGAAAATCCGTCTTTGGAAACGCCAACGACGACCTGAAGTCACCTTGTAGCTTCCACTGAGGCAGCATCTACTTGGAGTATGATGCTTTCTCGTAAGTCGATGGGATGTGTGGAGCAGGCGTGAAAGTAAAAATGCCATGAAGTGTGATCTTTGTGATTGTCATTTATTTCAAACACAAAAAAAGCACGCTCACGCAGGATTTAACAATCACAGAACGTTCCAAAAAAGATAGCGCTGTCACCCCAGTCGTGAGCTCGAGTCGTGTTGAAAAAGAGTTCAACGATTTTTAATCATTTAAATGAAAAAGAATAAAAAAGGCACAAATACAGCTCGTTACTGCTCATTTTCCAAGACGAATCTGTAGCGCGGCTTGCCTTCACGGAAGGCCATGATGGCAGCCGGGGCGTCAGACATCTTCCATTTGTTGATCCAGGGTCGCACATTGTGCTTTTCGGCAAAGACAAGCATTTCCTCCATGGCGGCGGGACTGCCGATCAGCGAGCCCACAAAAGTCAGCTGGCGCGCGGCAATCAGCATAGCAGGGATTCCATTAAGTGGCGTCTCCGGAACCTAAAAATAGGGCCGTGTGAGATGCAGCCTGTTATTTTTTTTCCTTTTTTTTTTTACGCCAACAACTATATAGATTCCATTGGGCTTCATCAGTGAGAAAAGAGCTGGTCAGTCATTGTGCTCAGCATATGCACCTGCGTGAAAAGAAGAAAAAACGTGAGCAAGCAATGCAATTGTTTGAAACGAGGCGCTTCTTACAGTCAATGATGTGGTCAAAAGTGCGTTGGCGCTGCGCGAGCCCCTCCTTGTCCGTGAGCACAACATAATCCGAGCATCCGAGGTCCTTGGCATCGTCACGCTTGCGATCTGACGTGGACAATGCCGTCACCTCGGCGCCCATGGCTTTGGCCCACATGACGGCAAAATGACCGAGGCCACCTGCAAAAAAAAAAATTAATTTAATCTGTCAAAAAGAGATGAATTAACCAAGTGTCGTCTTACCCAGGCCTTTTACGCCGACACGACAGCCAGGCTTGACACCGTGACGCTTGAGGGGAGCATAGGTCTAGTAAAAACATGTGAGCACGGTGCAAAAATTGCACTTTTGCGCGCCAAATTACCGTAATGCCCGCACAAAAGCAAGTCGCGGCAATTTCGTTGGTCATGCTATCCGGGATCTTGAAGCAAAAGTGTTGGTGGCCGCGCCACTTGTCCGCAAATCCACCGAAACTCTGATCATTGTTGGGCCAGCGACCATTGTACGTGTTAATCTGTAAAAAAAAGAAAAAAAAAAAAGAAAAAAAGAAAAAAAAAAGAGGGAATAAGGTGTGTGTCCACGTTCTCAGCTTGTTTTCTTACCTTCTTGGCACAGAGCTGTTCTTGATTCGATTTGCAATACTCGCACTCCAAACACGCACCGCTTTGCGCGCCCACACCGACGCGATCGCCAACTTTGAATCTCCTCACATTGTCGCCGATGCGCGTCACAATGCCGGTGATTTCGTGTCCTAAATTTCATGGTCAGCATTACTCAAAGTGACAGAATGGACGCATTACTTACCAGTGACACAAGGATAATCCGTAGGGCTAAATGAAAAAGTGAGAAACATGCCGATGTCTGTCCCACGGCAATGAATGGATCATACTGGGCAACTTCTTACCCCCATGCTTAAGAACAGAAAAAAATCACAGATTTATTAGCAAGGATTAAACGCGTGTAAAATGGTCGCAACTTACCCGAATCCATGGTGTGAGTGTCGCTGCCACAAACGCCTGGATTAAAAAAAGTGAGACTTTTTGCTTTTTCCGCGAGTATGAGTCCATGAGTCCATGTACCACAATGGGTCACCTTCAATTCCACAGAGTCGACATCAAACGCCTTAAGTGGAAGCTCAGTCCACTGCATTGGCTTATCTGAACAGCGAAAAGAAAAAACACGAAAAAAATGAAATTGAGCGTTTTGTCGGCAGAATCCGTGTATTCTTACCCTTGGCAGCCACAGACCAACCGTGAAACGTATCTTGACTCATGTTTTTGTTGCTTTTGAATCGATTAGTAAGAACGAAATGGGGGGTTTTGCGCTTTTGCATCTATTTCATAAAGGCACCTGTCAAAAAATCGGGGGTGTTCATTGTTTCGCCGTCATTGCCTCCACCTTTTTTGGGCAGCGATTACTGTACGCACGCGTTATTGCATGAATAATCTTTTTCCGGATGCGACTAAGACAATATCCCGAGGAAAATAACAAGTACGCATTGCCAGTCAATGAGGCATGGCCAATGGGCCATCCGTCCTTTGCTGACCCCTTTCATCGTGTCAATCAATGACGCATCTCCGACCATAAACGACCGTCGCCGCAGCTCGCATCACAGAAAAAAAAAATAACAAAAAAAAAAAAAGAACGCGTCTCGATTTGCCAATATGAACTGTTTGCATTGCCATTTAGAAATAAAAGTGAGAAGGAAAGCAACTAAACGGTTTTCTGTGAGCATGAAAAAGTGATAAAACGAAAGAATGAGCGTGACAGGGTGCAAACATTGAGGCCTCGACCACACAGATGGTGAGATGAATGCGAAATAGTACAAATTAGAGGTTTTTGGCATTTTCGGATCCAAAAAAAGTCGGGCGGGTCCGCTTTGAGTACTGGGCTACATATAGTTTTTATGCCGTGATGCACGTTTCATTGGCGGGAAAGTAGGCTGTGTAAAAACCGAAAAGATGCATACTGCAGATGCAAAAAGCTAGCAAGTATATTTGTTCTCTATTGTTTAAGCTGTAAAGCAGCAAGGCATCTTGCTACAAGCGGCAAAATGTTAAAGTACAATGCGTCCTCGGGTATCCAACGTGATTTCAAGCTAGGTGGATGGAGAAATGGGTAAATATACCATTTTACGATATTAACAAGGGACGCGGGCAATAGGGCGGGGACAAAACGATAAATTACGAGCTGGGCCGCGCGTCCCATTAGAATTCGACAGGGCGAAAAAAGGGAGAGATCGCGCTCACACTCGGCTTTCTTTTCTTTTTCTTCAGCTTTGCACGATGACGGACTCGTGAGTGAATGAAAGAGGCTCAAGGACGCGAGCAGGGTGTAGCTCACCATTGTTCTTTTTATTTTATCGGGATAGACAACAGATGTATTTGGATCCAGGTAAGACATGCCGCGAATGGGGCCCATGGCCACGTTTTGTGGGCCTGACACGAGACATGCTAACCCGATGCGCTCTTGTTCTTAGCTATTCGCGACTGGGTGCTGCTGCCAATCATGCTGGTGATGGTGCTTGTGGGTGTGCTTCGCCACCGTATTACAATGCTGCTGACGGGCGCGCCCAAGAAGCCTCAGCTCAAGTCAATCCGCGAGTCGTAGGTGAAAGAATTGGCGCGCGCATGCGCACATTGTTCGTGTGTGTGCAATTGCTCATCCGCTTATCTTTTTTAGCAAGGCATTGCTTCGTGGCATGCGGCTGCGCACATTTGGCAATCATATTCCCCATTACGCGTTCAACACCCGCAAAGAATACCTGAGCAAGGCGTACGACGAGGGCACGTATCTCAAGAATCCCGAGGCAAAGGACCCCGCGTCCATCACAGGAGCGCCCAACCCAATGACCGACCCTGAAATGATGGAAGGAATGATGGAAGGCATGAAGAAACAATTGGTGAACATGGTCCCTCAGATGGTCATCATGGGCTGGATCAATTTTTTCTTCCAGGGCTTTATCGTCAGTATGTGGTTTGAGCCTCTTATTTTTTTTTTTCAAGCTTGAAACGCGTCGTCATCGCGCATCTCACCCGTTTTTTTTCTTTTTCTTCCTGTCATTTAGTCAAGTTGCCGTTCCCATTGACGCCACGTTTCAAGGCGATGCTTCAGAGCGGCATTGACACGCGTGACATGGATGTGACGTGGGTTTCGTCTCTTTCTTGGTACTTTTTGAATCTTTTTGGTCTGGGCAGCGTGTTTTCGCTGATTCTTGGCGACAATAATGGTAATGCGCAGCCCACTGGACATGCTTTTGCACGCGTAACTCACGTTATTTTCTCTTTTTAAATTAGCGGCGGGCGTGGATATGGCGGCCATGGGGAACATGCCTGGCATGATGCCGGGGATGGGGATGCCTGGCCAAATGCCTGGCCAGCAACAGGACTTTAAAAAGCTGTTCATGGCCGAAAAGGAGAATGTCTTGATCACACCGCACATCTGGGACTTGGATGATATCGAGGAACGCTTGCTGCGCAAGTATGGCAAGATTGCCGCGCCGTCTTTGGCGTCCAAAACGTCGTCGCCTGCGGCCCCGACAATGACCACCGCCAGTACGAGCAACACCACCAGCAGCAGCCCGACAAAGTCATCACCGCTAGCCAGCAGCACGGGCACGGCCGCCAAATCCAAGAAGGACATGAAGGAAAAAATCAAAGCAGCTCAAAAGACGAAACGTCGTTGATTAAATAGATATTTTTTTAATGCATCTATACAAATGTTGGGTTTAAGTTAGGGGGAGACGTGTCGTGATCATGGTTTTTTTTTTCAAGGTACAGACGGGGCGAGGCCGACGCGCGCATTGCCATAATCATAGACAGAATAGAAATTCTTTAAAAACGTGTCTCCCATGATGATGAGCGGCGAATCAGCCTGGGCGACACCCGAGTAGCAAAGATTCGACTCCTTTGCGGATGAGCGTTCGCGAATCATGTCCGTGACATTGACGGTAAAAGTGGCATTGCCCAGCAAAAAGCCGACAGTCTCGGTGGAAGTGGTATTGCATGGCACGCGCCAGCCATAGCCGTCGCTGTACTGGGCGCCTGGAATACTGGCGTGGAATTCCTTGGACAGGTTCGGTGGCAGGATTGTCAGCGTGGTGCCCGTGTCAATGATGGCCTGGCTCATCTGCGTGCTCTTGAACGTGCGATTGTTAATCTTAATGCCGTTAAATGCGACCTGCCAATACCGCTTCTCCGTCAAATTAAGATACTCGATTTCGCCAGAATAGTGATCCTTGTTGACACCGCCAAATTTCTAAAAAAAAAAAAAAAAAAAAAAGGGTGTCAGTTAGCCGCGTTTGCGCATTATTCTGCTTTACTTACGACTTCCCCCGCGCCACCATCACTGGTTTTGCCTAACCACACACCAAGCACCGGCTCTTGGATCTGGCCTTGTGCATACATGGTTTCCACAAAGGTGTTTGGAATGTCAGTGTAGGAAAGCTAAGCAAAAACAAGACAAATACGTGAATATCCCAGTTTTTTTTTCTCTTTCTTTCTCCTCTTTGTTTTTGAGTGTTCATACCGGTGGAAAGGCAAGGCCAAAGATGCCATCGAGGTACTTGTCACGCGCGAAGTCTGTGGACTCGCTGAAAACAAGACCAATGGTGAAATTGGTGACGGTGGAATTCTGGATCAAGATATTGTCCGTCGCGGTGTAGCCTTGGACACCAGAGCCATCACCGTAGCGCAGAGACCACGAGCCATTGAGCATGGTGAACGTGGACGAGTCTGTGTAATTGAATCGTGTGTGATTCGCGCACGTGTTGCAATCGATGGCAGGAACCCAAATATCTGAGCTGCCAGTGTCAAAGTCCACGCTGAACGACGTGGGTGGCGTGCCAATGCCAATGGTGCCAATATACTTTTTCCAACAAAAGAGTCAATTGGAGCGCAAAATGGGTGTGATTTTGTTTGTTTTACCTCAACATCAACGTAAGCGCTCGTCAGATTCACCGTGGCAGTCGCGTCTAGGACCGCATCGGACTTTAGACCATACTTTATCAATGCGCGATGCAAGCGCTGAGGTGTTGACAAGGGTTTGCTTTCACGAACATGCAGTGGCATTCTAGCGACGCGTAAAAAAAAAAAGAGAGAGAGAAATTGAGCACTTGTCACACGCGTCTCGCGCTAGCTCGATTGCACGTACGTATACGGTGTGGCATAGAAAGCTGGTGCAAGGCACGCAATCACGACAACAAAGAGGCATAGCAATGTCATGGTCAACAAAAAAGATCAATGGAGGACGGGAAAGGAAGAACAAGACAGATGTCACAGATCCTGGAAGGCAAGACTCTCTTTTTTTTTTTTATCTTGCCACCCCAGCACCGTGTCGGTGCTTTGTTTCTCGCGGCGATCTCCCATGGCTCACGGCGATCAAAAACAGGCGT
Organism: Gongronella butleri; assembly: GCA_025201375.1. Classification (NCBI taxonomy): domain Eukaryota; kingdom Fungi; phylum Mucoromycota; class Mucoromycetes; order Mucorales; family Cunninghamellaceae; genus Gongronella; species Gongronella butleri. The sequence goes on along the minus strand of JAIWZP010000021.1, from coordinate 104,506 downwards.
TTCACTTTTTTTTTTGATTGATTTCTGGCACCATGATTAAAAAATGGTGAGGGGTGTGGTGTGCCAATAAGTGCACAATGAAAAGGCCATGACCACTGTGGACACTGCGCGTAATTAAATCAAGAGAAAAAATGCGTGACAAGCACTATTTTGTTATTTTGGGCTGCAAAGGTTGACGTGTGTTTGGATGATCCATGAAAAAAAAAATAAACAAAAGAGCAAACAAAAGCTCAATTGTTTCTCATTGTCGATCCTCTGGTTGCGAGCAATCTATGGCTGTCATGAGGTGGAGGGGAGAATGGCCGGGACCAGGTTGGTTTCATTGTTTGTTTGGCCGATGATCCAATTGTCTGGCTCCGCCAAAAGGAAAAAGAGGTTGCACCAATTCATCTTGCATCAACGTCAAGGAAAAAAAGAAAAAAAATCTCCTGGCCTGGGGGACTCCTTGACATCCACTTTTTCCCCTTTTTTTTTTTTATCAATTCATGCCATGATAAAGACGATTTCGATCATTGGCGCTGGCTCATTGGGTGGCACGGTGGCGTATGCGCTGCTTACGACGCTCAAAGACATCAAGGAGCTGCTGGTCGTGGACATGAGCCCAGAGATTCTACAAGGCCAAGTGCTGGACCTGCAAGACGCCGTGTCGAGTGCGACAACGACAACTGTACGCGCTGGCACGTTCAAAGAGGCGGCACGGAGTGACCTGACCATCCTGACGGCCAATTCGCCTCGGCAAGACGAAGAAGCAAGAGGAAAGGTAATGGAGGAAAAAGCAAAAACACAAATTGAACCGCGCCTACCTTGTTTTTTTATTCTTTTGTAGGGCAGTGGGTGGCACGGAGCCTTCAATTCATGCAGGGGATCCTGGGGGCTATGTCGCCTGGGATGAATGACAAGATGCTCTTTTTGGTGGCCATTGAGCCTGTGGACGAGCTTGTGAGTCTGCTGCGGACGTCGTCGGGGCTCGGAGCCAAGCGGATCATGGGTGTCGGGTGCACGAGCATGTGTCAGCGGCGATTTACGCGGTGGTATCGCGAATACCAGCTGGCGAACAAGGTGAACGCGTCGAATGACGTGACATGCTGGGTGATTGGTAGCGGTGCGGCGCCAATGGTGGTTTGGCCATCGGGCATCAAGGACCAAAAGGAGCAAAGCGACTTGGACAATGTCAAAAAGCAATGGCCAGGCAGCAAAATGTTCTCATCGACCCTGATACGCGAAAAAAAGGGCGACGCGTGGTTTGGACCGAGCGCCTTGATCGCAGAGACCGTCCAGGCGCTTGCCGGCGTCTCTACCTCTACATCCACCATGGTCCTCTGCGCATACCAGCCGGATCTCAAGCTATGCACATCCGTGCCATGCGTCATTGGCCCTCAGGGCATCCAATCGTTCATTGATCTTAAGCTGACCAAGGATGAACAAAAGACCCTCGGATCCATGGCGCGTCGCCGTTGAAAATTGAGAAATAAAAAAAAAAAAAATAGTACATATGCAGGATGCATTTGAGGCCACGTGCCGCCAATTGCCCAAAAAGTGCATTGCCCTGAGTTGTGTCACCCCATTTGCCTATTTTTAGTGTCTTTTTTTTTCTTGTATCTTGCGCTTTCCCCCCTCCCTCCTTTTTTCTTTTCTTCTTTGACTGTGTCCCTTCACCTCCTTCTTCTCGTCCTTGTTTAATATGTCCGAGAAGCGACAGACAAAAGCTACACAAGAGCGCCATGAGCGGCTGCTCAACGACCTGCTAAAAGTACCTGGCAACGAATATTGCGCCGACTGCAAATCTAGAAGTAAAGGGTTGTCTCGTTTTTACTCAATTTTTTGAAGGTTCTCATCCTCTTTTTGTAGATCCTCGGTGGGCGTCCTTTTCTTTGGGTGTGTTTCTGTGCGTGCGGTGTGCTGGTTTTCACCGCAAAATGGGCACACATATCTCAAGAGTCAAATCCATCTCCATGGACCAATGGACAATGGACCAAATCGAGGTACAGAGCCCATTGGAGTGGCACTGAAGTAAGAAAATCGCTCAATTTCCCTTTTTTTCCTTTTCTCCAGTCCATGCGCCAGGCCGGCGGCAACATCAAGGTGAATAATCGCGTCAATCCGAATCCATCCAAGCATCCTTTGCCATTGGCTGATGACGAGGGCCAGTAAGTCGCAGGATTTGTGCATGACACAAACGAAAAAAAAAAGTGTGTGTGACGGCCGATGATCCGTGCTGATCATCCCCATTGTGCCACCAGAGTACAAGACTCACCTTTTTTTCTTTCTTACAATTTCCAGTGGCATGGAGAAATATATCCGCGAAAAATGGGAGAAACGTGCTTATATGGATGTCGAGGTACGATGGAGACGCGACGACGCGTTCGGCGGCGCCTCAATGACTCAATTTTCTTTTTTTTTTCCTTTTTTCCTTTCTTTTTTCCTTTTTCTTCATTTCACAGGTCTCACGTCCTCGAATTGCAGCACCGCCGGCACGCGCCGCGTCCGCGCCAATCATGGTGACGTCGAGCGACAAAAGTTACCGCGAGATGCGTGCAAAATTGCAACAGATGGGCTTTACAGATGACCAAAAGAACCTGACGGTGCTCCGACAGACGCAGGGCAACGTGGATGCAGCAGTGCATGTGTTGAGCCGGCTGGATAATGGACGACAAACGTCTCAGGACATGCTGACACTTGAGCAAAAGCTTGTCCAATTGCGCAATCTCGGATACACGGATATGGACAAGAACCGCCAGGTGCTGCAACGCACGGCGGGCAACGTAGATGTCGCTGTCACTGTCCTGAAAAACATGAAATCTAGTGCGGTCAGCTCGGGGCCGCCTCCACCGCCAAAAGAACCGAATCTCCTGTTGGATCTACATGGCTCTGCCGCCACCTCATCGCCATTGGCCATCACACCGAGCCCGATCCAACAGCAGCAGTCCCAATTGAGCAACAATGCCGCGCCAATGGCCAATTCCGTTAATTTTATGCAACAATCGGCCATGCCCGCTGCCAACAACGCGTTCGCGCCCTCACTCATGCAGCAACAGCAACAGCAACAGCAACAGCAACAGCAACAGTATCAACAGCAACAGCAGCAACAGCAGCAACAGCAACAGCAACAGCAGCAGCTGTCGTCGTCATTTGGGTTTGCGCCATCGCAAATGTCCATGGGCACGCTCCAGCCACAGCCTTTTGCTCAGCCCATGGCTATTCAGCAGCAACAACCCATGCAACAGCCAATGCAGCAGCCTCAACAGCAGCAATTGAACACGTTCATGCCGTCGTCGGCGCCCATGTGCGGTCATTTTGCCTCGGCAAGCCCGCTGGATCCCTTTGGCCAAAATTCACGCATGATGGCGTCGTCGCAGCCCAATCTCTTTGCGAATGCGTCACCAGCCACGTCTTTTGCGCAACCAGCCCATACCCAACCCCAGCAGCCAATGCAGCCAATGCAGCTTGTCCAGCAACAACCTGCAGTCGCCGCCTCGTTCAATCCCTTTAGCCAGATGCCCGCGCAACAGCCACAATCCCTGAACGCCATGCAACCACAACCCGTCCAGCAGCAGCCAATGCCATTCAATTCACTCGCGTATATGAACCAGCAGCAACTGTCCAAGAGCAGCTTCTTTTAATTCATTAAAAAAGGCAATCTTTTTGTTTTTATTCGCGAGGGGAGAGGCGATCAAATATCGTACGGGTGCCTTCTGCGTTTCCTGAGGGACAGCGGGGTCAAATTTGACAAAGATGAAGATGTAAAATATCAAACAGCTTAGAGTGATTGTGTTTTGCTCATATTTTTACGCATTGACCGATTTTGCTGGATATGACACGATCAAGTGTATAATATACTGGATGCTTTAAGGTTCGCTTCGTCGCATCCTACTCATTCATATGAATACCGATTACCTGGCTGCCAAGATAATCACTATTGGCGCCTTTTTGTTACATTGTTGGATGTTTGTCAGCGAATCAATAACAAAATGATTGCATTTGCTCTTTGAATTAACAATTCCAAGTCTTATCGTTCAAATGAGTCCACCCTCAGGACTCTACGGTCATTAGTTGCTGCGCAATGACGATTTTCAAGAACTATGAATTTTCCAAGGGGTGCAGTCGAGGAATCCAGAATGGGTAAATTTGGTTTCGCAGATCTCCACATCATTCAACCACATGGTAAATGCACGTCATTCACCGACGAAAAGCAAATAAAAATCAGGGGTCCACCCACTGGTTTTCCAAAAAGATGCGATTTGCTCCATATTTTCTCTACAAGGTCATCTCAGCGAAAAATGCCTGTGTCTCCGAGAATCGCGTACCATGAGAAAGAGCATGGCTCGCTTCGTATGTGGGTATCAGTAATCAATAAAAAAGGCATTTTTGACATCTTTTACGCGGTTTTAAAACCATATAAGTTTTTCGACGCGTGATAAACCGTGCCAGCCGTCGAGTTTCACGCGTCTGTTCTTAATCACTTCCATACACATGTTGTGTCTCTTGCCAACGGACGCGTCGGCGCGACTCTATGGATGCATTTTTCTTGTGCAATTCGCCTGTAAAATTTTATCCCAAATGACGAATTGCTCGTCAACCAGCAGGTCGATCCTACTCTTTTTGGCGTTGTTTCGTGGTTTCTCCATACGGTGCCTCTTGTGTGCAAGCTTGGCGGAAATCTGGAGACCCATTTTTTCAATTTTCACTTTGAGCGCTCGTCACGATTTGTGTGAAGCGCATCCAAATGGCATTTGAGAGATGAAAGTTGCGGAACGCTGATGATTTGTAGCTCACAATTTCACTTCGCAGCGTGTTTCAGAGCGCGACAGCTTCTGGGCAGCCAGTTGCACCTGACGTTTTGCAAAATTCGACATTTTGAAAGATGATATTCGATAAATTTGTTCAAATGACTCGAAAGTCGAAAGAGATGACAACTGATGCGCCAAATTACCAAGGTGTCACAAAGATCGGCCAACCCAGTGCTGAGAATTTCGCTAATGGTGGAATTTCGATCAAAACGCTGCTTAAATGACCGAGATCTTTACATATTCTTTCAAAGCACAATCGCATCTGACTTTTTCTGGTCTCGCTGATTCATGCAAGCGCTGCGCGCGTCGATTGGCCCTTCCGTGGCCCAATAAATGGATATTACGCTCTTAAGATATGAATTTTCAATGTTATCTTCTCCAAAAGCAACAATATGCATTCTTTAAGCTATTGTCTAGGTGTTTTTCACAGCAAACATGGTCCTTTTACATGCTTGATGGCTTGATTCGCCTTTCAAAAGTGTCCATGGATCACTGCAAGGAAGCAGATGCACTACCGGTTCAATGCACGTCAAAAATCGACAGGCAGGAAGCGGCATTTAAAATGGATCTCCGCTGCGCCAGCGACAGGGCAGCGGGCACAAAGAGGGCGGCTGCAAAAGGTTCAAAGCCACCGAGCTCCGATTTTTGGTGATTTTTTTCTTTCTCTTTTTCTTGTTTCTTTCTTTGAGCCGTATTCCCCCCCCTCTTTCTTGCGCGTCCACTCCATTTCAAAGCGTCGTACACGTCTCTCACGTCACATACACCTCACACACTAAACACAGCATCCATGGCCAACAGCGAAAAGAAGCGGAAACACAAGCACAGCGACGACAAGGAGCACAAGCACAAAAAGTCCAAAAAGTCGTCCAAGATTGTGCATGTCAAGGAAGGCAAGAACAAAGGCTCGGCCTTTACGGAGCTAAAGGTCAAGCTGTATGTCCACCTTGCCCCGATGTGGAGCGAAAAAATCATGGACGGCGTCAACGAGACCCTCAATGCCTTCCTCATGAAGTAAGTCGCGTCCCATGGCCACTCCCCACCCCCAATTCCTTGTTGCTCACCTTTTTGTTGGCTACTGTAGATATGTGCCCGAGGTGGATGGCATTGTGCTCGCACACTCAGACGTCGAGCTGCTGAGCAAGAATGGCCAGGTCATGTATGATTCCCCCTATTGCCACTTTTTCATTCATGCCAAGATGCTGGTATGGCGCCCCAAAAAGGGCTCCAAGCTCGGTAAATTGCTACGAGGAAAAAAAAAGTGAGAGGTTGCCCAATGCCTCATCTTTTTTGCTTTTTCGTTTTTTATTATCAGTGGGCCGCATCAGCTTACAATCGCAAGATCACATTGGTCTCCTGATCTACGGCACATTCAACGCGTCGATTCCCAGCAGCAGCATCTCGGACGAGTACAAGTGGGTCGCCACCGAGGGCAGCGAGGAAGAAGAATTAACAGAACAGGAAAAGCGCAACAAAAACCAGCACGGCGAGTGGGTCACAAAGACCTCGGGCGCAAGCATTGGTGGTGACCAAGGCACCCTGGAATTCACGGTCGCTGAGTAAGTTTCTGCGAGCAGCAAGTGGTGTATGTTTGGCCTCGTGCTCATCTGTTTTCTTTTCTTTTTCCTTTTTTTCTTAGCATCACCGAGATCAACGACATCCTCACCGTCACTGGTTCCCTGTAAATTATCCCCCTCCCCTCTGTTTCCCTGTTAGAAAAAAAAGCCCACTTTCCATCCAACACGATTGCATTTCCTTCATCGCACGCTCATACTTTATAAAATAAAAAAAATCCTGCTCATTGATTGCGTATTTTTCAAGGCGCTGGCCGCGTCATTCTTCGGCGCGACACGGTGCGTCATGCGGTGCACGACTTAAACACGCGCCTTTCACGCGTGAATAAGCGAAAATTGGAAAAAAACGGTACAGTAAAGTATATAAAATCGGATCGCCATCAGCGCACGCGAGTTGATCTTGCGTGCGATTAAGTCCCGTGAATGGATGCGACCCAGGAGAATCGAGATGGTACGTCGCGACGCGCTCAGGCAAAATGCGCGCCTGATTTTCTTGTTTTTATCTCTTAAATAGTTTCCATCGCCACAAAATGGTGAAATGGAAACGGGTTCCCTCGTTTGGATCAAATTGGCCGAGACACTGGGACCCGATACTTGCATCACATCTTTTTCAACGTTTTGTCAGCCATTTCTGCCATGTTTCCAGGTTTCTGTATACATCTTTGATTGTTTGATTCAATTCGGTCCAATTCGACGCTTAAGACACGTCAAATCCATGTCCTTTCCTCTGAATTTCTGAAACGAAGCGCGAATAAAAGAAAAAACCGGGTTTTCGCACGTAATTGGGTGCACGATTGATTCTGAGACATGTAACGTCATTCATTATCAATTGTCTACGGTTCTTCTCGTTCTAATGAGCCGTTGCGCATCCATGTGACATGTATGGGGGGGGGGCAAGGTGTGCGACGCGAGGGTGCCAAAGCCAAAAGTTTGCCAATTCGTGAAGAATTGGTCGGCCGCACTTGACTTTTTTTGTTGGAATTGCTGCGGGGCGGGTCAATTCGCCCCTTTTCCTTGAGTTCAACCGTCTTTTAACATAATGGTGGCCGCCAAGACACAGGTGCAACACGATCCCCCTCTTCTCTCCTATGATACCATCCTAAAAAATATCTCAAACTCCAACGGCAACGACGCCCTCGTCGATATCGACAAGTTTATGAAGGACGAACAGCTAGACCTGGACGTCCCACCAGGTAAAAAAAGCACGCCCAACAGCTATTCTCCCTTTTTTTTTCTCACTTTTCATCTTTGTGTCCTTGTAGAATCGACACTTCCGGCGGCAAACAGCGCTATTGACCTTGCAGCATTGCTGCAGAAACTCGAAGAGCAGCAGGACTGCAGCCAGGAGTGCCGACAGCTCATTCAGCATTATTTGGTCACACTGGACAATATGAAGAACCTCGAGAGTCAGACGTCATCGAGCGTAAAACAGATTGAACACGCGCAGATGAGCCTGGAGAATACCATTCGCACCATTGAGCAGCAATTGGAAGATCAATTGTCAAGTGTGAATAAATGTCTAGCCAAGTAGGCGCAGAAAAATCCTGAATTGCTGCAATTGAGGGACAAGAGAGCTATAAGATGGACAGCGGCTTTATTGAAGCATTCTGGGAAATAAGACAGAACAGACCCTTAATAGCATACACCTTTTTCTTATTTTCTGATTTTTGGAGGGGAAAGGGCCATTTATTTTAGTTTTTATGCCTGGGCACGCGCGACAGCTCTTGTGGTTGCGTGCATGTTCCAATTGCATTGTGGAGAATCATGCAATGGGACACGCCTGGCGTTTGAAAAGAGGTCGATGAGAAAAAGGTCATTGATTGGCCGGGGATTGAATCCGAGGCGGCTGGGCAAAAGATGGCAAACATGAAAAGCAGCCCGCTCTGACTTTTTTCCTCCTCTTTTTCTTCCTCTTATTCTTATTCTTTATCCCGCCATGGTAAGTTTTGCCAGCCAGATATACACACACACACGCACGCACGCAGCAGGGCATCTCGAAAATAGCAGCACAGGGAGGCATATATGCGATCAGCCGATGGATGCGTCCTTTCAGCTGGATGGATGGATGGATGGATGGATGAACGGATTGCAATTGTCGCCATTGGATCCCCTTTTTTCTTTCACCGTTTGTGACCACCCGAAAAGATCAGAAACAGCCACTCTACACCACAAACAGCCTTTTGCACACGCCAATTTATCTGCTGCAGCACTGCTTGCGCTCACATCGTTCATCCTGACGCCATTGTTGCCGCTGCCTTTCTTTTTGCGCTATTGTTCGAGCTGCTCGTGCCCATTTTTCTGCGTTTTTTTCGTGTGGCCCTTTTCTCTTCTCGTGCTTGAATGTTCATTTTTTTTTCTTGTTTTTTTTTTGATGATGTAGAGTGCCGAAAAGAAGACCGCCGCCAACCCCATGAAGGCTTTGAACATTGAGAAGCTCGTTCTCAACATCTCCGTTGGTGAGTCCGGTGATCGTTTGACCCGTGCCGCCAAGGTGCTCGAGCAATTGACTGGTCAGACCCCCGTCTACTCCAAGGCTCGCTACACCGTCCGTACCTTTGGTATCCGTCGTAACGAAAAGATCTCCGTGCACGTCACCGTCCGTGGCCCCAAGGCCGAGGAGATCTTGGAGCGTGGCCTCAAGGTCAAGGAGTACGAGCTCCGCAACCGCAACTTCTCCGCCACCGGCAACTTTGGCTTCGGTATCGACGAACACATCGACTTGGGCATCAAGTACGACCCCTCCATTGGTATCTACGGCATGGACTTCTACGTCGTCATGGGCCGCCCCGGCTTCCGCATTGCCCGCCGCAAGCGCGCCCAGGCTTCCGTTGGCCAGAGCCACAAGATCAAGAAGAACGAGTCGATTGAGTGGTTCAAGTCTCGCGTAAGTGCATCGAAAAAGAAAAAAAACGTCAAAAAAAGGGATCAATGGCTCACGATGCTTGTTTTTATTCACTTTTTCATCTAGTTCGACGGCATTGTCTTGAACAAATAAAAAATTTACCTTCCCTTGCCCCCATCTTTATATGTTTGTGTAGCCAATTGTCGATTTTGCATCATTGTTCGAAATAAATCAGGACTACCCTTTCTGTTTCCGCAAATTTACGCGTCCATGGCATTTGTCTTCCCTCGCGTAGAGGTGTGGCGGAACCAATTCGTCTGATTCAGCTCGTCAAAAGTGTGCACCGAGTGGCACGTGCGCGCCGGAAATCCATCAAAAGCGCGCCGTCTACTCAGGACCACAAACAATGCCACAAGTAGAGCCTCCACAATGCCTTTGGGGTATTAGAACACCGCAAGGACGACCACCGCGCGTCTAAAAGATAAAGAGGAGCTGCAATGCTGCGAATGGTACGATGGATGGCTTCAGTAGAATGAAAACCGCGTCAGCCATCGTTTCTCAGAGAGTGCTGACACGTGCCCATCGGCCGTGCCATGGATTGGGACCAACCCTGGGGCAGTTGCCATCATTTGAATCCATCAAAAGGGAAGAAGAAAGAAAGAAAAAAAGAGGCAAAAAGAGAAGGAAAGAGTAGAGAGATGTTCTTTGGTACGATTTCACTGGCAACATTGGTGATGCATCTGCGAGAACGCGCTAATTATCTCAATGGACATGTGCAATGCGAAGAAAGCGCGTGGAGGGCTGAACCAAGTATGCTTGACACGGCGCGACATGCTGGAGTGCGCCTGATGTCTCTTTTTTGCAAAGGATAGCCTTGTCCCATTGGCCACCGCGAGCTTGTTCGATTGTAGGCCGCTTTATGCTGGTGGCAGGAGCGTCACAATGGCAATCGAGAGCGCGAAAAAAAAAAAAAGGAAAAAGAAAAGGAGCAAAAATCTGAACTTTTCACACCCATGTGCCCGGATTTGCACGGCACCAGCCAAGCAGCCACCCAGAGGGCCACGTTGCCCGACTGTGTGGCACCATACGTCAATGTTGCGAAACAAACCTTGCCGGCTGGATCATGTGATCCTGCCTAAACCATTGAAATCAATGCGATTGTCGTTTCGCAAGGTAAAAAAAAAAAAAAAAAAAAAAAGGAGAGAGAGACATGGCAAAGCGGACGCGTTCAGGTTCGTTGTAGCCAACAAAGAGGAAAAAGATGCAAGGAAAAAAGAGCCATTGAGGATGAGTGAGAGGTAAAACGCGCTTGTGCAAGAAAAAGGGGAAAGAGATGCAAGATCGACCACGGCTAAAACATTAGGTGCCTGTCGACGGAGTGATTACCAAGAAAAAATAGGGCATTCGCCCATATTTTTGTGGGGTTGGATGGCAGCGGAACTTGAACTTGGGACCGGCATAGTGCCAATGCCGACCTTTGTCATGCCAAAGGTACATAAAAAGGCTTCTTCTGCCGAAATTGCTTACCTCTCTCTTGTTTTAATTGCAAGAAAAAGTCGACAGATGAAGAGAGAAAAAAAGTTGCAAAAAGGACCTGGGGAGTGTGGAAGAAGGGGCAATGTATTGTTTATGCCCTGTTTTTGCGGTTCAAAAGATCACATCTCATCCAGCTTGCTAAAAAAGACACGTGTGTAACCCAAGTTGCCGTGGGAAACTTTCACGAGCTTCTTTTCGCCACACAAAAGAACCCGTCCCATTTTTTTGAACTGGATTTTTTTTTTCTTCTCGTTTCTTCACTCCTGTCAAATATGAACTTTGCCACCCGTCTTTCCACCAAGCTTCCCCAAGTTGCTCGCGTCTCTGCCCAACAGGCTCTTCGTCGGTAAACATCCCTTGAGCCCCTTTTTCCTCTCTTGCGGCGCGCTTATACCGGCCATTTTTTGGCGTTTTAATTATAGCAACTACTCGGCGATGACGTTTGCGGTGCCCTCCGTGACCGAGAAGCCCTCGTCGCTCTACTCGTTCACCGAGGAGGAGCTTATGTTCAAGGACACCGGTAAGTGCCAAGGAATTGAGGCGACAAACCCGGTCTAATGCCCATTTTTTTTGTTTACCTGTTTGTCGTAGTTGCCCGCTTTGCTCGTGAGGTTGTGCAGCCCCGCGTGCAAGCCATGGATGATGCCGAGGTCATGGACAAGGAGATCATCGACTCCATGTTCGAGAATGGCGTAAGCAAGGCGATGAAGCCCAAGAAAAATGAGTTGCGACGTGCTCAACCCCTCCCCTTTTTTTTTTAGCTGATGGGCTTGGAAACCGAGGCTGATTTTGGTGGTGCGGAGGCCTCGTTCACCGCCGCTGTGTTGGCTGTTGAGGGTAGGCTTTTTTGAAACGCGACAATGACTCGTATGGCTGACCAATTTCCTTTTTTCTGCAGAATTGGCCAAGGTTGACCCTTCCATTTCTGCTCTGTGTGATATCCACGTAAGCAAGGCGTGGCTGGGGTCCATTGCCGTTGATTCTCACCTTGTCTCGTTTTGCTTGTTTCTATAGAACACCTTGACCAACACCATGATCCGCAAGTGGGGTACCCCCGAGCAAAAGGAAAAGTACCTGACGCGCCTGGCCACCGACACCGTTGGCAGCTTCTGTATCTCCGAGGCTGGCGCTGGCTCCGACGCCTTTGCTCTGCAGACACGCGCGGAAGACAAGGGTGACCACTACCTCTTGAACGGCGGCAAGATGTGGATCAGCAACTCTGCTGAGGCTGACATCTTTGTGATCTTTGCCAACGTGTAAGTGGGGCAAGCGGAGAGCCAAAAGCGCGGGGTCCACGTGAACACGAATGGGCGCCCAATTGGGATAGTCTGTCTTTTGACAGCTCGACTGATGCCTTTTCCTCTTTTTCTCGCGACAGCGACCCCTCCAAGGGCTACAAGGGCATCACCTCCTTCATCGTCGAGAAGGACTGGGGCGTTAAGATTGCCAAGAAGGAGAAGAAGGTAAGACGGTGTTTTTTTTTTTTTAGAAAAAAAAGTGATGAATGGGCTGTCTGACACTTATTTTTCCCTTACAGCTCGGTATCCGTGCCTCGTCCACCTGCGTCTTGAACTTTGACGACGTGAAGATTCCCAAGGAAAACGTCTTGGGCAAGGTCGGCGACGGCTACAAGTATGCCATTGACTCGTTGAACGAGGGCCGCATTGGTATCGCCTCTCAGGTAGGGCCAAAAAGCGCTAAAAAAAAAAAAAAAAAAAAAGAATCTTGCTCATGTCAATCCGCCATTTTTAATAGATGCTTGGCTGTGCTCAAGGCGCCTTTGACATTGCTGCCACGTACGCGCACGAGCGCAAGCAGTTTGGCAAGCCCCTTGCCAGCTTCCAGGCCATGCAGCACCAATTCGCCCAGGTCGCCGTCGAAATCGAGTCCGCTCGCCTCATGACCTACAATGCCGCGCGTCTCAAGGAGGAGGGCAAGCCATTCGTCATGGAGGCCGCCATGGCCAAGTTCAAGGTAAAAAAAAAAAAAAAAAAAAAAAAAAAAAAAAAAAAAAAGACCATGATCCCGGATCTTTCGCGTGCACACTTCCCTCCCACTCTCTTTTTTCTCTTGAAAACAGGCCACCAAGGTTGCCGAGTCTGCCACCAGCCACGCTGTCGAATGGATGGGCGGCATGGGCTTCCTCCGTGAGACTGGGTAAGCACAATGAGAATCGATTTGCGACAGATTTAGATGCTGACACATCTTTTTTCCCTCCAGTGTCGAGAAGTTCTACCGTGACAGCAAGATCGGCTCCATCTACGAGGGCACCAACAACATGCAGCTCGAGACCATTGCCAAGATTCTCTTGCCCAAGTACAAATAAGCGTACCCTGGCCATCCCCTGGTCATTGGGACGCGTCTTTGCCTCCAGTGTGCGCGTGGTGCCCTCTGGGCAGTCCCTCTCGCATGCTATCTTCTGTAATATACGCACTCTTTTGAATAAAATTGATTTTTTAAATAAGATGGTGAGATTTGAAGGACTTGAAAACGACAGTCAGAGCCTGGGGACACGCGATGGTCAAAAACATAAATCATATCAAACCAATGCCTATTTGAGGCGCTGCGTCAGGATATGTCTACCATCACCCGCATTATACAGTATTTAATACTTTCACCATTCGACATGTTTTTCCGTTTCTGGCTGTTTTGCCTAGCCATTCATAATCACATATCTGTATCTCGCAATAAACGCACCCAGAGGCATACAGTCTATTCACAATGAACATGCATGCCCAGCGAAATGCAGCCCATTCGCAGGCTCAAAAAAAAAGACGATGTCAAGATAATAGACGCGCCAATCGCTATGGCACGCAAGAGCGCGTTCTTGGAGCTGCATCGACACATTCACTAGGAAAAGAAGCTCGAGGTGTACGGATTCGACTTGAAACGGACGCGCTTACCGGTAAATCAAAATCTGACGCGGTTTTCACACGTCAAGTTATCCCGCAAACAACCTGTTCGCGTCAATTCTGCCTGGATCTCGTTTTTTGAAGTGATCATCGATGGCCGCATATGATATGCAACAGCCCGTGTTCTTTCTTGTGAGCCGCGTTTCGAGGATCTGCGGCCAGTCTTTGTCGAGTTTGTCTTGTGGCGAAAATACGAAGTAGATTGCATTTTACGGGAGAACCAGTCGATGGAGCCCGGGGGTTTATGGCATTTTCATCGGCAAATACCGTATGATACTGTAGATGCATTCTACCATGTGGGTGAATGGCACTGCGATCCGAGGAACTAAGTTTTGCCAGGTTAAAATTCGTGACTGTATGATATCATACCCCTTGGAAAATCGATGTGGCGCACCATCGAGTGCTTGCAGCTCCATGAAATTTTGGCATATGAGCATTTTGGTCTCTCTCGCTCTTTTTTCAGAACAATAGTAAAAACCGGGGGCTGATCTGACCGTTGGCAAGAAAATTGACAATGCTTCATAAATTCGCAATTTTGTCTCTAGCAGCGCGTCAAGCTGCCATTCGACCAGGCTTAAATCTTACAAGTGGAAAGACACGCACAAGAGGGTCATTTTGTCCCTGCCCGGCAACGACGATGCGTAATACAGTTCCGTAATGTTTTACCGACGACGCGACTCTTTTTTTTGAAAAACCGTTCAAACCAGGAGTCGACCGAGTCATTGTGCAGATGAATCGAAAATTCTGACATTTCCACAAATCCGGCACGAGTCTCTCAAAATATTTTGTGGATCGCGGTGAAATGGCACGATCGAAAGAGACGCACTCGGGTGTCATTTCCTGATTGCTTGCTTGCCCGATAGATGAATTTTGCCCGCTTGCAAAAGTCGATCAAACATTGGATCAATTTTCAAACTTGCTTTTCTCGACAACTGGGAAAATAACCAACAATGCTTTTAGCGTGCCAAATGCTGCAGCTGAATCTCCACCGAATGCAATAAGCTTCACGGCGATCTGATCAAAACTGACCGAGGAAATACACTTTTTCAACAAAAAATTCAATGGCGATTTGCTCGACAACTGTATAGTCAACTCCCGATTTTTAGTTCATGTTTAATAAAAAAACAGGGGGGCAAAGCATCTATGATAATGGAATGACTTGCAGGGCGCTAGCTTAGGTTTGAACTTATTTTGCATCGGTCATTTCACCACGCAGCAGCCCACAGCGGATAAAAAATGCAAAATAAAAAAATAGGAAAATAGGAAAAAATAAAAATTCCATGCAATCCACGCAATCAAATTTGGAAGTCTCAAACCTTAAATTTTTGCAAAAATAATTCGTACCAAAGTAGGCAATTTTCTCTAGTCGATCGGCGTTCATGCGTCACTCTTTAGGCCATTTTCTTACGTTGGGGCAATCTGCCATTTTGTGTTCCAATAGCAAATCGTCAGAGTTACCTGTTTGGGATGCATTGATCATTCGGAGTTCAAAATTTCCCAAATTTGGCATTTTCTGAGATTGAAAAGTGTGACCCCTGAGTGACCCCTGAACTTTTCAAAAGTGGTCGTAGCGCTTTGTGGGTTTACCATAAGCTTTTTTCTTGTAAATTTTGCGCTCAATGCAATGCAGCTGTTTTTGAGCGGGGTCGACCATACAAGTGGACAGATGAATGCAAAATACTACAAATAGAGTGCTTTTGGCATTTTTCGAGTCCAAAAAAAATCGGGCAGGTCTGTCTTTGGCAGTGGGCCATAGTTTGTGCTGCGGCGCGTCTGTCATTGGCGGGCAAGTACCGTACAGTAGGCTGTAAAAATATTTCTGGAGGCACTGCAGGCCGACAAAGTCTGAAAACCCCGCTCTTTATTTGGTTTTTAAGTGGTAAATGCGTACGTTTTTTTGTGCAGTGCAGCGCAATGCTTCAGGCATTGAAATGACAGAGCGCGTCAACTTCTGTCTACTGAGTTCAAAATATGGACAGGCGGAGACATGAAATGCTTTATTTATTATTTTTATTGTGCAAAATCCAAAACGTATGAAAATCGTGCTGTTGCACATTTTTTCGGGCACTGTCCTACTGATATTTTTTTTTCCAAAGCGAGACCAGAAACGCTGCACACCTGCAAAATCGCGCTTGCGAACTTTGAGAGGGATACAGTACTGTACTGTACAGTATGATGGCAGAATCAGCATTGCGAAACAAGAATTACATGTACGGTATTTTGTATATTTTGTATGATGGTCTCCAGGCACCTTCTTGCAACTTTTGCCAGGTGTCGTGCAATGATCTTTAAATCAAATATCAGGTTGATCTGCTTTTTTTTTTTGCATCATGCACGAGTGCTGCGCACGAATTTAATGCGACTCAAAAGGCCATGTTTCCTTCTTTTTTTTATCATAATCCAAAGGGAATATCGATGTAAATTGAGCAAGCGATTCATCACTACCAGCGTGCCAGGGATCAAGGAGCACCATCATCAGGTTCAGAACACTGGGTGCTGCGAATTTTCAAGAAAAATACAATGGGCGGGTGGGTCGACAGTGTCGGCGTCCGACTTGCTTGCCCAGTATGCCAATAATGCGTGCACTTGGTTTTATGATGGGTTGTTTCTTTTGTTTTCAGCATTTCATTCAAACACTATTATCTTTTTCCAGTTAATTCATCTCATTACTGTATTTTTACAGTATGGAAAAAGCAGTAAATGTGGTAAAAGTAATAAATTATATATTTTAAACTGCAATGATCTCGGCAACTACTGTAGGATATAGTAATACCGGTACTTGGATGGCTGCTACCGATGGTTGCTTCGTCAGCTGCCGAACACTTGTCATTCATGGTGCGTCCAGAGTGTAATAATATTTTGCATCCAAAAGTGCGAATGACGGAAATTTGCTTACTCTGCTACTTACGCGCGACAGCCCCTTGAGCCCACGCCTCTCTTTAACTCACTCGCACACTCATGCAGTATTTGCCGCGCAAGGTAAAGCGAAATCCCCGTTTTTATATTCGTTTATTTTTGAGTAGAGGCGGCAAATGAATTTTTTTTACACAATTTGGAGCGGATCCTTGTCCACTTGGCTCACATACACGTCGACACCGTCATCGGCAAGTTGCTTCTCAAGCGCAGGCTTCAAATGCGCTGAAAGGTAGCCGCGCTCCGTGTTTGTGTGCTCACCTGCAAAAAAAAAAAGTGAGCAGAGTGATCTCCGCCTTTCTCATTCCCTCGATCCATGTCAATCAACTTACACAAAATGACGCTTGTGTCCTTGGCAAGCGCGGCGAGAACATCGTGGTGGCCCATTTCACCTGTAAAGTACAGATCCGCATCCACTGGACCGAGCACAGAACTGCCAGAACCCGCACAAATGGCCACTGTCTTGATCAATTGCTGGTACGCCGCATCGTTGGACGCCACGCGCACTGTTTGCGTAAAAACAAAAATGAGATCAATCATCCAGAATCGCGCCCAGTTGCACACGTCACATACAATGTTGCAGCTTGGTCAGCGTCTTGACACGCTCAATGACCGTCGACAAAGGCGTCGGCTGCTCAAATTCAAAGAAGCGGCCGGTGCCCGCAGAAGGATGGCCTATATAAAAATCACAAGGAGAGCCGATGAGCGCAAAAAAAAAAAAAAAAAAAAAAAAAAAAAAAAAGGTGACACACAACACGATTTTTACCTTCAGGGGGATTGTCAAAGGGCACAATGGGCCGCACGGCGCCCTTTCCCAGGCCGCTCGCAAGCCAATCGTTCACTACAGGGAGAAAATGGACGAATCATTAAAACTCGCGCTTGCGACGGTGCCATGTTTTTTTTTTTTTTTTTTGGTCACGAACCTCCGTGCTCGCAATTGTCACACGCGGTGTGCGGGGAATAGATGCCCACGCCCTTGGCAATTGCCTTCATGACCATGTCCTGCTTGACGTCCGCGGTCGTGAGACGCTTCATCGCGCGGAAAATGGGCGGGTGGTACGCGACAATGGCACCGACCTTTTCAAAAAAAAATAGCGCGTAAGCTTCCAATTGCAGCTCTTTTCATGTCACCCGTAGACATTTTCACGACTTTTTTTTTTTTTTTTTTACCTTGGGATCGCTGAGTGCCTCTTCCAACACCTGGGGCGTCAGGTCAATCGTCAAAAAGACGCGGCTCGTGTTGGGTGCAGGGAACGGGGGTTCTGTAAGAAAAAAAAAAGGAACAAATGAGCATAAAAACGCGTGTTTTGACGGAGGCATGGACACGGCACGTACCGACAAGGATGCCAACATTGTCCCAGGAGAGATCGGCCAGCTCCAGGGGGGCAATGTTGCGCATGGCACGCACGACTTTGGCAAAAAGGGACATTTTGGAAGGAATTGAAGGCAAAATAAAAGAAAGTGATCAATTCGATGGTCCGCGCGAGGAGACGCATTGGACAGATTCAAGCACCGCAAGGATCAAAACACTTTTGTTCATATGACACCCGCATTTTTTTTCTTTCTTCTTCTTGTTCATTCGTCTCGTTGACGTCCCCATGTATTTACCCACCTTTATATTCCTGCTTGTATTACTATCAGAGTCGATTCTGTTGCTTGGCTATTCGTATGTTACGTCCACGGTAAGTGCTGTCACGTCGTGCATCGTGTGCCATCAAGCCAAAAATCTCTTTTTACTGACCTTGGTTTAGGCGTACGACCTGTTTTTGAGAGCCACAAACGACCCGCGAGCCGCCAAGCAGCAGAAACTCAAGCGCGACTTGCTCAAGCTAAAGAATGACCTCGCGTCTACCAGCTCACAGGTAAATAAAAAAGCGGGGTCCATGCCAATGTCAGCGTGCCGCGTGCTAAACAATCGCTATTTTTCACGCAGGACGAGTTTGCAAAGTGGGCCAAGATGCGACGACGCCTGGACAAGGGCATGGCCGACTTGGAAAAGCTGAGTAAGAAGGAGCGGCAACGAAGAAAAAAAAATGAAAAGAAATGCGCGTGTCAATGGATGATGCCGCACGCGCCATGTTTTTTTTTCTCATGCGTTTTTTTTCTTTTTTAGATTCTGACATTGCGTTTTCCAAGACGGGCTTTGAGCTAAAGATGAAATCGATGCTGTGGTTCCTGATTCACGGGTCGCAATTCATCATGGTGCTGTGGTATCGCAAGACGCCGGTCTTTTACCTGCCGGCTGGCTGGTTCGGCCCTGCAGAGCGTTTCCTGTGCCTCCCCTTTTCCCCCAGAGGTATAGCCGCGTCGCACGCAGTCGCATGAGGCACTGAAACTCTTTTTTTTTTTTTTTTTGCGGGAATTGCAGGCTCCGTCAGCGTCGCCGTGTGGTTTGCAGCGTGCCGACGCATGATCAAGGCGATCATTGTCAGTTTTAACGACTTTGTCTATACTCCTCAGCAGCAACAGCAGCAACCTCAGCCGACGCCGTCGTCGTCCAGCAATCTCAGCACCCCAATGATGGCCACCAACCTATAGAAAGCCATGATTTGCCCAATTTGCGTAATAAAACAGGCTGTGAGATGCTCAGCTGTGTGTGTATGATGTGTCTTTTTTTTTTTTTTTTTTGTGTGTGTGTGGTCTCGACTTTTTGTATATCTTTGCCATTGGCACGGAACAAATGGAAAAGGCGGAGGCATTGGCCGGGAAAGGAGGAAAATGGGAGCGTGACCCAGCGTGGGCCACCTTGAGGATAGCAGCCTCCCTGGTCTGCTGGCCAAGCATCCATGCCACTGGACGGGTTCGACGCTTTCGCGATGTCCATTGCGTCAAAAAAATCATCGGCTGTTGCTTCGCAGACCATCGCACCCCCCTTTTTTGGCTTGTTTTGCTTGCTTTTGTGCGATGACTCAAAATGGCGAGTCAATGCGAGCGGAGCTCCATGTTGCCACCTTTTCCCGGTGCACATCCGAATGGTACAAATGAGGGCCCAAGCCAATTTGCATCATGTTCTTTTTTCTTTTTCTTTTCTTTTTGTCATCTTTCTCTTTCTTTTTTGCCGCCCTTGAATTGGATTGCGTTTTTTTTTCACAAAAAGGACTCGTTGCAATACACGCTGTCATTCATTCACCTGCCCATCGTCGTGCCCCATCATGTCCTTTCGATTCAATTGGCCCGATTTTGATTCCGCGTTCTACGCCGAGGTCAAAACACAGCTGGAGACCGCCTTGAACAAGGCACAACATTCAAAACACATCGTGGCGCCCATCAAGGTCGATGCAATCCACATGGGCGACAAGGTGAGAGGACAAGACAAAAAAAAAATTTTTTTTTTATGTGGGTTCTCGGGATTTTACATTGGACATGAGAAGGGAGGGCGTGTTTGCGCAACCGTCGAATGCTTCTTTCCAAAAGGGATTTGTTATGCATTTATTTTGTTTGCTTACAATTTTTTTTTGCCCATCTTGTTGTCATCAAAAAGCCTCCAGAATTGGAAATCTTGGAAATTGGCGACCTGTCGTCCGACGCATTTCGAGGCATCTTTCGCCTCGCGTACAAAGGCAATGCGTTCATCGTACTGCAGACGGATATCGAGGTAAAATCGTATATAAAAAAAAAAGGGAGCACCAAAGAGGTCCGGGGAAACAGGGAGGGCGGGGAGCCAAAATAAGGCAATCTCCTTTTTTTTTTTTACGCCCTCTCACTCGTTTTTTTTTTTTTTTTTTTTGAAAAAAAAGGCGAATCCATTATGCCGTGCGTCCCCGTGGGCGCAGCCACACTTGCGCGGGCGGTTTGCGCGGCATATGCGTCCCACCATGGTGGCGGCAAATAAACCATTGCGTGTGCCGATGCAGCTGCGGATCAGCGACGTCGAGCTGGACGGGTTGGTGGTGCTTGCCGTGTCCAAATCCAAAGGCGTGACGCTCGTGTTCAAAAACGACCCGCTCCAAAAACTCGAGGTCAGCTCCACGTTTGACATTGTACCCACGATCAAGCAGTTTCTGCTGCAAACCATCGAGGCGAATCTCAGGCACTTTCTCGCCGAGCAATTGCCGCTCGTCATCCATGCCTTCAGCCTCAAGCAGCAGCAAAATCAGCAAAACCAGCAGCAAAACCAACAAAATCAGCACGAGGACAACGCCATGCTTGCTGCCCGTGACAATGACGACAACGACGACGCCGTGTCTCTCGAAATGCCGCCAACACCGACGCTCAGCTGTGCTGCCTCGACGATTTCTGACGATGATTCCATGTGTTGGACGCCAACCACCACATCACTCCATCCTCAAATGGACATCTTGGACCCATTAACGCCGTCATCCTCATCCTCATCCCTGTGCGCGCCTTTGATGCCCCCTCAATGGCGCGATAAGTGTACCAAAGACGCCATGTATGGGGACCCATGGCCAGCTGACGCAAACACCTTGTCATTTTCCAGCACGTCGCGCCCGTCATCGCAGTCGTCGCGTAAAAGCTCGATGGACATAGCCCATGTAGACGCCATGGACACACTGCCACGTGAATGGAATACCATGGAAGCGCCAGACAACGATGATTACGAGGTGTCGGCTAGCAATCGCGTCTTTGCCGACATTCGCCGCTATGCGTCATCATTACACACATTGTCTCTAGCTGACAATGCGTCACCCTCGGTCTTGCACAAATCGCATCCTTCCAGCGCAGCCACAATGTACCACAGAACACGAAAAAACAAAGTGCCAAGACGCCGTGTCATTGTTCTCGCCAATACCAACCTCACTTGATGCAATGACCCTGTTTTTTTTTGTCTTTTCATGTGTCCATATGAACCATCGCCCTCCTCCCCTCTCCACCTTGCCAATTGCTTTTTTTTACGCGTCGTTGCGTTTCTTTATACCCCCATCATTCCCCGAATTTATGTCATTGATTAAATGTCCTGTTTTGCTACTGTAAAAAAAATACGACCAAAAGGCATCTAAGATTATTTTGCACGTGTTGCGACGCGTTCAGGACGCGTCTTTGTAGAAAATAATGAGCAATGTATTGTCTTGTTTCTACAAAAGCAAATATTAAATAGAAATGGGGGCGCGACGGTATAATACACGGAAATGGCATAAATATAAGGGGGGATCAGGTGAAGATGATAGTGGGTGTCATGGATTCGATGAGATTTCCACCATTGAGGGTCTCGTTTTTGAGGTAGTCGAGTGGGAATTGGACGAGGTGGCCGCGAATCTGCTGCAATTGGGAGAGGACCTCATGGCCTGCGAGCAACGGGTTGACGATGTGGCCGTAGCGGTCTGGGTTGTTGTTGACAAAGTCGCGGTGTTGGTCAAAGGTATGGATGGTGTCGTCAGGGACGCAATGGAAGAGCTGGCGATAAATGTCGGTGTTGTCGGTGGCTGTTTTGCGCCACAGACTGTGATAGCAAGCGTCGGCGAGCGGGTCGAGGACGCGCGCACACGCGTGCTGATCGGTGTAGTCGGTCTTGCCCTGGCGCGTCGTGTCGTACATGCTTCGGCTGCGGCTCATGCGGTCGATCATGCGCACAGGCTCCTCTTGCTCGCACCGCTGGATCTCCTGCTCATTGTCGTGCGTGCGCGGCGGGTACGTCGCAAGACGCGCGTGCAATGCCTTTTTGCTGCCCTCCATTTCAGGATGGCCCGTGTTTGATCCCGCCGGCGCGGGCGAATCCACCATTTCAACGTCGTCATGCGTATCCTGGCCGTCGTCCGCATCACCATGACTGCGCACCGTGGCCGCAGCTGTCGCAAGCACTTGCAGCTTGTCAATCACCAGGTCAATAGGGTCCGAGGCAACCGTGCTGTCGTCCGTCTGATCCAGCAGACTCGACCAATTGCTGTCCATGTCCAGCAAGCCCAGATGCTCCTTCCACAGCTGCAACCTTAATGTGTGCGCAAACCGACTTGCCTTGTACTACCATATAAGCAACAAAAATGAAAAGAAAACGTCAAAATTTCGACTGTTTTTTTTTTTTTCCAATGCCATTGGTGTTGACTTACCGGCTTCCCATCCATGTAGGCGTCAATCGTGTCGGTGTCCTCGATGAGCATGGCAATTTCCGAGTCGCGGTTGCCGAGTTGAGATCTGCCAAAAAAATGAAAAAAAAGAACGTGAGCAACCATCATTTTGGCGTTGTTTTACATGCAATGGACGCGTCTTCCAGCAAGGCATGAGTTGTCGAACTAACTAACCTGTCATTGATGTTGGCTTAAAAAATACAGAAAGGTAAGATCGATGCATCTAAATCATATTTCCCCGCTCTTTTTTCTTTTTTTTTTTTTTTTTACCGGATCCAATAAGTGCAATGCGGTCGTCGACAATCATGAGCTTGTCGTGGATGTAGAGAATCTCTGTCACGTATTGCTCGGGGTCATCATGGCTCATGTCGGGCGTGCGGATGCTGCCCCAATTGCGAAGCGAGTACCAATCGATATAATCGGACGGATTGATCCCGGCGCGTCGCAGTCGCGATACAATAGAAGCGTCACCACGGCACATGGTCGCGTACTGGAAATGCATCACGGACCTGCACAAAGAAAAAAAAGGGGGGAGAGAAATGAGCCATTGCCCATGTTTTTGCCTTTGGCGTATGCAAGAACGCATGTAGGGCATGCGAGGCACGTTCCAAACCGCGTCGCTCCCAATCCCCCGTGCAAACGTACCTTGCCGAGCTGGATTCGCTGGACGCCAAATCACCTTCAAAGGCCGGCACAAGCGGAAGCACCACAAACACCTTGAATTTCTCGCGTTCTTCATGCGCGCGGATGATGCGCTGCACGAGCGCCTGTGCAATCTTGTTGCGTAGGATCTTGTCGTCGTCCGTTGCGCTGACTATTAGCAAAAAAAAAAAAAAATTAAAAAATAAAAGGTCAATGCGCAGGTTTTACAGTGTCACTGGATGTTTTTTACTAAAGAATTGATTCTCAATGTAGATAAAATGCTGTGCCTGGCTGATGCACTCAATGTAAGCGTTGTAAATGGAATGCTGGGCGATGCGATCAATCATAAAAAAAAAGCGTGTAAGATGGATCGAGAGGGTGCCCAAAAAAAAAATTTTTTTTTTTTTACCTCGCGCTGCACGCCTGAGCTCCAAGCAGATGAGCTGCGCAGGACCTGGACGCGACACGAGCCCTTGAATTTGTGCTCGTCGCGTGCGGCGACGTACTCGCCCTTTGGCATGAGGAATGGCAAGTTGTGGCGATGCATGGCTTTTGTGGTCTTTATGTAATTCCAGCGCTGGATAAAGTGACGCGCAATGTCGCGTGCAACCGGCCCCACCGTTGCCAGTGTCACGTCATGCCACGGCATACGTGGGCATGTTGACCGGTCAACAAGCGTGCGATCGTATTGTGCCACTGGTAAACACCCCCCCAAAAAAAACATTAAATAAAACTGGCGCCTTTTTTTTTTTCCTCCTTACCGTCGACAAAGTCCTTGTTGCGTGGATTGGAATAGTCCTGGCCGGGGAAATTGACGCGGTCGCGGTGCTCGGGGTGGAAATCAGAAAGCGAGTGCTGATGTGAGTCGTAGCGGCCAAAGCAGAGATCCAAGCCGCCGATGAACGCGAGCCGATTGTCCACCACGACCATTTTCTGCATGAAAAGCAGTTGAGAAATCACACGCGTTCAATGGCACTCATCCTTTTTCACGCGTTTTCACGCGTTTTTGGGCGATTTTTTTTTTTTTTTTTTTTTTACCTCGTGATGCGACCAGAAAAGCACATTGTTGTTGTCGATTGATGCGTGGTCAGGGTGGCGCTGGACCATGATATTTGGGTGCAAGCTCTGCAGCCACAGCTTTGTGTGCTCCGAGTCAATGGTGAGGGCAAGAGACATTTCCTTGTAAATGACAATGTAGATCATGACGCCTTCACGTGCCTTGCGCTGAAGCAATCGATCCAGACGGAAATCCTCATTCTCGTGCGGTGGGCGGCGCAGGTACTGGAGAAAAAGAAAAGAAAAAGACGAGAACGCCATGAGAATGGTGCACGAAACGAAGAAAAATTGAGCAAGACGTTACCAATTCAGGGGTCAGCCACCAGTCCGCAATGTAAATCTCCACCTTGGCTGACAGAATGGCCTCGGCAACAGCATTGAAATGATCTGTCGCAATGAAAAATCAAAATCAAAAGGAAATGAGGATCTGATTGTCTTTTTTTTTTTTTTTTTTTTTTTTTTTTTTTTTTTTTTTGCCAGTGGGTGCCATGTTCCCCCTTGGTTTGGTCGTTGGATAGACAAGTGTAGCTTACTTTCTGCATCGACAAACCACTTGACTTTGGCGTGCCTGCGGACGGGTGCAAACGAATCAAAGCGATGCTGGCGAATCCAAGGGCTGCCGTCCTGGACCTTTTTGATTTGAGCGGACCACTCGTCCAATTCGCGCTTGTTGCCCTTTAGCTGGATGCGACGCGTCTGATTGGTGAGAATCAGGTGGTAATTGCCTAGCAGATTGGGCTTGGTGGCGTGCATGGTGAAGCTGTTGTCAAGCATCAAGACGGCCGTCGGACTGGACGCCGCAATGTCGTCACAAAAGGCAATGTACGAGTCGCGGAGCAACACCTATTGATAAAGAGGGGCAATTTGTAAAGTGTCAAGGTCATGCACCATGGCGTTTTCTTCATTTTTTTTTTTTTTTTTTTTTTTACCCATTGTGTCTTCCACATGCGCGAGGTGAGCCATTGGCAGCACCTGTGTTGGACGAGATGATTTCTCTGGCGCAAGTAGCCTTCCTTGCCCTTCCAGCCCATGTCTTGAACCATGCTGATGGCGGACATTTCAAGGAATTCACACACATCGTAGCTGATGTGTCGATGGGCGCGCTGGAAAAGCTGCTGGAGGTACCGCGTGAGCGCGGTGCGGCGCTCCAGGGCATCGCGCTTCTCGTCAGGGTCTGTTTGGCCATCGGGCGATGCGTCGATGCGCGCGGCCGCCGCATTTTCGTCGACGGCGAGGGTGTCCTGGCTATCTGCGTCGACGTCGTCGTCCTTGCGGTCCCAGCCAATGGTGGTGATGCACGAGTCGTAGAGCGCCTGCAGCTGATTGGGGAAGGGCGGCGGCGCAGGCACATTGGCAAGCAGGCTCGACTTGAATTTCAACGTGTAGTGCAACATGACGAAATCCGCAATGGTCCGATACAACACCCACTTGATATCGCCATACTGCAGCTCAATGCGGAATGCCCATTGATTCTGGCCTTCCAAAAATTCAGAATCGGTCACGGATGCCTAAAGAGAAAAAAGAGAAAAATACGCGTCAATGGCTAATAAATCATAAAATCATCAAAGAAAAAATGACTTGCATTCAACAATGGCAGCAAGATGGGCGGCTAGATTGGCATAAAAAAAAAAGGTGCAAAAATGCATGAATTTGATTGATATTTGACCTTTTTCCATTGCGCTTACGAGTCGATTGCCGTGCTCGTCCCTTGAGAGAGCAATAAAGATGGGATCGAAAGCGGGCGGGAAATAGGGGACCAGCAGCTTTGCGGCAGCATTGGCGTTTGTGGTTGTTGTGGTATCAATTTGAAGAGAGAGACGCGCGGGCTGGATGGAGGAGATCATCTTGATTCTGTCCATGGTGCGTTCCCATGGTGTCTTTACGAGGGTAGGTGACGCGGTGGCGGTGTCGTTTGTGGGTGAATCGGGCTCTGGTAAGGTCCATTGCGATTCGGAGGTTGGAAATGGGGCGTTGGTGGCGATGGGCAACACCTGGTAGCGTGCTTGGCGGCGACCTTCTGGTTTGAGAACCACGGGGGTCGGTGGGGCAGGGATGGGTGGAGCTGCGAGCAATGGCGGTGCCGATGATGACGCGTGATGTTCGCCCAGTTGGTCATTTTCCTCGATTTCATGTTCATTTTCACGTTCGTCTTCGTCGTCGCTGGCGAATGGGTGCATGAAATAATTGGTCTCGTCCGCCTCTTGATCGTCGCGTCGCGTCGTGGGCAATTGGCGTTGTGGTCGCTCGGGCGCGTGCATGCGATCCAATGGGTCCAAGGGTGGCAATGCATCGTCTTCCTGTTGTGCGGCAGCAGCAGCACGTGCATAGGCGTCCGTGGGCACAGAACCGCGACGACGCCTCGGCAAATCGACGCCGCCCACCGAATCACTCGAGGACGGTGAAGCCGTGTCAAATGGATGAAAATGACGTCGAGGATCGATCCTGTGCTTCCATGCACGCAACAAATCCCTTGTGTCACCCTCCTCGATGCCATTGCCCGGGTAATAGGCTCGATCGGCGTGCAGCAACCTGTCCTCGCCGCCATCGTCCTCGTCGTCGTCATCCCCGCGCAGACGCGCAAGCACTCGGTCCCATGTACTAAAGGGAAGCCCATGCCGCCGTCGCGACGCGTCGTCCAGACTGCCTCCACGGCCCGAAAATACAGCAGAACGTATCACTCGGCTGTCGCCATCGCTAAATCGATAATTGGCCACTGGATCGTCCTCTTGTCGCCGGGTCTGGAAGAATTGCGCCGTGTCGGAAATAGGGTTCGACATGTTCAAAAAAAAAGAGGGGGAGAGGGAACGAATGAGGAGGAAAAAGTGGGAAAAGAAAGCAAAAGAAAAAAAATAAAAGAGGCGCCTGCGACTCAAATAAAGGAGCCCTCCAAAAAATAAAAAGAAAAGAAAAAAAAGAGGGAGAAAAGTGAAAGAAAAGCGAAAAAAAAAGGGCAAAAAGGGGAGTGGGCTGAAGAAATGATCTCTGGGAAAAGCGGGGAAAGCGCGTTCCTGAGCAAAAAAAAAAAGAAAAGAAAAAAATTCATCATCCGCCCTGATCTCGCCAATGTTCTCCTAGTTTTTGTTGCCCTGCTTTCTGTCTCCGTTTTCCCTCCATCCATTGACGCAAAGTTGCATGTCGTGACGAAAAAGAAGAAGACGAGTCCTTGACAAACCCAGGGAAAACGAGTCAAAAAATGGGATCCAGGGGGGCACCATCGACGATCAGTGCAAGGATGCCGGATATGCATTAGCGTGCATGAAATAGGGGGGCTGTTGACATCCTAAACCATGTCGTGATGGGGGAAGCATGCAGATTTTGGCTGCCAATTCGTCCGAGTACTGCATGATCCAATTTTGATGGGAAACAGCGCGTTTTTCCTTCCCCCCTTCCCCCAATCGCCACCTGAATTTATTTTTTTTCGCGTCACGTTTCATTGCCATAAAAGGAAGCCTTCACACGGCACTTGCCTTGAAAGGTACCAGGTCATCGAGGCATATTGATCAAGGGGGTGATATGATATGCCTGGTTTTTTTTTTATTCCTGTTCTTAGGCAATGGTCAGCGAGGGGCCAATTCGAGTGAGGATGCGTCGACTGTAGGTATACAATGGATCGTGGCGTGGGAGATGGTCGAGGCAAGTGCGGATCATGAGGATGAGGGTGTCACGCGTCGTTGCGCGGACGGCATTGGCATTGAGCAAGTGGGCGAGCGGCTCGTAGAGCAATGGGGTGGCAATGAGCGCGGCGCGCAGATCGAGGATGGCGGGGGACGCGTACGTGGGGTCGCACAAGAGGATACGCGCAAGAAACGCGAGGACGCGGTGGACGAGGATTCGCGGGCGCCGCTCTGCACCTGGATGGATGCGTTTCTTGATATCTTTGCGCACGAGAGCATGGTCGGCAAAGGCATTATCGTTGTTGTTCTCATCGTCGTCGGTCGTGGAGCTGTCTTCGTCCATCAAACGCAGCGTGCGTTCCCATAACCGCAATTTCTCCGTGCATGCCAATAAATTCTCCAAAATCCGATCGATGGTCGCGTGCATCGCGCCCTGGAGATGCGCGACGCGTGTTAGCAGCGTGTCCGTGAGCCTGGCGAGCTGCGGCGCATCCGACAGCATTAACACATCAATGAGTTTCTCGAGAAACGCGTGATTCGTGTCGCATGCAAGCCCCTTGTCCAAGAATTGGAGCATCATGGCTTTGAGGGGGGTCGTGCTATAGGCAAAAAGAGCAAGGCACTGATGCACGTACGAAACAGGCACGGAAAAGGGTGTTTGGGTATCGTCACCACCAAGCCATTGCGCGGCCCATCGTGTTGTCAGCCATGTTTGAGCATCTTGGTCATCCAAAGCGGCAATGGCACGCACCAACATGGCCATCCCCGTGTGCTGGACGGCAATGGTCCTCTTGTCGTCCACGAGTACCGGTCGCCGCCGCGCTGGAGCCTCTTTTTCGGCTTTGGGCGGTGCTAGCCACGTGTCCATGTCCTTTGTGAGCATGGCATCCATGTAGCGCAGAGCAATTTCCTGTTGCTGTGCCGCCAGCGTGACCATGGCCTGAATCAGATGCGCATTGATCGTCGCTTGCCGGTCGCGCCGAAGCTTGCTTGCATGAGGTCGTTGCAGAAATGTAACGAGCCTGTCGGTGAAGGCCGGCGGTCGTTCTTCTAGCAGCTCAAGAAGCACACGCTGGTCCACATAATCGGCGCCAAGACCAACGAAAAAGAGATCGAGTGCCGCGTGCTTGGATCGGAGCAATCTGTCCAATGTCTCGAATGACGCGCGATGCAAAAAGAGCGGAATCAATTGCGATGCAAGCGGTCGCGCAAACGGGAGACTCATGGTCAAAGTCAAATGCGCAAACAGGCGATCATCAGTCGTATCGTTGTTGACGGTGTCAATGATGCGCGTCAAATGGTGCTCGACAATGGGCGCCGGCGCCGACTGGAGACACACGTACGGCCAAGACGTCGCCTCGGGAGCCACACGCGCCACCATCTTGTCCAACAGCCTGCTCAGACACACAGGCAGATGTGCCACGTATTGCTCGCGCCGTTCCGCGTCCATGTCGCTAGGCACTTTGAGCGGATCCGACGCAAGATGCACGTCGCGTGCATATTGGAATACACGCGTGAACGCGTAAAACGGCGCAGAAAGCGAATGGTACGTCAAGCGCGCCAAAGCATCCACCATGGCCTCTTGGTGCACTTTGAACGTATCCATCACCATGAAATGTACAAGAACAAGATCCAACACGCTTTTTTGATCCGTCGGATATTGCACCGCAATCAAATCGCACATGTATCGTAAAAACAATCGTGGCGCAAGCGACCCCACAAGCCGCCGCCAATGCTGCAGCCCCACCTGTACAACACGCCCTCGTTCTTCATCATCCATGGGTATCTCACCCGCCAAAGTCGCCATCATCAGCGGGTTCTTGTCGCGTGCCACCGGCGTGTCTATTTTAAAAAAAGGAAAAAAAAAAAAAAAAAAAAGAGAAAAAAAGAAAAAATTGTGAATTTCATGCCCATTGAGTCTTTTTTTTCCTTCATTTTCCCCCCATTTTCCCTTATTTTACCTCCAAGCTCGGCAAGGGCGAATTCGTGAAAGAGGCGCGGAAACGTGGAGCGAGTGACGAGGGCGTCAAATCTCATTTTCGCGAGCATCAGGTCTTGGTGGTCGAGGGCGGTGGGCTTGACGCGTGCGGCGCCGAGGAATTGGTCCCATTGGGCATCAATTTGTGCGGGGTCTGCCTTGGCAAGCAGCTTCAAGGTTGGCGACACGTCCATGCGCAAGGCCATGGCCGCCACGCATTCAATGAAGCGCCGTGGCACCGGCGAAGTGGCACCGTTGTTGTTGTCGAACCGGCGGCACAGCGTGACCCACAAATGATGCGACAGCGGCGCGCAATTGGCCTTCAAGAAACAGAGCATGGCGTCTGCCCACACGGCCTCATCTACTCCCGGCCGCTGCTGCGCTCCAAGCACAATCCCATACAAATGGAACAGCAGTGCCATGTCCTTGCTATTACTGCTACTGCTGGCACCACGGAGAGCCTGCCATGTCGCGTCGGAAACGTGCAAAGGATACGACGCCAGCCAAGCATAACCGTGCCGACGCACAAGGCGCACAAGGCACCGTCGCAGGCCGCTCAGCGCCACCGTGCGCGCGTACTGCTGATCTAACGCCGTGTCGCCCGTGATCGACAAAAGTACCTGCACAAGCACATCAAGCAGCAGATACCCCTCCGGCCCGCCCACAGGCACGTCAAACACCGCATCGTCAAGCCGCCGCAGCTTCTCATTGTTGTCCGCATCCACCAGCGCTTGAACATCGCCTAGAGACAGATCAGGAGTACTCTCATTCAACAAGCTGTGCAGATCCATCGCGCCATGGAACAAAAAAAGCAGAAAGAAACAAAGAAACAAAGTAAAAGAAAGAGCAACAAAAAAAAAAAGGGCGCGTCCAGGTATGGTCTGATCGGCGTTTAAAATGTGCCAATGAGGAGCCGCGAAACTTTTGTTGCGCATTGTTTCAACATTCAGCAAGAAAACACGCGTCGCTGCTCCAAGATGGATGACACCAGAGCCTCGAAACTATCGAAATTTACATGTGGCATGCATCGCATGCCTATTTAAAAAAGATGAAAAAACACATAACAGGCATAAAACCCCTTTTTTCGTTTTGCTCAACCGGCCCTCAACTTGGATTGGCCATCTCTTGTACCAGATGAACGATGGTCGCGACAGGCTTTCATTTGGGCCCACCCATGGGTCACTGCATCGCGTAGATGGCGAGTAATAGCCAGAATTAAAAAGGGCCAAAATCCATGAAGGAACCCCTGGCCAATTTTCAAAAATCAAAAAAGGTCGCTGGATCGCCACGAAACTTGGAGGGTAGCAGAATCGTGACCCCTCATTATTTCTTATGCGGGCAAAGGGTCGAGCACTGTTATGCGAGTTGACGAGAAAATGCAAGTGGAAGCTCGAAAAACACGGATTTTCAATTCAATGCCATCGGTCGACGGTGTGCTTGTAGAGGGCTGAAACGAGCATATCTCGCGCATATGGATCGTGCGCACCTGTGGATGCCGCGGATCACAAAAAAAGCGCTTTGCGCGTGAACGGCGACGCGTCGAAACCGCGTTTTTTTAAGAGGGTTTTTGACGCGTCGATACTCTGGATCGTACATAATCATGGCAGCACCCAATGCGCACACATGAAACTATTGATGATGCTTTCTAAGAAAATATCGACGGGTCGGGTCTAGCTCACTCCCACATCGAAAGACGAGCATTTGAAACGGGCACCTTCAGTTCACTAAACCTCAATTTTCTCGAAATCCTCAAGGTGAATTTCCTTGAAACCCGACTCATTGTCAGGTACCCAATGGCGTCTACTATCCCTCCAAGTTTTACGGGAATCCGTGGATGTTGACTTTTATTTCCCAAAAAAATGCGTCGGGCCCGCCAAATCGCCCAATGGTGATTTTCTCGACAACCACCAAATCCATCTCCATTTTGATGGTGCAACACACGAAAAACACGCGTCCAGGACGTTCGTCAACGCGTTTGGGGGGACGCCTCAGGTCAGGCCTTGGCAGTGAAACAATATGTAAAACGTCAGATTGTTCTTTTTTGCGATGGCTAGGATTAAAAAGTAATCCGATTGCTTTGAAATTGGAACAGTGGTGCTTCGTCATCACGCAATGCACTGCATCAAGTTTAGAGATGCACCTCAGGGCAGATCGTGGTACGAAACAATGGCTAAACGCCAAATCGCACCTTTTTTCGAGATTTCCAGGGCAAAACTTAATCTTATCTCTTCATAATTTGGACCAGTTGTGTGTCTTTCGAGTGATTCCATCCACTACAAAAAGTTTACCCCAGAGTCTCATGATCTGCTTGTATGCTTGAAGGTGTAATTCTAAAAAAACCCAATAATTTTCTGTCATTGCTTTTGATCTGGCCACCGCCAGACCATTCATGTTCAAACCCCGCCACAATTTTTTAGTAGAGAATAAAGGCGCAGCTGCCCCTAAAAAATCTTTCTTCTTTCTCTTCCCCCGCCTTTTTTTCTCTTTTTTCGCTATGGTCAAGCTTTGTGTCCTTTGCAAGGAGCGCCGTGCCGTGCTCAAGCGCCCAAAGACCGGCCAGACCATCTGTCAAGATTGCTTTTACTATGTGTTTGAAACAGAGATCCACAATACAATCGTCGATTCAAAGCTTTTTAGACGAGGCGAGCGGGTATAGCTCAAGAACCCGTCCATTTTCGCTAGATCTAACCCCCCTTTTTTTTGCCTCTTAGGTGGCGATCGGTGCGAGTGGCGGCAAAGGTAAGGGAGAGGAAGAAATGAATAACAACTTAAGGGTGCAATTGCTCATTTTGCTCCATTCTGGCAAATTTTTAGACTCGACGGTGCTTGCGCACGTGCTCAAGACGCTTAACGATCGGTACGACTATGGCGTGCACCTTGTGCTGCTGTCGGTGGACGAAGGCATCACGGGCTATCGTGACGATTCGCTGGAAACCGTGAAACGCAATCAGCAACAATACGACCTGCCCCTGAAAATCGTGTCATATGAGCAGCTGTATGGCTGGACCATGGACGATATTGTCAGCGAGGTCGGCCTCAAGAACAATTGTACGTACTGCGGCGTCTTTCGCCGTCAAGCCCTTGATCGCGGCTCCGCCATGCTGGGCGTCGATCACATTGTCACAGGACACAATGCAGACGACATTGCAGAGACCATTCTCATGAACAGTAAGTCCCGCAGCATGGAAAAAGAGACGAGTTGGAGAGGCACGCCGAGAAAGAGAGGTTGCTAGGCCGCTTATGAGCAAAGTGGACGATCTTCGCGCCTTTTGCAGGATGCTATGTGATTATGTGATTTCTACAAGAGTTTGCTGGATCATGGCGAGCTGTTGAGAGCCATGGCATGGCATGGATTGCAGTGGAATGGGGGAAAATAGCAATTGGAGCACGCATCTCACCCTTTTCTTTTTCTTTTTTTTTTTCTTTAGTTTTCCGCGGTGACGTGCCTCGTTTGGGCCGATGCACGGAGATTGTCACGCAGGGTGAGAGCATGATTCGTCGCTCAAAGCCGTTCAAGTACACGTATGAAAAGGAGATTGTCATGTACGCCTATTTCAAAAAGCTCGACTACTTTTCGACAGAGTGCATCTACTCGCCTAATGCCTACCGCGGTCACGCACGCACCTTTCTCAAGGACTTGGAGTCCATTCGCCCAAGCACCATCATCGGTAAAAAGAAAAAAACAGAGGCGAAATTGACACGAAAAAAAGGGGTAAATGCTCAATTGTCTTTTTTTTTCGCTAGACATCATCCACTCGGGCGAGGCGTTTGAAATCAAGACGGGCGTCAAGATGCCCAGTCAAAAGACATGCGAGCGCTGTGGCTACATGTCATCCAATGACGTTTGCAAAGCGTGTATCTTGCTCGAGGGCCTGAATCGCGGCCTGCCGCAATTGGGCATCGGCAGAGAGGCAAAAGTGGTACGTGCCCCTTCTTTTCCTATCTTGCTTTGACCATTGCATGCATTGCGCCACTCACACACCTTTTTTTTTTTTTGCATTTTTTTTTAGCGCAAGCAAATGACTGACGAGAACAAATCCATGGCGCTGCCGACGATCCAGCACTTTTCCGAGATCAAGCAAGACGCGGCATCGCCGGACATGATTATGCCAAAGGACCCGGCTCTGGTGCATACCCCTCCTCCCCGCCAGCCCACCCACCTCCTTGATGGCAATGCCAAAAAGGGCAAAAAGGACCTCTCTTGGTAGTCGCGCATTGAATTGATGAATAAAATAGAGTCTTTTGCACAATGGAGCAATGACGATTGTCCCTATCTTCGGGTGTCACACGCAAGAAAAAAAAAAGACCCCGCGCCATTTTTGGGAGCGCTGACGCCAACTCGTTCTTTTTTTTCCCACATTGCGCCTTTCTTTTTTCCTTTTCATTGTTCTTTTACTTGTTTTTCTCTCCCTATGAAGACCTCTTTCCTTGCCACCCTGTCCGTCGTCGCGTCTGCCGCCCTTGTGCACGCGTTCCCCGGCCCTTCCTTTGACCAACTGCGCGTCTTTGGCCACGCCGAGCCTGAGCAGCGCCTTATCCAATACAGGTAAAAGGGTCGTCATGGCAACTGGGCGCCAACAGGTGACTCACTTGCCTTGCGCAATGCCTATTTAGTGACGATTCGCCCGCCAAATGGATGAAGCAGGATGATATCGACGCATTGATGCGCGCTGGCA
Source organism: Gongronella butleri (assembly GCA_025201375.1). Lineage (NCBI taxonomy): Eukaryota > Fungi > Mucoromycota > Mucoromycetes > Mucorales > Cunninghamellaceae > Gongronella > Gongronella butleri. The sequence goes on along the minus strand of JAIWZP010000021.1, from coordinate 69,959 downwards.
TCAAATACATGGACATCACCGACCATCAGGATCTCAAGCCCCTTGACAACATGGCTGCACAATCCTCCGGTAAAGAATCCGCAGCCCGAAATACGTCATCCGCCCCCCCCCTTTTCCTCCGCGGCAATGGCAAAATGGGCAAGAAAGGAGGGGCAAATCGCTCATTTTTTTTTTTTTCAGTGATCCCCACCAAAGCCAATTACCAGGAGGAGGTCAGCCCATTCATTGGCAACTTGACGACGGTCACGATGGAGGCCAACCTCAAGACTTTTACCGATTTCCACACGCGCCACTACAAGACAAAGTGGGGCAAGGAATCGGCCGAGTGGCTGCACAAGCAAATCGACGAATTGGCCCAAAAGACCGAGCACGTCACCGTTAAAAAGTTCGCCCACAGCGTGAGTACAAAAGTGGGGGCCACGGGATATACAATTGTGCTGAGCTCATCCTTTTTTTTTTTTAATTCTTTTTCGTAACTTAGTGGGAGCAATTCTCGATCATTGCCCGCTTTGAAGGCAGCGACGAGTCGCTGGAGAACGAGGTCGTCATTGTTGGCGCGCACCAGGATTCTGTCAACATGTGGTTGCCTTATGTTGGCCGTTCGCCCGGTGCTGACGTAAGAAAGACGCGATGGCACTCGTGACCCCCGCTCATTGCATTGCCCTGCCCCTCCTTTTTTTTCTCATTTTAGGATGATGGCAGCGGCACCGTCACCATCTTGGAATCGTTCCGATCGCTCGTGGAGAATGGCTTCAAGCCCCAGCGCCCCGTTGAGTTCCATTGGTACAGCGCCGAGGAGGCCGGGCTCTTGGGCAGCCAAGACATTGCCAAGGAATACCAGTCCAATGGCCGCCAGGTTATCGCCATGCTCCAAAATGACATGACCGGCTACATCGGCTCCAATGGTGAGGTCATTGGCGTCGTCACCGACCACGTTGATCCCAAGGTAAACTTTCCAAAACCATACATTCCAGCCGCGCATGGAAAAGACGCGTCATGACGCGTCGTGCTCGTGTAAAGCGCGCCACGCGGCGCATAAAAGCTCATCAAACACTCATTCTCTTCTATTTTTTTCTTATTTTAGCTGACGTCGTTCCTGCAAACCTTGGTGGATACCTATGCCGATATTCCCTATGTCGAGACCGAGTGTGGCTATGCTTGCAGTGGTAAGGCGCCAAGAAAAAATCGTGAATACTATACACAGTGGCTCATTTTTTGCGTTTTCTTTTCTTTTTTTTTGCACAGACCACGCGTCGTGGCGCAAGGCCGGCTTCCCCTCGGCTTTCACCATTGAGAGCGAGTTTGCAGAGTCGAATCACTACATCCACACGTCGGCGGACACTTGGGACAAGCTGTCGTTCGACCACATGAAGGAATTCTCAAAGGTTGCTGTGTCGTTCGCCGTCGAGCTCTCGCACAAGCAATAAGCTCGTCTGGCGCGTCTTTCTTTTTTTTTTTAAATAGTTGGATGGATGTATTTATTTGATGAATTGATGGAATAAAGTAGAAAACTAAAAAAAGCGTGATTTTGGCGTCTAGTACAGGTCATTGAGGAACGACGCAATGAGGCCGACGGTCTGTTTGTACATGCGCGAGTTGATGTAGTACGGTAGGTAGCCGTGGATCGCGCCCAGGACACGGAAAGCCACGACATCCACGCCCGCAGCCTGTAGCCGCTGAATATGCTTTTCGCCGGGCCCACGATACATGTCCGTCTCGGCCGTCAGCACCAGCGTCGGCGGCAGGCCCTTGAGCTGCTCATCCGTCGCATATTTGGTCGACACGCGCACGTCCTCGGGCATGTGCGGGTAATCTGGATAGTACAGCTTGGATGAAAAGTTCATCTGGTCCGCTTTGAAGCCAAAGTCGCCACGACCAAGCAGCGAGTAACTTTCGTCCTCGCTGCGATCGGTCGGATCATAGTCGGGGTACACGTGGAAAATGCCTTTGAGCACGTCGCCAAGCCCACGTTCCTTGAGCAAAACTTTTTTTTCAGAAAAAAAAACGGATGATGAGCTCCCTTTTCTATTTTCCATGACCACCATGCGCGTATTTTCGCTCCACTCACCTGCGATGGCGTTGGTCGCATTGCTGCCGGCGGAATCGCCGCCAATAGCGATCTTGTCTGCATCAATGTTCAGCGACTTGGCATGCTCGTGCACCCAAATGACAGCCTCAAGGCTCTCTTCTAGTGGCACGGGGTACTTGACCTCCGGCGTCAGCGTGTACTCCACGTACACCACAGCCATGTTCGACTTGACGGCCAGCTGCGCGTTAAAAAAAAAAAAAAAGCAAAATCGCGTCAGATGCGCACTCGCTCTCCTTGCATGAGCTTATTTTGCCTTACGTCCTTGACAAATCGCTCGTAATTCTTGAATTGGAAAAAGACATAGCCACCACCATGCCTGAAAATCACGATAAAAAATGTCAATTGGATGTTTTGAATCGGCATGCGTGGATTCTTACACGAAAACCGTCGCAGGGAGCACCTTGTTTTCCGTGCCAAGGGGGCGCACAATGTACAAAGAGATCTCATGGCCGGCCGCCTGGATCTTCTTCTCCTCCACGAGCGTTTCGGGGATCACACAGCCATGATTGGGGGGAATTGGGTGGCAAATTGCGCGGGCCGTTTCGGCATCCAGATTGCCCACGTCCACATTGTTGGCCGTGATGAAGCTGGTGAATCCGTCGATGACGGGCTTGTAGTCGGGATGGATCTTGGGAAAGTAGGACATTGTTTCTTGATTTTTTTTTAGAGAAAAAGTCGACAATGGCGCGTTCAATGCTGCTTTTTATACAAGAGTTCGTGATCCCAGAAAAAAGTGAGGCTGAAGCGGCCAGATCATTCCTTAAAGGCAAATGGCTTGCGCGTAATAGGTACACGTGATGTTCCATTAACCAGGGGCAAATGCTCACCTTGCAATTTAAAATCCTTTTCAAGAACTGGTCTCTTTTTTTCCTTGTTTGGAATGGCTTCTTTTCTCATTCTTCTTTACATGCAGGTGCACATCCATGCGCTCGGAACTCCCATCAGCGATCGATCCATGATACATGTCAATTGAAGAGAAAATCCAGGGCAGTGGGTCATGACGCGCTTTTTTTTTTTTTGGCTGAGTTTCCACAGCTACAGTGGGCCATTCCGATCAGTGTGTGACACCAACTTTCCGTGCATGGTATCCGACCAGTCCGTGATGCCCGGGGCTCCCACGCACGATGTCAGGGGTGGTCGGGGAGATGGGAAGCGACGAAAATTGGCCGGGTTGCACATTCGACGTGAATTTTCGAGTCATCCATCACGAATCCGCGTCTCTAAATCCGATGGACTGCGGCAGAGAAAAAATCGGTCACAAAAAGATCTCGCCAAACTCTAAAGCACGCGGCCACTACGGCACATGGCTCGTCAATGCGACGCTTGCCCTTGCCAGCGGCATGAACTCCAAGGCGACCCGAATTTCAAAGCCCGCCGCAGGTGCTGGGTTCGAGAAATTTCGCCCAGGTTCGGGCTTCGGGCTGTCTGGGAGTAAAAAAGCGCAAAAACGCGTGCCAACTTTCATTGTTCGCTCTTGTTCTTTTCTTTTTGAACTCCCTATGTTTGGTTGTATTGCTGCAGGACGCCTGGTAAGTCGCAAAAGAAAACAAAAACATTTCTGGCGCCTTGCTGACTTGCAGAAATGATTGTTTTTTTGTTTAGGTTCAAACGAATCTTCAGCAAGTTGACGTGAACAAGTACGTCTTTGAGCTGTCCGATGCCCAATCCATCAACCACCTAGTGGTGTTTCTCCTCGGCACGATCCCTTTTGAACCCGGCTACGCCGCGACCGTGCACCTGTTATGGCCAAACAAGGAGTGGCAGCTCTTGGGAGGGTAAAGTCAATAATGAGAGAGAACCTAAAAAGCGACTCGCTGCCTCGTGTGCTCGCGTGCTTCGTGTACCTTGATCCCGTGGTTGCTAAATTTCCTTTTTTTTTTTTTAATTTTGATAGGCTGTCAAACGAGAAACCGAGCGCGATTTTCAGGATCAACAGCAACAAGAGCCTTTCTTCAGGCACAATACCCGCTGGTGCAATGACGGCGACGCTGGGGATCTCCATTGAGCCCGTGGACGCCGTGCAGCAGCAGCTGTCGACGCTGAATGCGGGCTCGCTCGTCAAAGTGGCGCCATTGCAGCAAAAAATGAGCATGTCCGAGGTCGGCCAGATGGCGTCGCGCGTCATCGACAACCTTTTCAACTACGTCACCTCATTCGCCGTGCAGGACCTCCCTGTAAATGCCATTGCCCTCGCAGAAATCACCGATCGCGGCTACTTGCCCGTCAAGGCCTTCCAGACATGGTACAACAACCTCAGCCGAAAACTCGCCAATGACCCAAATTACCTGTCCTCCGACAAGTCCGCGTGAGCCATAACGTCATCTCTCCCTACCACAACCAAGGGCCCTGTATCATATAATTCGCCTCGTTTTCCTTTGTTTTTGCTTTTTACACATCATCCATACCTTGTCTTCGATTCAACTGCCGTACGCGCATAAAAATAAACGCAGATGCAAATATAGCTCAATGCAAAAAGGACGGACGTCTTCGTTTATGAGATTGAAAAAGCGCCTTGGTGGAGCTGGTGGAGACAAAAACACAAAAATTGGCATTTTGTGCACTAATTACCACCACTGTCTCTAGAACAGGCCTCTTAACTGACAGGGTCCTCGAAGGCGACAGCCATGTCGATCCGGTGGGACCTAAATTACAAGAGCGCGTCACGTCGGTGCGCCGTGCCATGAGCCCATGACGGGCGACAATGTCGATTCAATCTCCAATGCGAACAGATTGCATTTCTGTTGCATAAAACGCAATTTATAATGTATTATGATACTGTATTTTATGTTTCCTTCGAAATGTGGTCTCAAAACCAGAGATACATCTGACAGTCGGCCCAGAAAAATGACCAAATCGTCGTGTTTTTTCTGATTTTTACATATTGCGCAGTCAATCACCTCACTGCAACTCATGAAACGCTTACCAAACTATCGCGAAGCGCTTGGATGTGATTTTTTTGTCCATACCAACCTTGTCAGACAAGTCTTATCCCATACCAACACGCTCTAAACGTGTAAATACGAGTTTTCAGAGTCATTGCACACCAAGTCGCCGAGATCACTCCAAAACACAGGTGCTTTTACCGCTTTCGGGCGCTGATTTATTTAAGATGACTTACGCGTCGATACGTGGCACCCATGTCGCGTACGTTACAAAAATGAAAGAGACCTTACCCTTCTTTTGCCGAGTGCATATTCCGGATCTTGTTTATCGAGCCCTAAATTTGAGTTAGAGGATGATGAACTTAAAGCACCAAACGATCTCAAGTTTTTTCAAAGATCGGATCGCTCAGTCCCGAGGAATCGCATTTTCATTAAATTAGGGCCAAATTAACCCCATAAAGGGCTAACTCGCCGAGAACTCGACGCCATGTCCCCAAAACACAAGCGATTTTACCGCACTTGGCCGCTGATTCATTTGAGATGACTCGCGCGCTGACGCGTTCGGCCGTTGTCGCGTACGTTACGAGAATGGACAAAACCTTACCCCCATTTTGCCACGCGTGTCCTCCAGATCTTGTTCATCGAGACCTACATTTGAGCTAGAGGATGCTGGACACAAAACACCAACGATATCAGGTTTTTTCAGAGATCGGATCGCTTAATCCTATGGAACGGTAATTTCACGAAATCAGTGCCAAATCAACTCCGTGAAGGCTAACTCGCCGAGATCACTACGCGATGTTCCCAAACCACGAGCGCTTTCACCGCGCTTGCCCGCTGATTCATTTGACGTGACGCTCGTGTCGGGGCGCTCAGCCGTTGCCGCAGTACGAGACCAAATGATGGTGGTGTTACCCCCTTTACGCCTATGAAACTGGCGCTTTCTCAGAAACTTGCTCATCTGGTCCAAAATTTGGACCAGTTGATGATGAACCCAATTCTCCAACGGTGTTAATGTTTTTCGCAAATCGGATCGCTCAGTCTCGAGAAATGTCAAGATTCGTGATTGCTAGTGAAACCCCAGCGCCAAGCAATATTTGACGCGTTTCTCCTGATGAGCCTGACCATATGACACCAAATTTAGACACGTAGACACACGACTCAAAACTTCGATGATTCCGAGGTTTTTCGCGAATCGGACCATTCAGTCCTGAGAAAATGCATTTTTCATCATTTCAGGGCCAAAACAAGATCAAAACGACTCCTGAAAGCTAACTCGCCGAAAACTTGACGCGATATCTCCAAACCACAAGCGCTTTTACCGCGTTTGCCTGCCAATTCATTTGATATGGCTCTCGTGTTGGGGCGCTCAGCCGTTGCCGCTGTACGACACAAAATGGTGCTGATCGTACCTCATTTATGCCTATGAAATTGGTCCTTCTCGAAAACTTGCGCATCTGATCTCAAATTTAGACCAGTTAATGGTAGATACGATTCATCAACGGTGTTAATATTTTTCGCGAATTCGTATCGGATCATTCAGACTCGAGAAATCTCAAGGTTCGTGTTTGGTAGTGAAACCCCAGCACCAAACAACACGTACAGGCAGAGTTTTACGCGTCTTCTCCCCGATGAGGATGACTTCAGTCGTTCAGTGTACAGTATGGCGCCAAATTTAGACCAGTAGTGGTGATGTGATAGCTAAAATGATGGCGACCGTCCGACCCCCCTTGCAAAATCGTTAGAAAATCCCAATTTTTTAAAATCAACAGGGCCTGCTACCGTATCAAGCGCCCGCCTGAAGGACCTGAATCTCATTATTGCAATTTGTGCGCTTTTGCTACATGCTTCTAGTGTCAGGCCAAAAAAAAAAAAAAAAAAAAAGCGCGGCGTGCATCCGATCAAAAAAAAAAAAAATTGGGGGACAAGTTTCTGTTCAAATTCAAGGAGCGGCGTGCATCGAGCAATTTTATTTTTTTGTGTCTTTTTTCTCTTTATTTTGATTGAAATGGTTAAGCATCTTGACAATTAGGGGGACGAGTTCATGTTAAATCGAATCGTTAAAGAGAGACAAATTGAAATAAAAGAAAGGGGACAGAAAGAAAAAGGGAAAGAAGAGAAACAAAGCCCCGCCGTGCTCACTTTAAATTATTATACTGTAAAGGAACACCGCCTTTTATAATGGGCGGCACTTTTACGCCTTTTTTTTTGGCTGATTTGCCTAGCCATTCATAATCACATATCTCTATCTCGCAGTAAACGAACCCAGAGGCATACAGTCTACGGTATTCACAATGAACATGCCTAGCGACATGCAGCCCATTCGCAGGCTCAAAAAAAAGACAATATCGAGACAATACAGTAGACGCGCCAATCGCTATGGCACGCAAGAGCGCGTCCTTGGAGGATCTGCATCGACACATTCACTAGCAAAAGAAGTTCGAACGCGGTTTTTCACACTTCCAAGTTATCCCACAAACAACAACAACCTGTTCTTCGCGTCAATTCTGCCTGGATCTCTTTTTTTGAAGTGATCATCGATGGCCTCATACAGTATGCAGCAGCCCATGCTCTTTCTTATGAGCTGCGTTTTGAGCGAGGACCTGCGGCCAGTCTTTGTCGAGTTTGTCTTGTGGCGAAAATACAGTACGAAGTACCGGTAGATTGCATTTTACAGGAGAACCAGTCGATGAAGCCCGGGGGGTTTTATTGCATTTTCATCGGCAAATGGACGCATTCTTCTACCATATGGGTGAATGGCACGGCGATCCGAGGAACCAAGTTTTGCCAGGTTAAAATTCGTGACTGTACCCCTTGGAAAAAAAATCGATGGAAAATCGTCATTTTTGAAAATCGATGTGGCGCACCATCGAGTGCTTGCAGCTCCATGAAATTTTGGCATATGCATGAGCATTTGCTCTCTCTCTTTTCAGATAACAATACAGTAGTGCGTTTTTGTAAAATTCATTTCGCGGTACTGTAAAATCATGATTCGATCATCGCCAAACTTTGCCACTTGGCTTTTTCAGCGTCTCTCTTCTTTGAAAGAAAAATTAAAAAACCAGATGTTGATCGGGCCGTTTTCGTGGCATGCGCCGTTTTCAAGAATTGGCACAAAAAATCCATGGTCCATGGATGACTAACACAAATCATGAATCGATTGCCTCCCAACCTTTGCCCTTTGACTATTTATTTCGCCGCGCCTTATTCATTCAACAACACAACATGAAACCCCAAGATTGACTGGATCGATTTGCAGATACAGTAAATTGAAATCTCGACATTTTTACAAATGCAGAATTAAATGCCACAAATCATCATGGTTGAGTGGCCCAAAATACTGTATACACATACTGTAATGTTTTACCGATGCGACTCTTTGAAAAACCGTTCAAACCAGGAGTCGACCGAGTCATTCTGTGCAGATGAATCCAAAATTCTGACATTTCCACAAATCCGGCACGACGAGTCTCAAAATATTTTGTGAATCGCGATGAAACGGCACCGATTGAAGAAATACTGTAAAGAGACGCACTCGGGCGTCATTTCCTGATTGCTTGTTTGCTTGCCCGATGGATGAACTTTGCCCGCTTGCAAGCAACAGTCGATCAAACATTGGATCAATTTTCAAACTTGCTTTTCTCGACAACTGAAAAAATAACCAACGATGCTTTTAACGTGTCAAATGCTGCTGCTGAATCTCCACCGAGTGAAACAAGTTTCACGGCGATCTGATCAAAACTGGCGGAACAAATACACTTTTTCAACAAAAAATTCAATGACGATTTGCTCGACAACAGCTGTCTAGTCAACCTCCGATTTTTATTTTAGATTTAATAAAAAACAGGGGGGCAAAACATCTAATGGGATGACTTACAGGGCGCTAACTTGGGTTTTAATAACTTTTGCATCGGTCATTTCACCAGCTTGCAGCCCATTCTTCTTCTATACTGTAATAGCTCACAAAAACCTGCAAAAAAAATACAGTACTGTACTGTACAGCACAGTAAAAAAAATTCCATGCAATTTACGCACCTTAATTTGGAAATGTCAAACCTTAAATTATTGCAAAAAATCTTGACCAAAGTAGGCACTTTTCTCAGTCGATCGCCGTTCATGCGTCACTCTTTGCGCTTTTTTCTTAAGGTGGGGTGATCTGTCATTTTGTCTGCCAATAGCAAATTGTCAGAGTTGCCTGTTTGGGTTGCATTGATCACTCGGAGTTCGAAAAATTCCAAATTTTGCATTTCCTGAGATTGAAATGTGTGACCCCTGAATTTTTCAAAAGTGGTCGTAGCGCTTTGGGGGTTTAAGCTTTTTTGTTGCAAAAGTTGCGCTGAATTCGATGCAGCTATTTTTGAGCGGGGTCGACCATGCAGGTGGACAGATGAATGCAAAATAGTACAAATACCGGTAGGAGGTTTTTGACATTTTCGAGTCCAAAAAAATCTGGCGGGTCCGTCTTGAACACTGGGCTATACTGTAGTTTACACCGTAACGCAGGTTTCATTGGCTGGAGAGCAGCGTGTAAAAATTTTTCTGGAGGCACAGCATGCCGGGAAAGTCTGAAAAACACGCTCTTTGGAGTTTTAAATGTTTTAAATGCGTACGTTTTTATGCCATCATGTAGCGCGATACAGTATGCATGATACTTCAGGTATCGAAAGGATGATAGCGCGCGTCAATCAGTTTTTCTGTCCTACTGAGATCGAAACATGGATATCATAGATCAAAGCATCAAACGCTTTACTTGCGTGCAAAAATCCAAAACGGATCGAAATCGTGCTTGTGCGCATTTTCTCTGCTACTGTATCATAATTGTTTGCTGAGATAAGTCATTTCTCTCGAATGCTCCGCATTGTCAGTTATTCTACTGTAATATGATAAAATGATGTTGTATCGATTGCGAATGATGTGAAGAAACATGCAACCCCCAAAAAAAGATCGAAAAATGATCATTTGCAGAATAATTTTTGCATATCATTAGCCATTGCAGCAGAGTTTAGCTAGGAGCAGACAAAAAATCCGTACTTATGTCTGCCTCTTACGAGAGGAAGAAGTAGCACAGAATCACTTTTCATACCAAAAATGTAAAAATAGTCGAAAGTCTACTGTACGTATTTGGTCGCCATAGTGCTCATTACTGTATTTCAACAAAAAGCCGCGTGTCAATATGAGGCAAATTCATTGCTGATACAGTATGTCGCATATCATGTCATCATACAATGATACAGTATTATTACGCATTGTCGCCAATCCGCTCAAGGTTTTAACTTCTCAAAATGAAGCGGCACACCCAGAAAGCCATTTTTTAAGGGAATTGCCAAGCTGTTCTAATTTTCCTGTCGATAGCTGGAATGTGCTCAAAAGTAAGCATTGGTCGTCTACATAAGCGAGTGAAGGAGAGGTGTCATAGATCAGCTGAAAAAAATAAATACAGTAAATGACATGATGCGGACAAAAGGCGATGGTAGCGATAGCAGCAAGAGGTGGTTCAAACTCTCTCTCTTTTTTTTTTTTTTTTTTTTTTATGTGTTGTGTTCCTCAATCCCAACATGCAAGGGAGAGAGAGCGGGTATCTGATCCGCGTTGGTGGCACGATGATGTCAAAGGAGCGCGGGCCAATCTCGTTGTGTCGGCGTTGATCTCACGCCATCAGGGGACCTCCCTGTGTTGCCCAAAAAAGGCACACAGCGGCGGAGTCCAGGCGTGATCTTGGACGAGATAAAAAAAAAAAAAAAAGGTTCCACGGCTATCGTTCTTTTTTTCGTTTCTTTTTTCTGTGTTGTTCAACATGACATTTCAAAGGGACCACGCTTTCAAACGTCTCGACTATTATTATAATGTCATCAACATTGCCATTTTATCCAAGCAGAACGCTGCCAGTGGACTGATACCCGCGTCTGTTGCCATCACGGTAAACAATTTACTTTTTGCGGTGCGCAGGGGCCACACAAGCTTATCGTTGGCTCGTTTTTTTTTTTTTTTTTTTTTTGCTTTCTTTCTTTTTTTTCCATAGAGCCACGGCGACTATACGGATGCTTGGGTTCGGTAGGAAGAGAAAAAGAGAAATGAAAAAGACAGAAATTAATATCCTTATTTTCCTACAGCGACAATGTTTACTCCATTTACGCTGTGTATGGGCTTGCTCTTGCCTATCGACGCCTGGACGAGGACACGGGCCGCACCTGTAAGCAATTGTTCGCGGTCCAGCACTCGAAATGCTCACCTTTTTTATATAGTCGAATTGGAGCATGCTGTGGTCAAATTGATGCGCGGTCTGCTTTTTGCGATGATGCGTCAAGCACACAAGGTGGAAAAGTTCAAAAACACTCAACACGTCATGGACGCATTGCACGCCAAATACAAGACTGAAACAGGGGCCACTGTCGTTGGAGATGCAGATTGGGGTCACTTGCAGGTACAGCATCAGCCATGTGATCCCTTGACGACACGCGTTGTTCACTTTTTTTTTTTTTTCCTTTTGTGTAGATTGACGCGACGAGTCTGTTCCTTGTGGCTCTGGCCGACATGACGACTAGTGGATTGCAGATCATTTACACGCAAGATGAGGTTGATTTTATCCAGAATTTGGTGTTTTACATTGAGCGTATGTAGAAACAAGGGGGTTGAGACACACGACGTCATTGATCTGATTCTTATCAATTTTCATGCAGGTGCTTATCGCACGCCGGACTTTGGTATTTGGGAGCGCGGCGACAAGACCAACAATGGACAGCCTGAGCTCAATTCTTCCTCAATTGGTATGGCTGTCGCGGCCCTGCGAGCGATCAATGGCGTCAATCTTTTTGGCGCGCGCGGCGGGCCTCTCTCGGTAACACATGGGGGGAGGGAGGAGGACATCACGTGGGCGCGGGAACGCGGGTTGTAATGACGTCGTTTTTATTTTAAAAAAGGTGATTTATGTGCTGCCGGATGAGCTGACGCGCAATGCCACGACGCTCAAGAGCTTTTTGCCACGTGAATCCAACTCCAAGGAGATTGATGGGTCAGTCCTGTCGGTGATTGGGTTCCCCGCCTTTGCGGTGGACGATCCTGACTTGATTGAGCGCACGCGTGCGGAGGCCAAGGCCAAGCTGGAAGGTCGCTATGGCTGGAAACGCTTTTTGCGCGATGGTCATCAGACGGTGGTCGAGGACACGAGCCGCCTGCACTACAACCATAGCGAGCTCAAGATTTTTGAGAACATTGAGTCCGAATGGCCGCTCTTTTTCACGTATCTCTTGCTTGAGGGCCTGTTTGTGGGCGACGAGGAGCAAGTCAAGGAGTATCATCACAAGCTACGCAACGTCGTCATCGATTCGTGCCTTTGGGATCCCGCTCACCCCGCCGCCCCGCAGCCTGATCCCGCTGCGCCCGACAATGCGATTTTGCAGCCACATGACGATGATGAAAAGCTCCACTTGCCCCTTGTGCCAGAGTTGTACTATGTGCCATCGCACGCCATTGAGGCCGAGCGCGCGAATCCCAATTCCCAGGATCGCATTCCCAATGACAACACGCCGCTCGTCTGGGCTCTTTCCCTCTATTTGCTGGGCAATCTGATCAGTGAGGGTCTTTTGTCCCCCTCGGAGATGGACCCGCTCGGCCGCCGCTTCACTGTCAATGGGCGCAAGAAGGATACTCTAGTGCAAATTGTTCTGCTCGCGGAAGACGAGGAATTGCAAGAAGCCTTGGCCACCTATGGCCTCGAAACCCAGACCGTTGACGAAATCTCGGATCGTTTCACGGTTCTCCCGCCGCGCGCGCTTGCTGATGTCTACTATTCGCTTGGACGCAATACCAAGCTCGGATTGACTGGTCGTCCCAAGAGGTGAGCCCTAGGAAAAGAGAAAAAAAAAAAAGCAAAAAAAAAAAAAGCAAAAAAAAAAAAAGCAAAAAAAAAAAAAGCAAAAAAAAAAAATAAGAAGAAAAAAAATGTATGTGTGTGCTGACTCTGTCCCCCCTTTTTTTGAACGATAGACCTGTGGGTGTGCTCGGCACGTCGCGCTTGTACCGCATGGAGGGGCACGTGTTTGCATTTACTCCTCATTTTATGGACAATGAGACTTTTTACCTGAATGCTGATCCAGATCTCCTTGTGTCGAGCTTTGAGAGCGAATTGGCGTTTGCGCACGACAATTGGGTATTTGCTGGGCGGCCGACGATGACGGTGGTGTTGACCAAGGAGATGATCTTGGGCCATTCGCAACTTGCGACAAAGGACATTGCGGTGGACGCATCGTGCAAGAATTTGCTGAATTTCTTCATGAATCTGCGTTCTGGTATGTGCAATGGGATCCGCGTGCGTCTCTGCCGCCTCGTCGAGACATTGAACACGAGCAACATTGCGGCGCTCGACTTTTTGGTGGAAAAGGCGCGTGACGAATGGCAACACATTCTCAAGATGCATAAAAAGAAACAGTCGGCGGCTCGTCGTCTTGGTCTCAACGAATCTCAGACGCAGGCAAGCACGCCTGGCATTCCTGGTACGCCTGGCACGCCCAAGCGTCGCAGCTCCTTCCACGGACGCGCACTGGGCACGCCATTGGACAAATTGGACGACGAAGGCTATTTCCAGGAAGTTGTCCAAGCGCTCGAGAACATGGGCCACAATGCGAAAAAGACGCATTTCCGCCTAAAGGAGCATGCAGAGACCAGCACGCCCAATCGCTCGGCATCGCCCGTGTCATCCTCAGCGGAGGGTACACCCACCATCACCATGACGGCCAATATTACGTCGCCATCGTCAACGACAACGACAACGACCACCACTTCTTCGTCGCCCACGTCACTTGTTCAGCCACACATTGACACCACCGTGGCCATTCATGATCAACAGGACCACGTCTTGTCTCTCACCCTTGGCGATCGCTCGCAATTCATGTCGGCCATCGACAGCCTGCAACAATCCGTCAATCTGTACGATCAGGTCGATTTACTGCATTATCTCGTGTCATGCGAGCATTTGGACTATTATTTGAGCGATTTGGACGCCACATTGCGCCAGCTTCTCGAGGAGGTCTATCTAAAGGCCGTGCATCGACAGTATTGGTCCATTGCGCGCCAGGCGTCGGGTTTGCTTGGAAAAGGCGTGCCGTCGCTCACCATCAATATCATTGACTTGGTGCTTCGCCAAAAGCAGATTTCCGTCGGCTCCGGCCCGCTCGAATACTTGATTTCTAGCGCCGTCGGCCCCGACACCGTGGCCAAGATGATCCGCAAGCATTGCGCCGATGATGTGCGCGAAGGCCCCGTCGTGCAAGAAATCATTATTTACTTGGGCGGCTTCATCCGGTCGACACCCTCCATGTTTGATGGTATCTTGCGCCTGCGCACACACTACATCATCATTGCATTGCGCGAGGAAATCCGTCGCATCAACCACTGCGACGAGGAGGAGGCAATTGAGCATTTGATGCAACTTTCGCCTTTTGAATTGCAATCGCTCCTGGGCACTGTCCTGTCCGGCCCCAGCCTGATCCAAAAGAACGTCGACGTCCTTGTCCGCGACCACGCCGCCGGCCTGCTCACCGTCAACATGGCCATGGTCGCCCAGCGCTCGGCCGCAGCCGCAAATGGCATCGATGGTGTCGAAAAAGCGACCAATGGCGCCAATGACGACCTCAATTGCCCCCAGACCGCGATTCCCATGAATCGCGACGACAACAAGATTCTGATCCGCGGCCAATCGGCCGGGTTCCACGCCGGCAATTTCGCAAAGGTCGACATCAATGGCTATGTGATGTTTGCAAAGTCGCGCGGTGTGCACGTCTGGGCTGTCGACCGCCACGACAAGCTGATCATGGAGCACGCCTCGTTTGACACTCACATCTCCACACGCGAGAGCAACGATTTTGCCAAATTCGTTCAATCCCTCAAACCGGACATGATTGTCATCATTGCTGCCCGTGACGACTTTACCGAGCATCTCACACCGGACGCCATTGACGCACTGGCCTCCCTGGGTAGTCAGACCATTCGCGACGTTCAATATCGCGATTCGTTTGTTCTCATTGCCGAAAAAGGTCAGGAAAAAAAAAAGCTAAAAAAAAAGAGTTTGCAGGAAAAAAATCGCGTTCTCAACTGTTTGTTTTTTTTTTCTTCTTCTTCTCGATGCGCAGGCGACCCGTCGAATGCTGCCGAGATGCACAAGCATGCAATGGATGGTCCCACGGAGATGGTGCAACGTGAATTCACCTTTTTTGAGAGCAACGACGAGCAGGTGACGGAGCAAAATATCCACCGGTTGTTCCCAACGTCGCACGGTCGATGGTTCCGCCGCCGCATGAATGACGGCGCGCTCAATCGCGCCCCCAAAAACTTTTTCACGCGCACTTGGAAGGTGTTGGATCAATGCCATGGTTTGCTCATTGGCGACCACTATTTGCCGCGCGATCCCACGGTCCTTGATAAGACGCCGGGCGAATTCAGCTTTGCCTTGGCCGTCGAGAGCTTCCTGGGTTTCTTTGCCGACCCTGCACAGCGCCAGATCGCCGTGGAAATCCTGGTGCTCACGTACGAGATGCTGATGCAGCCCACACACAAGGGCAAAATGATCCAAGGCAATGTCGACGTGCCCGTCATCATGCAGGACGCGCAGCGTGCCTTTTGGAACACATGGGTTGACAAAAACAAGGCGGCGCTTGCCAAATCGCCGCAATTTGCCGAAAAGATGGATTATGACGCTCACCGCGAGCTTGCCAACCAGCTGTTTTACGATCTGCCCTTTGATGGATCCGAAAGCACGCAAACCTACTTGACCGCCAGCTTAGAACGCTTGCTAGTACCCAAGATTGCCTAGATTTTTTAAAATAAAAAATCCAATTTTTGTGTTCTTTTTTTTTTTTTTTTTTTTTGGCGGCATTTAGCACTAGAATCGCGCTTTTGCGCATGAATCGGAGCTTGGATTTGAAACGTCCTGGGGTGGCATGGAACATTTTAAAGCCGTGCTGTGCAAACTTTAATTCATTTTCCCTTTTTTTTTTACACCTCTTTTCTTTTTTTCTCACTCCCCCCCCCCTTGTACAAGCTTTGTTTATCCAAGAAACATGAGTGACATTTACAAGGTCAACCAAGAGGAGCACGAAGACAAGGTAAAGCGCAAAAGCGCCTAATTCACCCTGAGTTCACTTTTTTTTTTTTTTTTTTTTTGCGCAGTCGTTTGGTTTTCAGTTGGACACCGAGATCGAGGCCGAGCGCATACCTGCGCGTGAGCTCCCCGACGGCGTGCGGTATGTGGCGGACATGCGTCGCCAATCGCATGCGGGGTCTGTACATAGCACTGGAAGCGACAGGTTGGAAGACACGCGATGCAACATCCGTACGCGTGGGTATCTGCCCATTGAGAATTATGGCATCATCGGCAACCTGCGCACGGTGTGCTTGGTGGGCACGGATGGCTCCATTGACTTTTTCTGCTATCCAAAATTCGACAGTCCGTCGATTTTCGCTCGCATCTTGGACAAGGACAAGGGCGGCCACTTTTCCGTGTACCCGACCAAGCATACGAGCAACAAGCAGCAGTATCTGCCCAACAGCAATATTCTCACCACGCGCTTCATGTCCGACGAGGGTGTTTCCGAGATTGTCGATTACATGCACATTCCCGAAAAAGGCCAGCGTCTCTCGTCCAAGCCATTGCTCCCCTGGGTCATCCGCACCGTCAAGGTCATCCGAGGCACCGTCGACTTTGAGATGCAGTGCTACCCGGCCTTCAATTACGGCTTATCCAAGCACACGGCCGTTGTCGAGAAGAAAAAAGAAAATGCCCAAGGCGCACACCCAACGCAACAAGGAGGAACCGCCCCGGGCGGCCAAGGCAATGCGTACGATGCAATTGTCGATGGCACGCTCTTGCGCACGACGCGTATTTACGACGAAGATGACACGCTTTATCAATCATCGCCTCAACGCGTCATTTTTGATGTCGAGGACTCGGGCATACCTGATCGTCCACATCTAACCATGGATCTCCGCTTCCTGACAAAGTGCGGCGACTTTGAGTGTCCCTATATCAACTTGCGCCTCGACAAGGACGCCACTGAGCTTGGAATCAAGGGCCCCGGTATTGTTTCAGCCTTTACGCTGCAAGAGGGACAGGAAGTTACCTTCATCTTCCGCGAGGTGCCGCCCCCACCCAAGCCTGATGCGTCGTATCGTGAAAAAATCATGCTGAGCGCCTATGACCCACCCCTCACCGTCAGCCTCATGGATGCCATCTTCCGCCAAACCGCGAAATACTGGCATAGTTGGATCTCAATGAGCACGTACAAGGGTCGCTGGCGCGAACACGTTCTGCGCTCCGCTTTCACGCTAAAGCTGCTCACTTATGAACCGGTAACATGAAAAAATAACCGAAAAAATCGAAAAAAATGAGGAACGTCGCGCCAACTTTTTTTTTTTTGTGTTGTCACACAGACGGGGGCCGTGGTAGCAGCTCCCACATTTGGCTTGCCCGAAGGTAGACAAAAAGAAAAGGGGAAAGCAATTGCGAATTGGGGAAGACGGGGAAAGATCACCTGATTTTGAAACTTTTTCTCTATTTTCAGCGATTGGGGGTCCTCGCAATTGGGACTATCGCTATGTCTGGGTGCGCGACGCCTCATTCACTATCTATGCTTTCCTGCGCCTCGGTTTCACTGAGGAAGCCTCGCACTACATGAAGTTCATCAGTGACAGATGCAATGATTTGGTAAAATCGCACGAAAATTCGCGAGATCTTGTTGGCCACGTGACCCGCTGACGACCCCGATCGTGCTCGTTTTGTCCTCTTTTAGAATGAAGACGGGTCGCTGAACATCATGTACAGCATTGATGGCGTCAAGCGCCTCGAAGAATATGAGCTTGAGCATTGGGAGGGCTACAGATCGTCGCGCCCCGTGCGCGTCGGCAATGGCGCTTACGATCACTTGCAGCTGGACATTTATGGCGAGCTCATGGACGGGATCTACCTGTACAACAAGTATGGCGAGCCAATTGGCTATGACATGTGGCTCGCCGTGCGCAAATTGACCAATTACGTCGTGAATCACTGGAAGCAGCCCGACATGTCCATCTGGGAGGTCCGCTCTTCAAAGCAACGCTTCACTTACTCCATGGTCATGTGCTGGGTCGCTGTCGATCGAGGTAAATTCAAAAAGAAAAACGAAAAAAAAATAGAAAAGGAAAAACGCGACGCGACGCGACATGGCTCTTACGTTTTTTAAATAATGCACGACACGACGCGACATGACTCTTATTTTTTGTTTTCTTTTAGCGCTCCGTCTGTCAGAAAAGCGAATGTTCCCGTGCTCCGATCGCGATCTTTGGCTCAAAACGCGCGACGAGATCTATGAGACAATCCAGGCACATTGCTTCAATCAGGAGCTCCAAATGTACACGCAGAGCATAGAGACTCAGGACGCCGTGGATGCCAGCTGCTTGATCATGCCGCTCGTCTTTTTCTGTTCGCCCACGGACCCTCGTTTGCTCAGCACGATCCGTCGCATCTTGCTTCCCCCTGAAAAGGGTAAAAACTAGCATTTGTTCATTCCCGGGCTGACCGAGGCCCTCAATTGCTCACCCCTTGCGTGATTGGCTGACCGTTCTGTTTCCCCCCTTTTTTTTTGATTTTTAGGCGGCCTGGTGACGAATGATCTCGTGTTCCGCTACAATTTCTTGACGATTGATGACGGTGTGGGTGGAGAAGAAGGTGCATTCTCCATGTGCACCTTTTGGCTCGTTGAGGCCCTGGCACGCGCTGGAAAATATGACAAAAAGCTGCTGTTGCGCGCATCCATCATGTTTGAGCGCATGCTGGCCTATTCCAATCACGTCGGACTCTTCAGTGAAGAGGTGGCACGCAGCGGTGAGCTGCTTGGCAATTTCCCCCAGGCTTTCACTCACATTGCGTTCATCAGCTGTAAGAAATCAAAAAAAAAGAGAAAGAATATAGGAGATTAGGCGGGGGGGGGAAGAAACCCACGAGAGCGACCATTGGCAACTTTATGTACCCGACAATGCGCTCATTTCTTTTTTTATTTTTTTTTTTATTTTTTATGATGCAGCTGCGTACAATCTCAATCGTACCATTGACGACCGCTGAAACAAAAAGCCATTTCGAACCCTTTTTCATTTTCTTTTTAATTTATTGATTTTGTTGTGAAAGCGCAAGCTGGATAAAGAACGGCATTCTGGCACTAATTTAAATTGGATTGACTTTTCTCCTATTTCATTATTATATTGACGTGATGGGGGCGGTCATTGTGCCCATGCAACCCCCCTAATTTTAAGCCGAGCGCGGTCCCGTCCCTTTTGTCCTCATATCTGGGCTGTTTTCATCTGTTTCTTTCCCACCCATTCTTCTTCCTCAATTCACTACGGGGGGCACACAATGAAAACAATACAATTGTATCTTAATAGCAGGCATCGATTCGATCACTCGTACCCCTTTGGCGAGCATGATCAAGAAAAGGTGAGACAATGACCGCCGCCGCACTCTACAAAAAAAAGAAAGCAGGGCAAGCAGCCATTGGATGTCCGACACAGCGCGGCGCTGACGCGTGAATGATCCCGTTTTAATTTTTTTTTTTTTTTTTTTTTTTTTACGCTTTGCAGTGGGCCATTCACAACTTTCAGGCTGTGCTCGATGTGTTCCATTACAACATGGATGCGCAACCTCCACCTCAACGCCGGTGGGTGTGGAGTCTCGTTGTCGGCCTCTTTTGCGCCATTGAGGGCTTTTTGCTCTATTTTTTCCTTGCGTCCATCGAATCCACCAATTATGTGCTCATCCCGATCCTGGTGTACGTGACATTGTTTCTCTTTGTATGGAGATACAAGATTATGCGCAACAAGGTAAAATGAAAAAGGGTGTCGAACGGGGCATTGATGAGTGCGCAATAGTCGCATAAAAGGACAATACCATGGGACATACGCCCCCGCCCCCCCCAACTGCCCTTGCCCCAAGACCTCACCTCCCGCCCCCCTTTTCCCTTTCTTTTGCGCTCCCCGCGCTCTTTAGTTTGAGGCAACAGTGTACGATGTATGCGAGCGGTTCAATGCAACTGAAAATATTCGCGGGATTCAATATCGTTTCGTGTGCGAGCGGCCCCATTGGTCGCGCTTTTGGAAGGCAACACGTTATGTAAGAGGATAGAAAAGAATTGAGCGGGACACTTGCCAAGTTCATGCCGATTCACGTCCCTTGCAGCATGAATGGCCATGCGCCTGGCGGATGGCGCGTCCTAAAAAGGAGAGGAACTCACCACTCCTTTTTTTCTTGTTTTTTTCAGGTGCTTGAAATCGACGTCGATGATCGATTCCAAGCATTGACATTGCCATCATATAATCAAACACTGAATCAAAGCGATTACTACACAATCATTATCCCTGAGCCAGCGCGCGTGCGACTAGGTAGCGATCCGGCCGCTGCGCCGTATCATCCAACCAATGGCACAGAAAAGCCATCACTGTAGCAACATTATTTTCTCTCCTTTTGCCTGTGCGACGTCTCCCTCCCTTCCTCCTTGGCATCAACTCTCTCAATTGTCTCCTAAATACAATGTCTTCATAATAAAAGGGTGCTAAAAGAAAAGACAAAAACAGGGTCAAACAACGTGCACACAATTGATCCCAAAGATGATATCATTATCACGACTAAGAATGGAGAGAAGGCATACTTCTGGCCCATTGATGAAGATGAGCTTGAAAATATCAGAGAAGTCTTTGATGATAAAGACGAAGAAATCAAGATGAGTGGAACGTGGGTGACTATTCCTCAGCGCAATTGCCATAATTGTGCAAGAAAGAGGATTTCTTGGATTCCGTTTACACTGCTGATGTGGATGGTGTGCATTCCAAAGAATTCATGAAACGTGCTCTTCTTGCTGACAAACGCGAAAACAAAGCTCCTGATCGCTTTGTCAAGTGTGCGAAATGTAACAAGCAATCTTTGACCAAACGTGGACGGGCTGATGGATTTGACTGGAAAAGTCCAGAATGTCTTTGCCAGCCGGTCGTTCTTTATTTAGTACTCACTCTACCACAATTACCAGGTATTGTAGTTCACCTTTTAAAACGTGAGAGAACAGATACTCTTTGGCTAGAAGCTCCAGCCATCATTCGGGAATCGCAATAGTTTGTCTCGTTTCTTGATGGTTATGATATACGATTTGTCATTAGCATAGTTCATGCCACACACACCGCATTTGACTTCAGGTTCAAGATGCTTCGAAATATAAAGAGAAGCACACGAATCCATGAATATCGGTTGTAACTGTGTTTCGTGCATAGTGATCATCGCTATCTCATCAAATTTGGTCTTGATCAGCGAACAATTCGAGTTGTTTTCAGCCATGTGCTTCAACATGTCTGAAATGGTCAGTTCGCACCATGCGTCTTTGGTCAACAATACGTTTACCAACATCTCAATTTATGTGTTGGGCAACACGTTGGCCATGAAAAAAAAAAAAAGTCTTGAAACTGGGACCAGCGTTAAAAAGGGGGCAAAAGGCAACTTGCTATCCACGTGTGGCGTACTTTTGTCTCAATGCACACCTGAAAAAAATACCCGACAACCCACATTGACGTCATGTGGATACCCAAAAGTGAAAAATTTGCCTGTTAATGCGCCACCGCAACACAAGTACAAGACTTGGGGAAAGGGGACAGGAATCCAAGGCGTAGAAGCTTCCCTCGGGAACAGTGCGAGCCGGTAAAAATGCTGGCTGGTTGTCAGTAACAAACGAAAATAATTGAGAAAATCGCTTTGATCGCGAGTTTATCGATGGCCACCTTGACGCATCGCCCTTTTCGTTTCATAAAACACAGTGCCTTGCCTTTGTCAACAACTATGCCATTTTTATTTCAAACTCATTTGGGTGTATTTCCAGGGACAGATACATCACCGAGTATTTTGGCCTCAATTTTGCACGATACTACAAAAGTGTGCTAACCGAATGCCTTGAAAACCTGTTGTTATTTGAGCACTTGCCTTGGAATCTTTCTGTTTCAATTTTAGAATGATCTGGACAGGTTTCGCAAATGGACGCTCAAAAATAGTCATTTGGCTATATAATCTAAAGCAAGTCGCCAACCAGGCGCTGGAGCGCCCCGAAGCGCGTCTAAACATGAAACGACAAACACAAAACCTCGAAGGGAACGCAATTTGTAGCTGCCAAATGTCACCAGGGCACGCAACACGCAAATCAATTTTTTTTTTGTCGTGGGAAGCCTCCAAATCAAAAATCGAAAAATTAGTTCTCCCGAAATCGTCAAACTTGCACACACGATAAAGCACATGAAGAAACCACGAAAAAAAGCGAAAAAAGACTGGGTCGCGTCTGCTGGTTGACGACAATGAGCAATTTTATATTTAAATTCAACGGCGAGTTGGGGAAGAACGCGTCCTGAGAGCCGCGCCGACGCATCCATTAGCAAAACACACTCTAGTTAGATGTCATTGGCTAGGAACATGCGCGTGTGAGTCGACTTTTGTCGCGCTTTTTTACGCGTCGAAAATTCTCCATGATATTATAACCGTGTCAAATACTCTCAAAAACTTGCTTTTTTCATTGATTACTAATGTTCACGTATGCAACAAGCCATGCTCTTTCTGATGATGTGTATTCCTTGAAGATACATGTTCTTTTCGTCAAATTGACCTTGAGACGAAAATTGGACATCAAAAGCATTTTGCGCGAAAACCGGTCGATGCACCATGCTTTTATTGCCTTTTCATCGGTGAAAGAGGAGCGTTTACCATGTGTGTGAATGGAGTGGCAATATGAGGACACACATTTCGCTGTTTTCAAATCCACGACTATGCCCCTTGGAAATCCCGCTATTTCCAACAATTGCCCTTGCGCGCTAACCAGTGATTACAGGGCTACAAGAATGGGTACAATTGAATGAGAAACCCTAGAATTATGAGTTCAAAGGAAGAATTGTTCTTGTAGATGGTAAATTTTGTGGACAGGTGACCAAAATACAATTTATAGTACTCCAAGATTAATTTCTCGCCAAACTATTTATTTGGTCGCCATTTATAATGGATAGTATGTGAGCAAAAAGGTGTGAATCTCATGCAGAGAATCTGTAGCAAAAGCATGTCAAGCATCAAAAAGCAATACACCAAAGCGCCAAATTCCATCCATTTGGGAATTCTGACGCCCCAGTGATTCAATCCCATCAATTCCTTTGGCACTGAAATAAAGAGCCACATCTTGATTGACAACGCGTTCGCATGTTTTAAATTAAATATGTGTGCTGCGCAGCTGCACGGGCATTTTATTACATTTGAGGTACGTTGAGCGGCAATTTACCAAGGCTGGACAGCCGTGGCATTGAATGGGTACTTGGCAGGGTAGATGAACGTGCTGTTGCAATTAGTAGCATTGTTGTTGTAAGGTTGGGGCACAATTTGTTGCATCGTGATAGGACCCTGGCATGGCAAAAGAAAAAATAAAAATAAATTGGCGTGTGAGACCGCATGAAACGACCGATTGTGCAAGCATCATAAATAAGTAAATTGCTTACCTTGAAGTACAGATACATCCAGGCTTCCGTAAGCTTGTCGTTTTTGCATTGCAAATCAGGCATCATGCCAAATTCGTGCTTGATGATCTCTTGGACTTTTTTGGTGTTGTACTTGCGTCCAGGGACAACACCATGGCGCTTCAGGACCTTGTACAGATCATACTTTTCGTAAATCTGCACAGTCGCGTTGAAAAAGTTGATCATGCCTTCAATAGGATCCTTGTTCTTATAGCAGCTGGGCTTGAACGTGTCCATACACGTGCCATGCCTAGGAAATGGGGTTAGGGGGACGAATGATCTCTTTGCTTTAAGATAGAATTACTTGTTCCATTCATGACTCCTATAGACACAAAGCAAAAGTATCAGCGCTTTGCCCTAATTTTTTTGACTGATGTCTTACCAGAAGTTGTCGACGTTGCCCTGAGAGTTGGGCCACATGTTGTTCATGTCATGCATCAGCTTGAAGGCGCCGCGGGAGACCAAAATATCCGTGATGTTGGTGCGTTCACGCGAGGGATCGCAGAATTGAGGCTAAATGCGCCCGATTGAAACCAAACAGCGGTATTAGATTCCAATTGCGCGCTTCAATTGCTCTAATCTTACCCAGCCCTTGGTGCAGTAATCACTCCAGAGGCCGTGGATAGCTAAAGAGAGTAAAAAAACGCGAAAATGAGCGCGTGCTCACCAATGAGAGCACCATCGAGCTTACTGAATTTGTTCTCATACTGTAACAAGTACAAAAGATATATGAATTAGAACCATGCCGCGACTTGTTTCTCTCAAAAATCACTTACGCCAGCATTGGTGTCCCAGAGTTGGCTGGAAAAAAATAATAAATGTCAAAAAAGATGGCGCAATGTGAGCAATGGGCAAATTTGTGACACCGACGCCCCCTTTTTTTTCCTGTCAGCTGGATCACTCACGCAAGGACAAATTGGCCAGCGGTCTTTTCCACGCAGCACGAGTTGATGCTGGTGTCATTGGCCTTGGCAGTGCAGCTCTGCACAAAGTGGCTG
The DNA here is from genome assembly GCA_025201375.1 of Gongronella butleri. Classification (NCBI taxonomy): domain Eukaryota; kingdom Fungi; phylum Mucoromycota; class Mucoromycetes; order Mucorales; family Cunninghamellaceae; genus Gongronella; species Gongronella butleri. Next base: position 45,453 of record JAIWZP010000021.1, on the reverse strand, counting down.
GGCTTGCCGCACTCGGCAGCATACGTGGGAGGCAAGTAGCCCTTGGCAGCAACCAAGGAGCTGGCCATGGACAGCAAGGCACCAATAAAAATCACCTTCATGATGGTTGACGATAAATCTGAATAAAAAAACAAAAAAAAAAAAATCGAAATGAAGCGCGAACGTTGCCCCTTTTATCTTGAAGCCGGGAATCTCGGTTACACAAGCATTGTACTGTACTCCACAAAAAAAAGTGGATGCAGTCTTTTTTGGCAAGAGCTGCCATTTCCGATCCTCAATTTTCGAATGAAACAAATGAATTGACAGAGTCGCGCTTCCTATCTCACGTCGCTTTGACGAGAGTCGGGAATTGAGGTCGCTGGGAGCAATTGGAATGCGTGTTTCGTGAGTTGCCAGCCATTTAACCCCAAAGGTCAACATTCATTGACCATGAAACTTCGAACGGATTGTTTCATTCAAGTGTTCCAGGCCAATGCTGAGGACAAATGGCCATAACCCAGCAGGTATTTCTTGAATGTGTGTTTGAACTCAATCAAAAGGAAGCTTCGGTATAACAGATCTACATGCCAGCCAGTCAACGCTAATCTTGTCGAGTGCATGAAGAAATCCCGTGACTTTGATTGGGCTGAAGGATGCCTGTCCCTGGGCACTTGTGTAACGTTGCTACAATGATCTCGTTGCAACGTGCGTCGGGTATTTTCATCAAGCGTCAAGACCAAGAAAGAGCACCGCCTCGACAAGAGACCATGCTCAAAAATAAACATGGGGCGCTGTTCCAGGTAATCCAAATTGGAAGTTAGACCCTTTGTCTTAAATATTTGAGCACGTGCGCACACCGACGCGTCGCAACGTGGTAATCAGCAGCATTTTTGGCACTCTGATGCCAAGGCAATGGAGGAGACGCGCCGTTAAACTTCTTTTTTTCGTTTGCCATTGCTCAGATACGATATGCGGGATTTGGACTTGCCATTTCGTGGAGACAACCATGATTCTCTCGGCAATAGTCAACGAAGCAGCACTGAAAATTCATTCGGCGCGTCACTCTGTAAAAAAAAAAAAAAAAAAAAAAAAAAATAGCCGCTCCGCGTGCATTTGCATTAACTTTTTAAAAACTGGCCTTCCGAATCATGTCAAACTTGCCTGCAAGAAAACGCGCATGGAAACCCCTCGAAATGCTTCAGAAAAGTAGGCAATCCATCTGATTGCTGACGAGCAATGAGCAACACAGTAAAATATTTAGTTTGACAAGCGAACTGCTCCGCATTGACGCGCCATAGAGGGTCGCTGATGCGCCCATCAGCAAGATACGGTCAAGACGGATGTAATTGATGTGAACTAGGAAAGAATCCAATAACGGTAGAGAGAATTGCAACGAGTTGAAAATTAAAGGAAAACGGGTTGCCTTTGTTTTCGTTTTATTTCTGCTGGAGTGCAGTTTTTCCAATGATGACCAGCGCTGGTGTACGCGCCCAATCGTGAACTCGTGTGTTTGGGGGCCGCGCCCAAAGTTTTGATAGATTGACATGAAAGTAAAATGGAACACAATCTCGGTTGACCGCATTTCGAGACAAAATCATCAATACTGTATGAAAGATCCCTTTATTTTTTTTATTTATTTATTTATTTTTTTTTTTTTTGTCGTGATTGACTGGCGACTAGAACCTGTCTAGATGCGACCGGTTTCATCGATGGGTGGCCAAAACTCGCAGAGAAAATGCACTTTTCACCAAAATCTTTAATGGCAATTTGCTCGACAACAGTCTAGTCAACCCCTGATTTTTATCCCAGAATTACTTACAAACGGAAGGCCAAAGCATCAAATGGCACCACTTTTATGCGGTTTCTGAACACCGAGTTTGGGCGGTAAAATCCAAGGTCTGGCAGGTGTCCAAATCGAAAGTCGGAAATCAGGCTTACCAGAATCAACCCATTCTCACGCACAAGAGACAAGATGGATGCAAGCCATGAGAAGTGACAAAAAATGCGGGGGTCTCTCCGGTCGTTGTCGAGCAATGAGCAATTTTAACGAAAAATTCAAAGGCGAATAGCACCTGCAAAACGCGCTGCAGAGCCATGCCAAAACAACCATCGGCATGACACGCCCAGGGTGCATAAATATGCTGAGCGTAGCGAGTCGGTACGACGACTGTAGCGCGAAAAATCGCGCACACAAATTCGGTCCAACACATGGCTCGCCTTTGCGGACGTGTCAGCATTGCTAAAGCGCGTTTTTTCATAGATCACAGATACCCACGTACGCTCCAGAGCACGCTCTTTCCGTTGATGTGCATTTAAACGCGCTGCAGCAAGTCTCCGTCGAGATGGCATATGCGCGAGAAATCCATGTCAAATTGGTGTTTTTCGATTTTTTTCTCCAAACCCAGGCAACGAACCCCAAGTTTTTATTGCATTTCTGTAGGCAAACAGATACGATGTACCATGTGGTTAAATGGCGCGGTGATCTGAGGACCTAAAATTCATCGCTTGAAAATGGTCGACTGCACCCCTTGGAAAATCCGTGAAAAAATCATGGTTTTCCAAATCAACATGGTGCGCCGTCAAGTGATTGCAGCCCTTTGAAATTTTGCCATCTAGGCTTTTTGGTCATTCTCTTTTCAGAACTGTGGTAAAAATGGGGGGTCGATCTGGTCGTTGGCGAAAAGAATCAGCCTTTGTATATAAATTCACGTTTTCCGCAATGGCGCGCTAACTTGTGCCTCGATCGCACTGAATCTTGCACGTGCAGAAAGTTACGCGTTTGGGGGTCATTTTGTTCCCGCCCGACAACATTGATGCATGAACTTTGTACACTTGCGACGCGTGATCGAAGATTTCAGTCCCATTTTGCTCGGGAATGGACAGAGTAAACTCATTGCGTGCTGCTGTGACAAAAGGCGCATTATTCGATTCTTTGTCGAATGAGCTCAGTTTCACCGGCGTGCAATCAAAAATGAGCAAGAAATTCCTTTTTTTAAAATTTGTCTTTAATCACCATTTCCTCGCGAACCGTCAAGTCGACCCCCGATTTTTATTGCAGTTTTGCTTATAAAGTGAAAGTTGATGCATCCAATGACATGACTCTCGGAGGGCCTGTGTGTAGGGTGCCAAACGGATTTGAATTTTCGTCTAGGCTTGAGCCCCTCAAAGCGAGGGACCCTCCAGATCCATTTCGACCTGACCGACTTTTTTTTTTCCAAAATTCGAAAAAAAAAAATCATTTCACCACCAAAGACTCATCGCAGCACCACGAAACTTTGCCACGCGATGTTTTTGGCCACGCTCTTCTCAGAAAAAAATTAAAACTTAAAGGTCAATCAGGGGTTTGTCCAGGGCCTTGACATTGCTCAAATTTTAGCTGTAGCGAACCTTGCAAAAATCATTTCGCGGCAAAATCATTCTTCGATGGCCATCAAACTTTGACACATGTATTTTGACGTCCCCCTTTACCAGGAAAAATAAAAAATCCGAGGTCGATCATGTACAGATTTTCTCGTCGGACGCTTATTGAGATAACTGACTGATTTTTTTTTCTTCAAACGAACACAAGAGACAAGGCACGCGTCACGCTTGCAGCAGCACGTTCACCAAATTTGTGAGGTAAAGTATAGGACATGTGCCTGGCAAATACCAAGACTTCAAGAAATTCATGTTGTGTCGAAACGTCGATCAGAAAATCTTCACGTTCCAGCATCCGCCGTCGGCGGTCGTCCACGCGTCCATGTACCGGTAGGCTAAATCATCCATTCACCCTTGTTGCAGCTTGTCTTTTATGCTGCAATCATAAAAAAAATAGCAAAAAAAGCTTGCATAAATGAAAGAGCACTCAAATGGGCGTTCTGTGTGCAGACGTTCGCAACATGAGTCACGAGTGAAAAGGTGTAAAATCATGTCAAATATTTGACACCATCAGACCAACGTGCGTGCAAAAAGGGGGAATTCAGGTGGCGACCCAAATTGGCAGGTGACGCACGGCGCCTGAAAAAAAAATAAATAGGCGGACAATGGCGCACTCCGCGCCCTTTCTTTCTCCTTTTCCTTTGTTGATCACTTTTTGGAGTCTCTCGCGTTTTCGTCATGCCACGTTGTAAGTACGAACGAGGATTCTTTGGCGCGTACATTGACGACATGTGCAATTCGCGCAGACAAGGGGACGCGTGAATGGAGAGAGACTCACCAGGAGGTTTTTTTTTGTCATTTTCTATTATTGTTGTTGTGTTTTTTTTTTTTTTTTTTTTTTTTGTCATAATCAGCTGGCCGTTCCACTCGACGAAGCTCACGCGTGTCAGAGAAGCAGTCTGTCAACTATTATCCACCTTTTGAGCTCGATGAACAGGAAGGAAGAGGCAGATCCCGCAAACGCACGCCTGTGGAAGAGCCATTGGAGTTGCCTGCCAAGCGCCGCAGAGAGCAGCGCACCCAAAGGCCATCGGTCGAGCCGACCGAACACGAGGTTGACGGCGAGACACAGCCAGAGCCATCGCTACCGGCCAAATCGCACAAATCCAAGTACCTCCGCAAAATGGAGGCCAAAAAGCTGGCTCAGCAGCAGCAAGAAGCTCAGCAAGAGGAACAGCAACAAGAAGAACAAGAAGAAAGTGAGGTCGACGAGGCCGGTGAAAAGAAAGTGAACGAGCATGGCGAACTATTAGAAGGTAAAAAACGCCAATTGAAAGGAAAATGCTTTTTTTAACACAATTGCGTCTTTTTTTCCCCTAATCTAGGGCGCGAGTATAAGGTGTCAACGTTCAAATTGCCGACGCGTGGTGAGTTGGTGCTCATGCTCGCGATGGACCCCGCCAAATTGCTTGGATTCCGCGATAGCAACGTGTTTTTCAACAAGAATCGGGCGCTGCACCGCGTGCGTCTGACAGACAGTGAAAAAGAGGTACTTGTGAATCGCGGCATGGTGATTCCCTGGTTCAAGCACCGAGAGGTGGCTGTTGTCACGGCGAGATCGGTTTTCAAGAAATTCGGGTCCAAAATTGTGAAAAAGGGCCGCCGGTGCCGCGATGATTACTTTGAAGCGCGTGCGCGTGCCGAGGGGTTCTCGGGTGAAGCACCACCAGCTTTTGAAAAGAAGACGGAGCTAATGCACTTGACGGGTGACCTGCATCTGGATGGACACTATCACGACGAGGCTTCCGGTAGGGTCCCTGTCCTCTTTTCGCCAGCCATCCTGGCCAAGGCGTCCGCCAAGGTGACCAACGAGCTGCCCACACCGCCAAGCACGCCGGCCGTCAAGGACCAATCCGATATTTTGATCCACCAATGGGCCCAGCAATGCGCGCGCCAGGTTCACGTCCTCAATGCCCAGCTGCACACCTGCCGACATCGCCAGCCCGTCTTTTACGACGTCCATACCAACATCCACCAGGTCGGCAGTGCCTTACAACCCTCGCAAAACCCTCAAATCACTCCCGCCAAGGACGGCAAGCCAGCCATCCATTTCGATGATCACCATACCTCACCAGCAACGTCCACTGCACCATTTGTCCTTGATTTGGCGGACCCTGTCATTGATCAAATCATGCAATTCATCCCAAATGAGCTGCGCGACGCGACTCGCGCCCTTTTATCACGACCATCCCTTCCACAGTCGGACAATGATGACGACCGCTACCCGCTGGCGGTGCAGAATGATCAATTCCAAGGATCATTCCCAATGTAAAGAGCAAAAACCAAGAATTCAAAGGGGCATCCAAAGTTAACTCGATTTTTTTTTTTTGTATTGTAGCAACCCAACACGCTTTGGCTTTGCGACACCAAAAATGGACAGCTTGCCAACATGGATTCGCAAGGGCCAATCGGCCGTGGCGCAGCAATTCTATTTGAATCAGCTGTATGAGTTTGTTGGTCAGCAGCGCAAGCGCAATATCCCCATGCCACAGGCAATCCTCCCGCCAATGAACGGCAGCCCCACATCTGCCTCGCCTCGCGAGTCATCAGCAACAACAGCGAAGCGTCAAGGCGCGCAGACGAATGGCACGGATACCACGCACAAGCAAAAGAAGGTCAGAGTCGTGACACCCGCCAAATGCTTTGATTGCAAGCAGCTGGTGGCTCCGAAGACGACCGACGAGCATGGGGTGCCTTTGTGCGATCCATTTTTCATGGTGGCGTGCAGCAATTGCCATTTGGAATACCACCCGGTATGTGCGCATTTGACGACGCCCAAACAACTCGCCGCCGTCGATTCGTACCCTTGGTATTGCCCCGAGTGCAAATTCTGCTGCATCTGCCAGTCCACAGGCGACGAAACCAAGCTGATGATGTGCGATGGCTGCGATAGAGGCTGGCACACCGACTGGTAAAATCGGCAAATTTCATCTTTTCTTGCTTGATCCTCATTTTTTTTTTTTTCGTAGTTGTACACCTCCCGTAACCGACATCCCTGAAGGTAAAAAAAAAAAAAAAAAAAAAAAAAAGGGCTGCACATCCATTCAAAAGATCGCTGGAACAATCTTTCTCACTCACGTTTTTTTTATTTTTCTATGGCAGGTCAATGGCTTTGCCCTGTTTGCGCGATTTGCCATAGTTGTGCGAGCATTGACGTGACTGGCCGCGCTGACAAGTCCAAGGAATTCACGCACGCCGTCGCGCCTGCCAATGCCAAGAACGAGTACCCCGTCTATCTGGCCACCTATTGCCGGCCGTGTTACAGACATTTTGAAGAAGACCGCTTTTGCCCCGTGTGCTTGCGCTCGTATTCGGACAGTGAAGACATCTCGGAGGACGACAAGGAAATGGTCACGTGCGACAAGTGCGACCGCTGGATCCACACGCGATGCGACCAGGCAATGACCCCTGAGCGCTACAACCAGATTTGCGACGACGACAATGCCAAATACACGTGCCCACTTTGCTCTGGCGACTACCGCGTCCATGATCCAAACGACAGCTTGTCTGTCCTTGCCATGAGCGGCATTGGCGGCCCTCGTGGCCGTGTCGTCGGCGATGTTGGTGGAAAAGTAAAGAAAAAACATGAAAAATGAAGAAAAAAATTGGAAAATTGGAAAATTGGAAAAGCTCACGTGTTTTAATTCCTAGGTGCGTACGCGTGGCATTACCGAGTACAAGAATTTCAAGGTTGGCGTGCCAGAAATCATGTCTGGTGGCTCTGCACAGCCGCCTCGCGCATTTAATATGTAAATATCTCTTTCAAAGCTCATACAGTATAGCACTCGACTCTTTTATTTTTGGCTTGCTTTGTCTTGCTTGGCTTTCAATCAGGCCGCTCGAAAATAAAAAATAAAAAAAAAGGATGCTCAGGGCTCACGTGGAACAATGGGCGGAATTTGCAAAAAAAAAAAAAAAAAAAAAAGTGGCCAGCAGCTGATCTTCAATTGTTGCGTTTCTCTTTCTTGCTCTCGTATCAGTTTCTCTCTTTTCTTTTCTTTTTTTCTTTTTTGTACCTTGTTGTCATGGAGTCGAGTCACTTTTCGCAGCCTTTGATACGTGGGCTGACTGACAAGATATACGATAGGCGCAAGGCCGCCGCGCTGGATATTGAAAAGTAGGTACCTGGAGCTCCTGGGCCCATGTGAAAAAAAAGGGGCAAGATGGATAAGGCGACTGACCCTTTTCTTGGGACCTGTTTCTAGACTTGTGCGCGAGAGCGAGAACGCGCCGGAGCGTATCACGGAAATCATCGATGCGCTTGTGCAAGATTTTGTCTATTCCAACAACTCAAATGCGCGCTATGGTGGCCTAATTGGCTTGGCAGCGACCGCTATTGCACTGGGACCGGTAAGAATGACGTTTTGCGTGTGAACCTTGGAAACAATTGAGGAGGTCCCCCCTTTTTTTCTTTTTTTTGCTGATCTTCTTCTTGGGTCCTCGCTCTAGTCTGTCGCTGGCTATCTCGACCGCATTGTCCCACCCATCTTGTCATGTTTCAGCAATCAGGATCAAAAGGTCCGTTATTATGCTTGTGAAAGTATGTACAATATCGCCAAAGTCGCCAAAGGGGAGGTTTTGCGCTTCTTCAACAGCGTCTTTGATGCCCTTTGCAAGGTAAATTCTCAAGAAAAGAGAGATAAGAAAAGGGGAGGAGGAGGATGGGAAAATGCTTGAGCTCCTATGAACACAACTTGCATTTTCTTGTTCCTTTTTTTTTTTTTATCAGCTTTCGGCCGATTCCGAGGTGACAGTCAAGAGTGGCGCGGAACTCCTTGACAGGCTGATCAAGGACATTGTGTCTGAGCTGTCGACAAAGTACATCAGCGCTTACCAAGAGCCATTGAACCCGGTGGACGAGATTGAGAGCAAGGAATTGCCTGCGCCCGCGTCTCTGCCGCGCAACACCGCGTTTTCGCTGCCTCGTTTCATCCCGCTGCTGAGCCAGCGCATCTATGTGCGGAACTCCAATGCGCGACAATACTTGGTGTCGTGGATCTCGGTGCTCGACTCGATCCCGGACTTGGAATTGGTCTCATTTTTGCCCGAATTCCTGGATGGTCTGATCCAATGCCTCAGCGACCCGAGCGATGATGTGCGCAAGGCTGCCAGCGATCAATTGAAGGCGTTTTTGCACGAGATTTACCAGGCGGCCAAGGCCGTCGACACACAAAAGCAATTGGACGAGCAAGAGCATGAGGGCCAAGGCAAAGGCACGTATATTCCTGGCCAGGGCATTGTTGTACAATACGCGCGGCTCGTCGCCATCCTCGTGCCGCATCTGTCGTCGACCGATGAAGAAATCCAGCGCACCGCTCTCGAATGGATCAACGCATTCACATCCATTGCGCAAGATGTCATCATCCAATTCACGCCGGATATCATCAAGGCCCTTTTGCCGTCGCTTGCCCATCCCGTTGCAGATATTCACGACATTGCCGCGACAACCAATCAAAATTTGCAAAAGCTCGTTTTAGAAGCGCCATTGCTGCCTGTGGCGCCCGCCGCCGCTGTGCCTGCCATCATTGCGTCTGCGTCGCCTACAGACGCCAACATCAACAACACATCCACCACTACTTCCGTCACTTCGACCGCATCTGCATTGAACGATCACGATGACACAAGCCCCGCACCCAAATCACTCAGCAACACCTCCGCCATGCCAAACGTCATCAATGCCCCCGTCGCTACCGCACCCGCAGTCAATGATTTCCACGCCGAACAGCTTGAATCACCCGATCCATTCGACTATCAGGCCACGCTCGCCAATTTGCGCCTTCAATTCCTCAACGAGCATGAAGAAACGCGTGTCGCCGGCCTCGAATGGCTCCTCATGCTGCATAAAAAGGCGCCGCACAAGGTAATACGAAATGGAATGAGCAATTGGGTCGCGTGTTGACGCGTTTTTCTATTATTTTTTTTTTTTTTTTGCGCTGCTAGATTCTTGTTTCGGACGACGGCACGTTCCCTGCATTGCTCAAGACATTGTCGGATTCGTCAGAGGAGGTGGTGCGCCGTGATTTGCAGCTGCTTGCCCAGATCTCCATGTATTCGGATGACGAGTATTTCCGCCAATTCATGACCAATCTGCTGCTCTTGTTCAGCACTGACAGACGGCTATTAGAGACAAGAGGCAGCCTGATCATCCGCCAATTGTGTTTATCTCTGGATCCAGAGCGCATCTATTGCACCATGGCAGACATCTTGGAGTCAGACGAGGTAAAAAAAAAAAAAAAAAAAAAAAAAAAGAAGAAAAAGAAAAAGAAAAAATGCCATTACGTGTGCATCCAAAGTATTGAGTCTTTTTTTATTTGATTTTCATCGGCGGTTAGGACCTTGAGTTTGCCAGCATCATGGTGCAGAACCTGAACATCATCCTAATCACGTCGTCAGAGCTTGCGGACCTGCGCAAACGCCTACGCAATTTGGACCACAAGGATGGTCAGCGCCTGTTCATCACTTTGTACAAATCTTGGTGCCACAATGCAGTCGCCACTTTCTCGCTGTGCTTGTTGGCCCAGACCTATGAGCACGCCGCGTCCATGCTTCCTGTCTGGTAAGGAAAAATAGAAAAATAGAGAAAAACAAATAGAAAATCTATACATTGCGACGCGCGACTGATCTACTTTTGTCCCTCAATTGTAGTGCTGAGCTGGAAATCACGGTCAACATGCTCATTCAGATTGACAAGCTGGTGCAATTGCTGGAATCGCCAGTGTTTACCTGTATGTGACGCAAAAAAAAAAAAAAAAAGCGATGCCATCGCCCCTGAATTTGCTGACACGCGCGTAATTCGCTTTTTTTTTTCACGCAGATCTTCGCCTGCAGCTGCTGGAGCCTGAACGATACCCCTATCTTTATAAGTGCATGTACGGCATTTTGATGCTTTTGCCTCAATCCAGCGCCTACTCGACACTGCGCAATCGACTCAGCAGCGTGTCCTCGCTAGGCTACCTGAATACAATGGCCAAGAGGTAAGGCGGCACTGATGTGGGGCAAAACATGAGACCAATTGGCTCATGCAACCGCGTTTGTCGCCCATTTTGCAATTATTTTTTTTTAGTCCTACAGGAAACGAATCTGTCCCCAAGCGCACCAGCGGCAAGAACACCAAGGCCGAGGACGCGATCAAGTTCCAAGAGCTGTTGCAACACTTCAAGGCCGTCCAAGTACGACATGAACGCCAAAGGCGGCAGAGTAAGAAGCAAAACCCACACCTCAATCCTTTTTTTTTAACCCGTCATGAAAAGGAATGCGCGAACAATGCAATTACTCATGGTGATTTTCTATTCTACTTCCTTAGCCTTACAAAACCTGTCCAAAATCAACACGGCGAACCGCGGCAGGCGACCAAGAATGACTTATGGTAAGTGCACGGTGCCAATTCGCGTCACCAAGGGACCGGGCTCACCTTTTCTCTCATTTACGTACTTATCAGGCAGCGCAAGCGGTGGCACCAATGGATCCCAGGCATGCAACGTCAGCCGTGATGACATGAGTTCTGGAAATATCAAGTCGCGCTCCACCACATTGAATGATGGCAGATACCCTGCAGGCATCAATGTCTCCCGCAGCGGCACAAACCCAACGCCTGCGTCAAATGCTGCGTCTACACACGCGTCATCTAGAGTTAGCCGGCAAAAGCCTTTGAAAAAATGAAATAAACCAGGCAAATTGCTTTTTTTGAATCCAGTGCACGTGACTTTTTTGCTGCCAGCCCAGAGAAGACATTTAACAGCCTGTAGCTCGGAAGCCAGGCACGATGAGCACCTCAAGTTTGCTCAAATAGTGTTTTCTATCAAAGACGCTTCGATTCATATGATTTTTGTAGAAATTGTGGACATTTGGTTTTTGAGCACGACAAGGACCATGGCGACTCAATTGTAGGAACGAGAGGCAGGTCCGTCAGATTATTTTCCTCGACGACATTCTCTACAACTCCTCTTTTCACCTAGAATTGGTCTGCACAAAAAAAACCACCCCAAAACCTGTTGGTAGGGCAATTTTCCCGTGGCAGTCTTTTTTTTTGCCTGCCGCAGTCGGCCCTTGTTGCCCGCCAATTTTTGTGCTCCAGCATATTTCACGCCTTTGCGCGGTCACCATTGGCATTTCACTCCTTGATGCTTCAAAAGTTACATCGAAAATGGGTAAATCGAAAGATTTCTCAAGTGTTACGGCTGTTTTCTCGTGCCAACCTAACAAGCAAAAGATAAAAAGAGGCGTATGTCGCGTCAAATTTTTGTGGACGTGCTCATGAGCTGGCCCGTCAGGTGAGGAGAGTCGGATTTGTCTGCAAATTGCACATTATAATGCTCAAAAAACGAATTTCCTTGCCTCTCGCTGAGGCATTGTGAGTATTATCGGCCACGTGTCCCACAGGAAGCACGCCATAGATATCTTACACAGCACTTGCTGACAAATGAATGTGACGTGCTAAAAAAGGAAAAAAAAAAGAGAGAAGCGCGCGAAAGGTATGCGAGCAATGGAAACTCTGTGAGTGCGTCTCAATGGCTTGCTTTGCAACAATGATCGTCCCCATGTGGATCAATTGCCCTCTTCTTCTCTCTCAATTTGTATCTGTTAGCGTTCTTTGAAGCTTTTGCAAAATTTTATTTATTAAAACGGCAATTTACACGATCTTTGGCTCTTGAACGCGTGCCTCTTCCCACAGAGTGGCGCCATTGCATGCGCAGACCTTCTTCATGTTCTCAAAGGCGCCTGCGCTTCGAGCAATGATACCTGACAGGACGCCTGAGCCGCTGTTTCCGTCTGTCTTTGAGGTTCCGGTGCTTGACTTGCCCAGATCATCTGCACGCTCCTTGATGACCATGCTGCGGCCAATGATATCCCAGACCTTGATACGGTCGCTCTCGACGACGAGGTCGCCCCAGCCATTGGCATCGACGTCAACGTTGCCAAGGTCGCCGACGTGACCATGCTCTTCATCGCCATGGTCAACGCCCGTGGGATTGAAGTGATCGCCCGTGGACAACCATCCACGCGAGATGTCGCCACACTCGTGGATATGCACGCCGTGTTTGCCTGGTGTCAGACCTTGCACGGTCAAATCGATCAAACACGTGTCTTGGTCGATTTGCACAAAGCGCGCAAGGCCATTGGTGCCCGTGGGCGGCTGCTTGGACGCGTCGTCGCCATAAACGTCAAAGATGCATACAGCAGCGCCACTATGTCCTTGCTGCTCGTCCGCAACCCCTTGACCACGCACAACAACCATACGGCCTGTGTCCTTTAGCGTCCGCGCCAATCGCGATGGCGGAGCTGAACAAAAAAAAAAAAAAAAAGTGAGTTTTGACGCACCTCCAGAGGACCGTCTCTTGGTCGACGCCGGCTCAAACGAGAACTCGCTTCTCTATCCACCCACGCGCCCCTTGGACTTGCCTGTGCCTTCAATAACCACACTCTGGTTGGCAAGGTCGATATTAAAGTGCGTGATGTCGGGGTAGTCCTTGAGCACTTTGGTGATATCGTCGACGCAGCTTTGGCACGTCATGTCCACTGCAAATTCGGTCTAAAAACAAAGCAAGTCCGGCAACCTTAAGTATAGAGCCCGTACACGTTATTAGGGCGTATTTAAAGCGCAGTACACCTTACTTTGAATTGTTTTTTCAATATTGACGGCATAGTAAGCAAAAATAGGTATGAAGAAGAAAGACAAAGTGAAAAAAGTGGATACAGGGCGCTATTTTATACTTTGAGCTTCCGCTGACAAAGCAAAACTCTGAGCCATTTCATTTGCTCCCTGGGCGCCGAAACAACGCCCTGCCAAACTCACGTGGCACCGACTTGTTTCATCAGCGGCGCAATGTACACGCAAATGTTGTCGAATTTTGTATTTTTTTGTACAACAGTTCCATTGAATGGAGTGAGTGGTTGTACATCACTCTTCGAATACTGACGCAATTAACACGAAGCGTGAGCACATATATTCAGGAGCAACATATTTTTTCGCACTTTATTTTATCACATCAAACAAGTTAAATAAAATCACACACGCAGACCTACTTTACGCGAATAATACTGAAGAAGCGCAAATATGGCATACTCTTGTTGAGCTGATACCAAAATTATGCAAACAGGGTAAAACGCGTCTTATCTCGGCGAAGACACGCATCAAAAATTCCAAATTCAAATCGCACACAGACGGTCACCAGAGACGCTAGAGTTATCGAGGAAACGCAAGGACGACGCGCTGTTGTTGAGCCAATGCCAAATTTATGCAATTGGTGAAATGTGTCGTTTCTCAACGACAAAGCGCGTCAGAGTCTCCAAATAAAGACCACGCACGAGTCGAAACGAGAGACACGCTCAATGCTTTTTTTCTGTAGAGACAGATCAGTCAATTGAGATTTGGTTAACCTAACAATTTGCGTGCCCCATACTGCACCACCCGTCTGCATGCACCTCAATTCCACTATGTGCGTGCTCAATTTGCTTTGCTCGCAGAAGAAAATTGGTTGCGTGCAGAAAAAATCAGGCTGTACGTCTACTTACTGGACAAATCCGATGAAAAAAAAGACCGCGCGACAAAAAGGCCAGTGAGTTCACCGCGCAATTGAAAGGACGTGTTTTACGGAACCTGAAAAAAAAGAGAGCGTTATATCAGTGATAATTACAGAACGCACCACAGGCTCGTGTCCTTTCGCTGTTGTTGCTGTTTTTTATGGTTTACCAAGGGTTATAATGATTGAAAGCCATTGGTGATTATGCCTTCATATGCTCTTTTTTTTTTTATTGTTTACAAAGTACAAATGTAAATTGACGCGTCTAGAGATGCATTGCGCAGCCTTCTCTTTCTTTCTGAAAAATAAAATAAAAGCGTGTCGCAAGTAATTATTTATTGTCTTTAGCGGTCAATTGGACAAAGTGAACAAGGATAGCAATTGGAATAGCGACGTGCTTACAACTTGGCGGGTTGTTCGACCTGAGGGGCGGCCTCCTCCTTGGCGACCTGCTCCTTCGCGGCCTCCTGAGGGGCAGCATCCTCTTTCTGGGCTTCCTCATCGACGGCCTTGATACCGCCGCTGACGGTAGGGTAGGGAGTCTGGGGACCAGGGGACATGCGCTGGCGCTTTTCGATAAAGTCACGCAAGCACTTGGTTTGGGCATTGAGCTTCTCAAGCACGCTTTGTTGTTGATTGAAAGCCAATGGCCAAAGGATCTCGGCGGCGGTGGTTTGCAAGCCTTCACCATGGCATTGCACAGGTGCCTCATATAGGCGCTGCTGATCCTCAGTGCAGTGGAGACCGTTCATGAGGGGGTTTGTCATGAGGATCATGAGATCTTGCATCGACTTGGTAATCATCATGCAGCTCTTGGCAAACGCGGCGGGCCACAGCGCATTGTTGAGAACTCCACCAAGGTCAAACTTGTCAAGTTCCGTCTTATCAACAGCGTCATTATTAACTTCATTGTTCAACGCAAGCGCGGGCGCAACCAAAGCAGCAATAGCCAAGAATCTCATGATAATGCTTAGAAATATGATAAAGTATAAATTCTTCGCCGTGCACCTTGTTTCTTAAATACGAGATCCAATGTCCCCTCAGGGACAAGGATTGCTGGGTAGATTGCGACTTGCTGGGAATGTTAATGACGTCTTTTTTTCTCCGATGCATCGATAGTGCATGCCAGTTGTCAAAATGTCACTCAGGAAAAATATAACTATTCTGCAGGAGATATTAAAAACGGAATAGTAGAGTAATAAATAAGAAGAACAATAGTACACGTAAAGGAGAGGTGAAGCGCGTTGCACACTTGGCGGCCACCGTCTCCGGATGCCCAATGGGCCTGGAGATACTTGACGCTCTTGGACATGTCATTATCATTGCTGGCCAAAGGGTATCAAAAATAATAAAAAAAGCGTAACTCTCAGCTCTCATGCCGGTGCGTCTTTTCGTTCTCGTGCACGTCTTGTGCCATTTCATTCGCGAACTATTGTGCTGGAGTAGTACGCTCCATTTGTCTCAGAGTCCAGCGGCCAGGAAAATAATGTGCGATAGACTACATTGAGGGACTTTTTTTTCAAAAAAAGAAGCAATCTTGATTAAGGATGCCGCGGTCGATGAATCATCTTTACAGAAACGCTCCTGGTTGTGAATCTAATGCGACGCTTATAGGAAATTTACGCAAAGAGAAGCTTTGCCGGCGATTTTTTTGAGCATTGTTTTTCTTCCGGGGCGGCGCAGTTCACCAATCCCTACAAGGTCTATCTATCCGAACGCACGCTATTGGGTAATTGGCAGCCGATCGCATTCCTCGCCCAAATATGGACTTTATTACATTACTTTTTCTTCAAGACACGCGAATCAGCTGCTAAGGACCAGAATTTGCATTGCGAGGTTGACGGGCCAATAGACGGTGCAGACGTACGCGAGAAACCACGAGTGAACCAATTGGTAATCCCAGACCAGGGGCATAATTACTTGCACAATTGTCGTGTTTGCATATGTTGCATAGGCAGCAGTGAGACCAAGCGGCGAGACGAGTGCAAGCAAGGCCACGTACAGGGCCTTTAGTGCGAGTGAGTCCGAGGGACGAACAATTGTGTAAGGAATGATTGTCGCGAGAGCGGTGGCGATGCCAAGGCTAAAATTGAGAAGCGACACGGTGGCAATGGTCATGGCACCAACGGCCAAGCACAAACACTTGAGTAGTCGCGCGTCGTAGGTCGTCTTGTCGTGCGATCGGATCCAAAGGCTTGCTAAAAACACCACTAGCGCCGCAATTGCGCCGGCAGACGCGATTTGATAACCCAGACACTAAAATCAAAAAGGAATGAGTGGATGGGCAGCGCGACAGCCATGTTTGAGACAAGTGGCGATGTTACCTCGATCATGTTGTCGCCCGGAAAATAGTCCATTGCCTGTGGCTGCATCACTGCAAAGAGCGACATGCCGGCAAGCAGAACAATGGCCATCACTGCGAACGCAGATCCCATTGGCCGGTCATACACGCTGTACGCGGGTGCCGCCACAGCCTTTTTCAATTTGATCTCGCGGTCCTCGGCCTCAATCATTTTCGGATCCAGATAATAAAGCACTAAAGAGTAAGCACAGACAGAAAAAATATGCGAATCAAGGATAAGTGATGCATGACACGGGATGTGTACGCGAAGCGACGACAAACAAGATGATAAAAAGGATATTTGGAAGACCAAACAACAGGCGTAGACAATGACGGGTGGCATGTACACGCCAATGGACACATATCGATTGGGTTTGGGCAACATGTAGAAGAAGAATGACTGGTGGAAATGCTCGAGAAGATTGTTCAAACTGCGGAACGTGGATTCGACGAGACTGTAAAAAAAAAAAAAAAAGGGACGGGATGAGACGACAATTGCGGCGTATAGAACTATTTTTTCTTTTTTTGTCATTTTTTGTTAGTTTCACATACATGCCAATGCGATGGAACCCAAAGAGCGAGTGCAGCTGATTCGTGCCGTGAATGCCGTGGATCGTGACCGCGTCAATCTTGTACCTGGATAATCATGCACGACAAAAAGACGACAAAACACGTGAGTGGCGCGTCGTGTGCAAAGCAAAAAGCGCGCAACACGCTGCCCTCTCCCGTCTTTTTCCTCGTTTACCTCAAATACAGGCCGGCATCACTGGATGGATGCCCAAAAACTTGAGACTTCATGGAGTTGAGGAGGTGAGTTAGGCCGCTCCAATATGCGTCGTTAGTAAGAGTGATAGGGTCATTGCTGTCATGCAAGGTGACGGGTATCCTGGCGGTCGACTCGGCGACAATGCGGATCGTGTTTATAAGGTCAAGGTTGGGGAGCTGTCCATTGACACCCTCTACAGCGAAAACAAAGAAAAAAAAGAAAAGCAAAAAAAATGAGATCTGCTCATTTTCCATCTTCTTTTGTTTGTGGTCTTACCAAAAAAGATTCCAAGACGTTCATAGTCATTCGTGCCGGGGAAATCCAGGTTCACGACGCCCTGGATTGCACCGGAGCGCGGCATGACCAATGACGAGTATGTACCTGGATGAAAATGATAATATCAGCATGACATGTCGGGCGGCAAGCATTGCGGGACATTGACCTTGTTGCTCAATGCCATGGTATGCCTCCAACCACGCCTGGGTGCCGGCATTGGCCTGGTCTGTGACGAGCAAAATGATGTCTTTGGACCAATACACGTTGCCTATTAAAACAAAACAAGTTTTGACGCGATGAGACACTTTACAAAGCCCTGGATAAGCTTGGACTTACGCTTGAAGAGTTTGGACAACGAAAGCAGCGCGGCAAGTCCATTGATGTTGGCTGTAAAACATAAAAAAAAAAAAAAAAAAAGGCGCATGAGCGAATTGGCGCGTGCGCAGCTGACGCGCCAATCATACCTTCGCCTGTACGCGATGTCCAGGGCGCGCTCAATACCAAAGCTTCTTTTCCATCACTACGAGGCGTGCGGTAAATGGCAAAGGTGTTGATGCCCTGGAAACAAAAAAAAATGAGATGCATTCAAAAAACGCGTGTTTTTCTTACCGAGATGCCTTTGATATCGAAATCCTGGGTAACAGCCTTAAACCCAGCCTTGCCGAGCTCACCCTGAATATATTGCGAGCGCCTACACACGTCAAAAAATCAGCACGAGTTGAATATTTTGAAAAAAAAAAAAAAAGATGACGTACGCGCTGATGTTTTGATGATGAAGCTGTAGGAGCTCGGCGCGATAATTCTCGGCCGCATTGATGTCATTGTAACCATAGTAGACGTTGACCTAAAAGGCAATTGGCAAGACAGAGGCGTCAAAAGAAGTCTGCTTAGCTGGACGCCTTACCTGACCGGGGAGAAGCGCATTTTCCGACACGTAGGTGTGTTTGCTGTAGCCGTCGTGTGGCAGCAATAGGATCCAGCCGGTGCCAATGAAGAAAAGCACGATGCTAAAACCAAAGAAAATGTCAATACCCGGCCACTCGCGCCAAAAAGTAAAAAAAGGGCACTTTACCAAAGGAGCGAGGTATATTTGTTGAGAAAGGAAAAAAGTACGCGAGTCTGCTCAAGCGACAAGTAGGCGTGGCGCTTTCTTTTGCCCAGTCGAGCCTTGAGTTTGGCAAGCACCATAACGAGGAAGCAGGGGTGAAAAGGCAGAAAAAAAAGGCGAAAGAGGAACGAAAGCACGCCGTTGCGTCTTTCATACTTTTGATTTCAAAGACCGCCCGTTTCCTGCCACACATCAGTTGAGCCTTGATGGTCCCGCTTTTGCGTTTGATCATGCATGTTTTTGCAAAATAAAATGAAAAATGAAAAAGCTCGGATAAAAGGAATTGGATAGACGCTAAACTTGCCCATAAACGATAGATCGAGAGCCTCTCGGCAACACAACAAACAAAATAGGAATTGGCTAGCTGGGTGCCGAGTGGCACGCTCATATATGCTCACGGAGTCGCGTAATTGCACGATAGCGACACGTCGCAGTGCCATCAAACTCTCCACAATTGAAATCAATCATCACGCATGTATTTCATCAGCCGTATGAATGAGATTGATTGGCCGGAGATCGCATGGCAGGTGTGATTAAAAATCACAACGAAACGTGCCTTAATCGCGCTCGCCACGCGTTTTCACCTGATCACGGACATGCACAAGCGTGTGCATCCTTGCAATTGCAAAATTCCACGCATTTCAGGCTAATTGCCTCTGTCATCATCGAGTCACCCTCGATTTTTGATAAAAATGAGAGATTTTGTAAATTCAAAAAGTTTCTCCGTGACACGTCGCTGTGAAATTCGCAAGTCCTTTGTTTTTTTTTTTTTTTTTCCTTTGGACTGGATGACTACGCTATTTTTATTGAAAACAAAGAATGGTGGCAAAAAAAAGTAGGAGGGAGGAAAAAAGAAAAAGAGAGAGTGGATCAAATTCAAAAGTAAAAACGAGACGGATGGGGATAGAACAAGCTTTTTTTCTCTTTTTTTTTCGCGTGTCCACTACGAGAGCATGAACGAGGTGGGGTCCGCGCCTTCGGGCAAGTCGTTGATGTTGATCTCGAAGCGGCTCTGAACGTCATTGAGGATCTCGGTGTCCTTCTCCTCCGAAACAAAGGAAATACCAAGACCCTTGGTACCGAAACGGCCAGCGCGGCCGACGCGGTGAAGGTAGGTGTCGGCGGAGTCGGGCATGTCGTAGTTGATGACGATGTTGACGCGCTCAATGTCAATGCCACGGCCAAAGATGTCGGTGGCGACCATGATGCGCTTCTCAAAGTCCTTGAACGAGCGGTAGCGCTTGATGCGCTCGTCTTGGCTCATTTGCGAGTGGATGCAGATGCTGGGGAAGTTGCACTCGGTCAAGATGCGATTGAGCTCGTTGGCGCGCGCGACGG
This sequence comes from Gongronella butleri, assembly GCA_025201375.1. Taxonomy (NCBI): domain Eukaryota; kingdom Fungi; phylum Mucoromycota; class Mucoromycetes; order Mucorales; family Cunninghamellaceae; genus Gongronella; species Gongronella butleri. The sequence goes on along the minus strand of JAIWZP010000021.1, from coordinate 25,708 downwards.
AGCGGACAAAGATGCACACCTGGTTGAATTCGAGCTGGTCCAAGAGATCGTTGAGCTTGCGGTTCTTTGCGCGCTCATCCAACTTGACATAGTATTGAATCAGACCGTGCAGGGTCAGCTTGGCCTCGTCGTCGACGTAAATCTCGAGCGGGTTCTGCATGAACTTCTTGCACACAGGTCGTGTGTCCTTGGAAAGCGTGGCCGAGAACATCATCACCTGCTTGTGGTGGGGCGTGGCACGGAAAATGTCCTGGACGTCCCTGCGCATGTCTAGAAACAAAAGAAGAGTGAGATGCGTCTCGTGGCGCGCGCGCGCAAAAAAAAAAAAAAAAAAAAAAAAAAAAAAAAAAAAAAAAAAAAGATCACATGACGCGTCATTTTTTTTAAAAATTTTACCGAGTTGCTCAAGCATCTTGTCACATTCGTCAAGGACAAAGTGCTTGACATTGGCGAGTTTGAGGTGCTTGTCGCGGATGAGGGCCAAGACACGGCCGGGGGTGCCGACGAGGATGTGAGGGCACTTGGACTTGTCCTTCAGAATCTCAATGTCCTTGTTGATGCTGACACCGCCATAAAAGACCTCGGTGCGGATCTCGGGCAAGTACTTGCTGAAGCGCGCATATTCGTTCTTGATTTGGAAGGCCAATTCACGCGTGTGGCAAAGAACAATGACGGCCACCTCGCCGTCCACAGGCTCCACTTGCTGCAAAGTCGCAAGCACAAAGACCGCGGTCTTGCCCATACCGGATTTGGCTTGGCAAAGCACGTCCATGCCCAGAATCGATTGAGGAATACACTCTTGTTGAACTAGCACCAGGAAAAAAAAGAAGCAAGGTTGGTGTCAGGCGCCAAAACGAGCAATCGAGCGAGAAGATGCAAGGGCAAAATCAAAAAAAGACGGGGGAAAAGGGCACAATTAGGAGGGGGGGAGGGGAGAGAGAGGGGAATGGGAAAGGGCGGCGTGGCAACAAGGAGGGAAGCAAAAGCAAACAAAGGAATCAACAAACAAGCGAAACCAAGCGCCAGCAACCACCCACGCTATCCCTGCGCGTGGAGGAGAGGGAGAGAAATGGTCGTTTCTGCGTACCTTCAGAAGGATGTTCGAAGCCACAATCGACGATACTGCGCAACAGCTCAGGCTTGAGCAAAAAGTCGCGGAAACCAGTTGAATGGATACCAACATATGAGCCCTTCTTGTCCTTTTTGTCGTCTTCAACAAGCGCATCCGTGTCATCGGCAACCTTGGCGGCTTCTTGCTGAAGCGTCTGGTCATCTTCTTCATAGTCAATCAGATCATCGGCGTGGTCGGCGGCAGACATATTGGAATAGATCTTTCTGAGATGGGTAAATAAACAAAAAAAGAAAGAATAAAGAGTGAAAAGAGCGAAAAGAAGAGAAACAAAAAAAAAGCCTTTTTGAACAACACTCACCTCATGTTGCCCAGCCAATCAAACTCCACCAAAGTCACAAAACAAGAGGAGGCGTCAAATTGTCGCGCGCAATCGGCAAAATTTGGCATAATTGCCCAATGCCTTCTCTCCTTGCATCATTTGAAACTTGTCTTTTACTCTTTCAGGACTATACAACTTCACAAAAAAAAAATACCATTGTTTAAAGAAAAAGGAAAAAAAAAAAAGCGGCGTCAAGACACGTCAGCGTGTGCTCCCGCTCCCAAGCTGCTTCCCCCCCCCGTCAAAACGAGTCGATGCCTTTTTTGGGATGTGCAATCCAAAAGTGCCATTTCTCGGTTTCAAAAGAACTGCGGCCTCTGCCACCCCGCTTTTTCTTCTTCTTTTTTTCGTTTTCCTTGTTTAATTTTTTTTTCAACATGTATCAACACGCTGTAATTGTAGGCAAGTGCTTTCATCATTCTCATTTTTAAATGCTAACGCAGTTCAATGGTAGGCTGTGGCGTCTCTGGCCTCACTACGGGTATCACGCTGCTCCGCCAAGGCGTGAAAAACGTCACAATCATTGGCAAACACCTTGCCAGCGAGTCATCGACGGAATTTGCTTCCCCATGGGCTGGCGCTTCCATTGTCACCTTTGCAAGCTCGCACGACAAGCGCCTCCAAGGTAAAAATATAGCCACCTGATCTCTCCATCCCTCCGCTTTTTTTTTTTTTTTTTGTAGTTGGACGGATGACTCATCTTTGCCCCTTTTTTCTCAGACATTGACCGCGACACGCTCAAAGAATTTCATCACCTGGCCAACAATGTCCCTGAGAGTGGTGTCAGCTATTGCCCCGGCCGCCAGTACTTTGCCAGCGACGACGACCCCAACGAGGATCGCTATTGGGTGCGCGACCTGTTTCAAGATGTATGTAAAACCGCACCATCCAATTGCCCAAATCCAGACTTGGTTTATCTCAAACCTTGTTTACTTCCCCATTCCACGTGTCGGGTCGCACTGAATCTCTTACTCACGGCACCCGATCTGCTTCTCATAGTACCGCCGCTTTTCCGACGACGAATTGCCAAAGGGCTGCAAGGCTGGGTACTCGTTTGTCAGCTGTAAGCCCTGAGAGCGCAAAAATCACTTCCCCACGTCCCTTTTTACCTTTTTTTGTTTTCTCTTTTGTCTAGTCTGCACCAATGTTCCCCAATACCTGCAATGGCTCATGGAACAATTCACCGCACTCGGCGGCAAGATTCAAAAAAAGGAAGTTGCCAGCCTGCAGGCGGCAATTGATGCATTTGAAGACGCGGATGTGGTGATCAATTGCACGGCACTCGGCAGCGCGCTGCTCAAGGACGTGCAGGACAAGACAATGTATCCCGTACGCGGCCAGACAGTCCTTGTGTGGGCACCACACATCCGTTTTCAGGTCTATTGCGATGTCACCAACGCTGACAAGTTTTGTACATACATTATTCCGCGCGGTGATGGCTCCGTCATCTGTGGCGGCACCATGGACCCGGACAATCACGACAAGACCGCTGATCCGGAGCTCACCAAGTCTATCCTCAAAGCCTGCTGCGATTTGCACCCATTCCTCGCGCATGGCAAGGGTCCTGACAACCTCAAAATCCTTTCCGTCAATGTCGGCTTCCGACCTGGCCGCAAGGACGGCATCCGCATCGAAAAGGAGATCAAACGTAACGTGATTCATCGATTGTGGACTGGATTCATACGTCTGGGAAAGCGTGGTAATTGACCAAAACCATGTCTTTGCTTTTTTTTCGTTTTACAGAGCGTGCCAATGGCCAAAAGGTGGTCGTGTGCCACAACTACGGCCACTCATCGCATGGCTACCAATCGAGCTGGGGCTCCAGCCAGCGTGTATGGAAAGTGATTAGCCAGCAGGGCCTTGCCAAGCTCTGAGAAAGCTATCACCTGTATTATTATCTCAATTTCTCTCCATGTAGCCTCGTTTTAAAAAGGCATCTTAGCTATTAAACGTGAAGCGCAAACGAAGAAGCGCAAACGAAGCGACCCACGGCTGCTTTTGAACGTATCATATTCCTAAAATGCTGGATCAATTTGGCAAATGAACGGATTTTCATAATGTTGGGACGTTTTTATATAATGTTGTTCATCAAAAGTCGTAAATCGTGCATGAAACCCTCTGCGCGAGATCGCACTGCTTAGTGTGCCATGGACAGGCAGGCAGAGCCGAATCAATGTCAAGTCTGCTAAAACAAACCGGATGAAATGCGAGTTTTCGGATTCATTGCACAGCAACAACTAGCTTAGATCTCAGAGCGATGTATCCAAAACACAAACGCTTTGACCGTCTTTGATCACAGATTCATTTGAGGTGGCTCGCGTGTCGATACGTTAGGCCGTTGCCGCGTACGCTTGCAGAACGGAAAAGATCGTCCCCCCTTTTTGCAGACCGCGTCCTCAGGATCTTGTTCATCAGGTTCTATATTTAAGCTAGAGGATGCTAAACACAAAAAGCCGACGATGTTAAGTTTTTTTTTAGAAATCTGATAGCTCAGTCTTATGGAATTGTATTTTCATGAAATCAGCGCCAAATCAACTCTGTGAAGGCTAACTCGCCGCGACCACAACGCGATGTTCCCAAACCACAAGCGCTTTTACTGCGTTTGCCCGCTGATTCATTTGAGGTGACTCGCGCCTCGGGGCGCTCAGCCGTTGCCGCCGTACGAAACCAAATGATATTGATCTTAATTACTGTAATTATCATACCCCCTTTACGCCTATGATACATTATTATGATATGAAAATGGCGCTTCATCAAAAAAAAAAAAAAAGAGAGAGAGAAAGGACGGCGGCTAAAAATCTGGGGCAAAGTCAATTTTGGCGCGTCACGTCGCGTCTTTTTTTTTGTACACATTGGCCCACACCACAAATCCACCAGCGGCAATGTGAGCCACGTGGCTGACCTCTCTGTCGTAGCGATACGCCACAGGTTCGGCATCGTTGCAATGAATCAAGTCCATATATCATGTATGATAATATGAGCCCACACACCCACGCGTCACGTCGCGTCTTTTTTTTGTACACATTGGTTCCCCTTCACTCTGCCCCTACACCCACACCCCCATGTGTCATGTCGCGTCTTTTTTTTTATACATTGGCCCCCACACCCTGCCCGCACACCTACACTCGCACACCCCCACGCGTCACGTCGCGTCTTTTTTTTTACACATTGGGCCCCCACACCACCACCAGTTAAGAATAGACCCAATTTTCCAGAGATGTTAATTTTTTTCGCGAATCGGATCACTATCATAATCTTTTTTGAAAATCGATGTGGCGCACCGTCGAGTGCTTGCAGCTCCATGAAAATTTGGCATATGAGCATTTTAGTCTCACTCTTTTCAGAACAATATCATATGTAAAATTATAAAATGAATATAGTGAGCGGCTTTTGAAATAAAGCAAAAAAGGTGAACCTGACGCGTCACGCGACGCGCGCGACGCGTACCCAAGCTTATACAATGGCCTGTGGAGATGAATTGACATTATGAAACAATACTGTATCTCCAAATTTTTCTGAGACAATCATGGAGGTGTCTAATTATTTTTGTCAATTCATTTTAGGGCACATGCGTCATGCCGGAGCGCAGCGTGCTAATTGGTCAAATTGTCACTGTGACGAGTCGGACGCGTCATTTGCCGCGATTTCCTTAGTGTGGCCGTGATGCCTTACCTGGTTGATATAATAACAGCTACTCAATAGTATCCGCTCTTAGGCTTTCAAATTAAATGGTTACAGTATCATAGTTTCAAGTCAATAAAGAAATTAAATCTGTTGCTAGAGATAAAATCTTTTTCCCATGGTTTTTTGACGCTTGGCGCGTCACAGTGACAATTTGACCAATTGGCACGCTGCGCTCCGGCATGACGCATGTGCCCTAAATTGAATTGACAAATATAATTAGACACCTCCATGATTGTCTCAGAAAAATTTGGAGATATTGTTTCATAATGTCAATTCATTTCCACAGGCCATTGTACAGTATAAGCTTGGGTACGCGTCGCGTCGCGTGACGCGTCAGGTTCACCTTTTTTGCTCTATTTCAAAAACCGCTCACTATATTGATCATTTTATAATTTTAGAGTCTTTTTTATACCTCCAAACCATTGTTAGTATAAAATTTCATGTCACTGGAGTCATTATTGATCAATATCGTCGTACAGTACAGAGGAGATTAAAGTGATAAATTTTACGGCTGACACTGCAGAAAAATTGACTAGGGGACACTTTTTTTGGTAGGGGACGGTACAGTAGTTGGGTGGCCCAAAGTCTACACATACAGTAATGTTTTACTGTACCAACACAACTCTTTTTAAAAAAATCGTTCAAACCAGGAGTCGACCGAGTCATTGTGCAGATGAATCCAAAATTCTGACATTTCCACAAATCTGGCACGAGTCTCTCAAAATATTTTGTGCATCGCGGTGAAATGGCACCGATCGAAAGAGACGCACTCGGATGTCATTTCCTGATTGTTTGCTCGCCCGATGGATGAACTTTGCCTGCTTGCAAAAGTCGTTCAAACATTGGATCAATTTTCAAACTTGCTTTTCTCGACAACTGGAAAAATAACCAACGATGCTTTTAATGTGTCAAATGCTGCTGCTGCTAAGTCTCCACCGAATGATACAAGTTTCACGGCGATCTGATCAAAACTGGCGGAGGAAATACACTTTTTCAACAAAACATTCAATGACGATTTGCTCGACAACTGTCTAGTCAACCCTCGATTTTTATTTCAGATTTAATAAAAAACAGGGGGGCAAAACATCTAATAGGATAACTTGCAGGGCGCTAGGTTGGGTTTTAACTTTTGGCATCGGTCATTTCATTAGGCTGCAGTCCACTCAATCAGCGCACGAAAATGTGCAAATAAAAAAAATAAAAAAAAATAAAAAAAATAAAAATTCCATGCAATCCACCACCTTAATTTGGAAATGTCAAACCTTAAATTTTCGTAAAAAAAATTGCGCCGAAGTAGGCAATTTTCTCAGTCGATCGCTGTTCATGCGTCACTCTTTGAACGTTTTTTCTTAAGTTGGGGCAACCTGTCATTTTGTGTGCCAATAGCAAATTGTCGGAAATACCCGTTTGGGATGCACTGATCACTCGGAGTTAGAAATTCCCCAAGTTTGGAATTTTCTGAGATTGAAATGTGTGACCCCTGAATTTTTCAAAAGTGTTCGTAGCGCTTTGGGGGTTTAAGCTTTTTTGTTGCAAAATTAGCGCTGATTTCAATGCAGCAGCAATTTTTGAGCGGGGTCGATCATGCAGGTGGACAGATGAATGCAAAATAGTACAAATAAGAGGATTTTTGGCATTTTCGAGTCCAAAAAAATCGGACGGGGCCATCTTGTTGAGCACCGGGCGATACCGGTAGTTTATGCCGTGATGCAAGTTTCATTGGCGGGCGAGCAGGCTGTAAAAAAATTTCTGGAGGCACAGCAGGCCGGCAAAGTTTAAAAAACACACTCTTTTACAGATTACAATACTGTATACCGTACTGTACAGTAATAAGGAAACAGGGGAGGTGGGTCATAACCACATGTTCAGTTTTTGGTCAATTGAACAACTGATGACCGGTTGATTTTTGCTGGACATCGCATCCCGCGGGGTGGGGTGAAGCGCACCAATCCGCCTAAATGTAGGGGACACCATTGTTCCCTGCTTTTTGACAGGATAGATACAGCCTATTATCTAGGACATTTACAGATAAATATAACATGTATTGATGGATTTGAACGACCTCCAGGGGCGGCGTGCATCTAAGACGAAGTACGTACCGTATTTATTTATTTTGTTATTTTTTCCCCAATCATCCAAGTGCGCACGATGAGGCCATGCTTTGATTACTGTAACCGCGTTGTTACTGTATCACACAGTAGCATTGTTTTACCTGGCTGGAGAGAAAGCAAGAGAAATACAGTGGCCTACAGTATCAGATCATACAGTACGTAGCACGAAGCCACGAACCAGCAATTTTTATGACAATTTTATAACTTCTTGCTTTATTTTTTCTTTTGTTTCTCTTGGATATTGGTCAAGTATCGATCAATGCAGGCCATAGACACCATGAGGGAATGTTTACTTGAGCATCTGAGACAATGTGTTGATGCGTATAGGGACCGAGATTGGAAAGATGCGCATTCTTTCCGCAACACAACCCGCAATCACGCATGAAAAGCGCTAAAGCGGTGAAATGAGATGACCAGGCGGCAGCAGCCTTACATATTAAGAGCAGAGTGTGCTGTCCAATTGGGCAACGCACGCTCAAGAGGTTCGGCATTAGAAACGTTTGGCGCCGCGGCATGACAGCATTTTTTGTTTAATCGCTTCTTGCACGTGCACTGACGCGTTAAGCGGGCTAAAGCTGTGCTTAAGTTGTTTCATGGACATACCAGGCGCCTGATAGATTTTTTATTAAATCAAGATCTGTAAAACATGCAAATACAAAATTTATGGTTGCGCGATACTGTAGGCACTCAAGTGACAGCGCGCGTCAGGTTCTGCCCACTAAGATAAAAAAAATCAACGGATCAAACCGCCTTGTATCAGATGATACAGTATCATAATAATTTGATGCAAAGCGAGCGCAAAACAAAAAGGGCGAAAATCACACTTCCATGCAGTTTTTTTTTTTTTTTTTTTTTGATAATTGATGTTTGTTATGATACCTGGCCGATTTCCATCAAATGGAAATGGCTACGCAGTACGGTACTGCACCTGCAGGTGTCCACCAACTTTTGAATGTTACAGGATCACAGCAATATCGTGAATTTGCATCTTTTTGATCCAAATATGATATGTCATTTATCCATGGATTGATTGTTGCTCTGTCAAAAAAAAAATCAGATTACTGTAAATGGAATCACCGGCAAGGGAGCCTATCGGTGAATGGGCGGAAATCACAAAATTTGCCTGCGGGGGAAGGGGCAACTTGGAAAAAGGCGGGACGAGCCAAAGACTTGTTCCTTTTTCTTCTCCACATTTGTTCGACATGTCGTTCTACAGCAGACTACTTGCAAAGTACCCTATCTTTACACAGAGCGTCACAACAGGCAAGAAGAATTGGTGCAAAGTCTAGGAGTTTGCCACTAGCTCATGGCAAAAAACTTTTTTTTTTTTTTTGCCCACAGCCGGTCTGTTTGGCACTGGCGACGTCCTGGCACAGCAGGCGGTCGAGCAAAAGGGGCTACAAGATCACGACTATAATCGAACACTTCGTATGGTCGGCTTTGGTGGTCTTGCGGCGGGACCAGCTCTTAGGTAAGAGGAATATGTGCACAGTCTGCAAGACGTCCTTGTTCACACCCCTATTTTTTTTTTTTTTTTTTTTTTTTTATGCACGCGCTTGCCTGTTTCAGCAACTGGTACCGATTCTTGGAGCATAATGTCAAACGTTCCACGCCTCTCAAGAGTAAATTCACGTTTTTGAGCCATTTTCCGTGGCTGCAACTGATTTTAATCTGTATATTCACCCTTTTTTCTTCAGCTCTTGTCACCAAGGTGGCGATTGACCAGTTTACCTTTGCGCCATGCTTCATCGCGTGTACGTGCACGGATTGTGCCGCAATGGGCCGCGTTGTCTCACCTTTTTTTTTTTTTTTTTTTTTGACATTTTATAGTTTTTTTCTCGGCGCAAGGTGCCATGGAAGGCCAGAGTCTGGCACAGATCAAAGAAAAACTGCAACACAGTTATCCCAATGCATTGATGAACAATTACAAGGTAAATTGTTGTGCCAAATTTGCCCGTTTGCATGAAAGTGAACTGCTCTTTTCTTTGTTTCTGCTTGTAGCTTTGGCCCGCTGTCCAGCTTGCCAACTTTTATTTTGTGCCGTTGCAGCACAGGCTGTTGGTGGTCAATTTGATCGCATTGGGCTGGAATTCGTATCTGTCGTGGGCCAACCAGCAGTCGTCGCGTCACATCAAGGAGCTCCAAGCCGAGTAGACAATCCACATCATGTACCAATAAATATTTTTATGCATCCACATGAAAAGTCGGCAATAGAGGCGTCTCATTTGTCCATGGTTGATCAGAGCAATGCGCCCTTGTCCTTGTTCATGCCAAATGAGTCCGTCGTATATCTGTCGCGCGACGAGCGCGAGCCCATGGCTGCATCGATGCCCAATTGGCAGAGACGATTGACCGTGCGGACGCCCATCATGACGGGCAGGTGCGGGAGTCGCGAGCTGTCATATGGCTTCATGGTCGACACGCACGCGAGAATGACAAACTACATAAAAAAAAGTGACTGGATTTCAATGGGATGCGTCACGGCGGCAAAACGTCAAATGGGCACATACGCTCGGGTATACCAATGCAAACACGGCGCCGGCATGCAGCGTAGTGAGGAAAAAGGTGAGCAGCGTTGCTGGCAAGCCAAAACCAAGAAAATAGGCCCAATGTCGCTCGACAAAGGCCATGCGGTGCGCCTGAGTCCAGCCCAAGTCGATCCACTTGTACCTGGATTGCAAAAAAAAAAAAAAGCACAAATGCGTCAATTGGTGGGCAAGATCTTGCGTGAATATTGCCGATCTTTTGCTTTTTCTTACTCAAAGCAATAATAGCCCATGATGACACAATTGAGCAAGAGACTTGCGGGTGTGCCAATCCAGGGGATGCACCTTACAAGAGTGACAACGAGCATGCAGCTGAGGTAGAAAGAAGCCATGCGCAAAAGCGAAAGAAATGATGCCTGGGAATCGCGTGTTGGCTGGCTGGTATATTGGAAGACGCCATGCTGTCCAAGCTGGATCGTCACACGTGCCATCCTGTCGAGCCACCGGCTGTTGATCCCGAGGCAGACCAGATAGAGTGGGTACCCGGTCCATTGCTGCAAAAAAAAAAAAGGAAAAAAATAGCAAAGCGTGAGCAAACCCATTGAGCAGCATGTTAATGTTTTACCGAGTATTTGTAGCCAAAGAGCAGCCGGTCTTTAAATAGATAATCAAACACAAGCAGCCACAGCAGGCCGTTTAAAAGCACAATTTTGAACATATTGACGCGTATAGATCGCGATCTACAAAACAAAAAAGAGGTACGTCAGGTCGTTTTTTCATTTTTACTTTTTATTTTACCTTGCCAAAGTGCTTGCGACCTTGTCCCAACGGAGCGCATTAATAAATCCGTCCACAAAGGAAATTGGCCAGGACGGGAGCGCGTTGGACGACATGCAAAGCAAGTGGTTGTGGTGAAATTGAATAAAAAGAAAAGAAAAAAGATGCAATTTTGGAAAAGAAGAGGTGTCAATTTCAACCGGAAGCTTGCATTCAAACACCGCAGCCTGAAGACCTGCGTGGACCACGCCCGCGCGTGCTCACTAGCAGAAACCGGGCCGTAACTGTAGTAAAAACACAGAAATTGAAGTTAATGAAGGGTGAAAAAGCACCATGGCGCTCAAATAAGTGCTGCACGCGTCAAAATATTTTTTCGATTGCATATTTCGTAGCACGGGCATGATCAATGCGCACTGTCCCATGATTACAGCTAAAAAAAAAAAATCAAATCACGCAGGCAATTGACACGATTCACCATTAGTTTTTCTTGAGGCAATTGACGCATCAGAATGTGTGTATGCACATGACTTTTTTCACCAGTAACAATGTGTTGATACAAAAAAAAAAAAAAACGATACTAAAATAAACGAGGATGGCAGCTCAATTGGATCAATTCGTCGTTTATGCGCACCTGGCGAGTATGGGGGTGGCAGTGGACACCACGAGGCACGGGCAAGCGGGAAAATGAAAACTCCGCTTTGCTGGGCTCTCTTCTGAAAATGTGCTGGTCAACTTTTTTTTTTTTTTTTTTTTTTTTCGTTTCTTTCACCCACTTTTGTTTCTGTCTTGTTGCCTTGCTAGTTTTTTCTTCTTTGGCCATGGAGTCGCATCTGTTGCTAAGGGAGTCTCCGCGAGCATTGTCGCTGAGGCCCACTGTGCTGGAAGAGACGCCGTCGGGCGTGCTTGTGTTGGAGCAACACGAACGACAAGACGCCTATCCGCTCAACAACAAGGCTGTCGCCACCCTTATATCGTCCAACGACTTTGAGGATGCCCGCTGGCGTATTCTGAACGCGCGTCCGGTCTTTGGATGCCTTGGCCTTATTCAAGTCGATGGAGGTATGGAAAAAAAGGCAAAACAAGCCCATTTGTGTAGCCATGGCCAATGCTTAGCACCTTTCAATCCCTTTTTTTTTTTTAGAGACATTTGTGGCAATTGTGACAGATTGCCAGTCCATGGGCCGTGTTCGCCCTGGCGAGGAGGTGTATCGCATCAACACGGTGGCATTTTATTCACTTTCGTCTGCAAAATACGACAACATGAACGAGATTGGCACCGACTGGGACAATGACGAGTGGGACTCGGACGCCGCCACCCTCCAGCACCCATGTGCACCGCTCCAAAAGCTTTTGTCCTCAGGCACATTTTATTTTACCCCCGATTTCGATCTTACACGCACTGTTCAGGCCCGCATGGCCTCCAATGCCACCTCGCTCGCCGCCCACGCCTTTGACACACACTTTTTATGGAACCGATTCCTCATTTCAGGTCTCCTCGACTTTCGTGCAAAACTTGACAAGAAAAAGCAAATGGATCTTGATCGCGGCGGATTTTTGGTATGAATTGCACTTGAACCGAGCATTTACACTCCAATTGAGCATGAAACGTGTTGCTTATGTCATCTTATTCAAGGTATTCGCGATCCGTGGTTACGTGGGCATGACAACGATCAAGGATGGCCACGAAAAGTATGACGTGTCTATTTTGTCCAAGCTCAGCTGCAAACGCGCCGGCACGCGATTCAATGTGCGCGGCGTTGATGACAATGGTCATGTCGCCAACTTTGTTGAGGTACAGACAGAGGCGTTGCATGCATGACTTGCTCATTTTTTCTCATTTCTGGCCTTTTTTTTTTTTTTTTTTTTTTTTTTTTTTTTTTGCTTTTTTTTCTTTTGCATAGACCGAGACTGTGGTTTGCTCGGAGCGCACCTGTTACGCTTTTACGCAGATCCGTGGTAGTGTACCACGTAAGTTCTCAAAAACAAACAAAAATGGCGAAAGACTTACTGTTTCTTTTGTTATTTTGCAGTGTTTTGGGAGCAACAAGGGATGCAGCTTGTGAATCACAAGATCCAGCTTGGTCGTGGTGCCGACGCGACACAACCTGCGGTCAAACGACACGTGGATGAGCTTCTCCAGCGATACGACGCGGTGTGCTGCGTAAATTTGCTGTCTACGGATAAAGAGCGCAATGCAGGCGAGGCGACGCTCGACAGGGCATTTAATGTAGCGATTCAGAGGCTTGGTCAGCCACCCGACGTGGTGGCCATGGTGAATTTTGATCTGCACGCCGAGTGTCGTGGCGGAAATTACGAAAATCTGCGAATGCTCATGACAATGCTGCGACACCGCAGCGACGCGTTTGGATTCTTCTTGATGGACGCCGAGGATAATCGCTTAATCTCGACACAGCATGGCGTATTCCGCACTAATTGCATGGATTGCCTGGACAGGACCAATATGGTGCAAAGCGAATTGTCCAAACGCATGATCACTACTTTTTTGGCCAACAAGCTCAAGGACCCAATGTACATGGATCAATTCCTCACCATGCACGCCAACTTGTGGGCCGAGAACGGTGACGCCTTGTCCAAGATCTATGCCGGCACCGGCGCGCTAAAGTCTGCATATACCCGCACAGGCAAGGTCACACTCATGAACGTCCTCAGCGACGCCGCACGCTCCGCCAATCGCTTCTACATCAACAATTTCCAAGATAAGGGCCGTCAAGAGATCATTGATCAGCTGTTGGTACGAGCTGTTGACTCAACTTTATGACATTTTTGCTCAATTTCTTAATTTTCCAGGGCAAGAATCAGGGCCAGCGCGCTATTGTCATCTATGATCCCATCAGCGACTCGGTTTCTCAATTGATGCAAGCGAGGTAAGGAGCGACACGACCAAAGCGCCCCATAGACACCCGCCAATTTCTATTTTTTTTTTTTTTTTTGAATAGAATTCAAGATTATTCGACGCAGCAAACACTCCATGTCTTTTGTGGCACGTACAACCTCAACGGCAAGTCGTTCAAAGGCGAAAAGTTGGACCCATGGCTGCTACAGCATACAAAGTGTAGGTCACAAGCGCCTGAAAACATGTGTTTTCAAAATTTACCAATGTTTCTTGCAAACCACTCTCTCACACATCCTTCATTTTCTTAGGGGACACGCAATTGGACCCGGACATTTACGTCATTGGCTTTCAAGAGATTGTCGAGCTGTCACCACAGCAAGTTATGGCCACAGACGCTGAAAAGCGGTACGTTGCGATTAAAGGACGCACATTGAAGCAATTCCAATCTCATTTTCCCTTTTTTTTATTAGAACGGTCTGGGAGCAACAGATTGAGCGCACGCTGAATTCGCACCGCGGAGGTGCGTCATCCTCACGGACCAAATATGTGCTACTGCGCTCTAATCAGCTTGTTGGCGCTGCGCTCATTATCTTTATCAAGGAGTCCCATGTTGATCACATCCGCAATGTTGAGACCGCCATCAAAAAGGTACAAAAGGGACGCGTGCACAACAAGGGAGCGAGGAGCTTATGGATTTTTTTCTTTTTTTTTTTTTCTCTTTGCGTATAGACGGGCATGATGGGCATGGCAGGCAACAAAGGCGCGGTGGCCATCCGCATGGATTATGGCAGCACCAGCTTCTGTTTCCTAGCGGCTCACTTTGCCTCTGGCCAGTCAAATGTGCCTGACAGGAATGCCGACTTCCACACAATCAATCAGGGCCTTCAATTCTCGCGTGGACGCAGCATTGACAGCCACAAGTAAGTGCACAGCAGTGTGCCATGAGCTATTTGGCAAAAGGCGCGTCGTAATCATAGCTGACACGCTCTTTTTTTTCATTTTTTCATTTTTTCTGCAGCAACGTGATATGGGTTAGCGATTTCAATTATCGTGTGTCCCTGCCAAACGAAGAGGCACGACCATACGCGTCGCAAGGCAACATTGAGGCGTTATTGAACAAAGATCAGGTATGACAATGGCCGTTGAAACCGCATCAACGTCGCCTTTGACCCATTGTTTCTATTTCCACGAAAGCTGATCCGCGAGATGAAAGATGGTAATGTGTTTCAAGGGTACCAAGAAGGCCAGATCACGTTCATGCCCACGTACAAATACGACAATGGCACGGATGTATATGATACGAGGTAAAAAAAAAAAAAAACTATTCCACGCGCCAGGGCAATGTTTTGATTCTTTTTACTAGTGAAAAACAACGCGTGCCTGGCTGGACCGATCGCATCCTGTACAAGGGCATGCGTTTGCGTCAGACTCAATACGCGCGTGCGGAATTGTTCACGTCCGATCATCGACCTGGTAAGTTTCCAATGCATTGCAAGAAAATCGCGTCGGCTGATGATCCCTCTTTTCTTTTAATTCATAGTTCTCGCTCTTTTCGAGACTGAGGTGTTCATGGTGGACCAAGCGGCCAAGTCCAAGCTGGAAAAAGACTTGTACAAGCGAAGCCTAGAGTCCATTCAGGTGCCAGCTGCGCGAACGCCGCCACCACCGGCATTGCCGCGCCGCAAACCCACCTTGCCGCCCACTCCGGCATCCATCACTCCGCCCATGGCCACGCCCACGATTGCCACCCTCATAGACGTGTCGGATGACTGTAAGTGATACATTTTTTTCTTTTTTTTTTCCTTTTTTTTTTCTTTTTTTCCTTTCAGCAACTCACCCATGAGCCATTGATAGATCCTGCACCCAGCACGGACCAAGCCAAGTGGTGGGACAATGGCACAAGCCTGCCAAAGGCCAATAGATTGCGGGCTTCTAGCAAAAACCCATTCCATGCTCAAGATACCTCCACCAATTTGCCATTGGCTGCTTCATGGTCTTCCATCCCTGTATTTTCTTCCCCGTAGCAATGTGTTTCAAGCAAAAAGATGCTCTTTTTATTTAAAAATAAAGACCCAGCCATTGAAGGCGGGCCTTTGAGAAGCCATTGGCAACGCAATTAGGCAATGGTGACCTCGACCTCGACACCAGGCTCGATGGAGATGGAGGTGATCTGCTTGACGATCTCGGAGGGCGAGTGCAAGTCGATGAGGCGCTTGTGGATGCGCATCTCGAAGCGATCAAAGGTCTCGGAACCGTTACCACAGGGGGACTTGCGGGTGGTGATGCGGAGGACCTTGGTGGGAAGGCGGACGGGGCCCTTGACCTTCAATTGCTTGTCCTTGGCGCGCTGAACAAGGTCAGAAGACACCTTCTCCAAGTTGGTCACGTTGCGCGAGCTCAACGTGATACGGATACGGTGGATCTTGGGGGCAACTTGCTCCTCGACACCAGGCTTCTCGGCAGAGTTCTTAGCGACGTAAGACATTGTAGTTGATAGCAATTCTCAGCGGTGACTAAGCTACAAAAAAATAAGGGGGAAGCGAAACGCTTTAAAATTGAGGGAAAGAAGAAAAAGAAAAAGAAATCGAGAAACACAAAAGAAAAGAAAATGTTTTAAAAGGGGTACCGGAGGGTGGCTTGCGGTGAAGAAAATCGGGCCGCACGGGCGGCATTTCAATCTTCATAAAAGGAAAGGCAAAGGCGCAGGCGGCATTTTTTTTTTTTTTTTTTTTTCGATTCACGTCTCTCTTTTACTATTTTTTTTTATTCTTTACAATGGGCAAAGTACGATCCAAGCGCAACAGCCGACGCCGCAACCGTGACAAGGCGGAAGATGAAGGTGCGCATGATACCCAACCTCAAGAACACCAAGAGCAGCAGCAAGAGCAGCAGCAGCAAGAGCATCACGACGACAATGAAGACACTTATCGCGACCCTATCATGACGGTGCAAGATCTGCACGACCAATACCAATTCCAAGCTGCCCACTATGGCGAGGTCGAGGAAAATCTTGTCGCTTACTTCAAGGGCATTGAGACAAAATTGGATGATCAGGATTTTGACTCGCCAGAAGGTAAAAAAAAAAAGAAAAAAAAAAGACGTTTGAATAGAGTGACTTATGCACGAATTTTGTGTTGCATAGACCAGCGTCTCTTTGTGGAAAATGTGTACAGCGAAGTGGAGGGCAACGAATTGCGTCTAGCCACAAATTACTCTTGTTCATTGATTTTGGAGAAATTGCTCAAAATCTCGGATCACTTCCAGCTGCGCGTCTTTTTGGACAAGCTTGCCGGGCAGACAATCCCTCTGTTTGCGCATCGATTCGCATCCCATGTGTGTCAAACGCTTCTGACCCTTGCTGCGCTCGTTGTTGACCAGGAAGTCGCGGAAAATGTGTCTTCCGAGCGTGCTAAGCCTGGCGAATTGCCATCCATGCAACAATTGGTGCTGGACATGGCCCAGGACGTGCGCCCAATGATCGGCGGCCTCATCACACAGCAATTCGCGTCTCACGTCGTCCGTGTCATGCTTTTTGTCCTTTCCGGTAAACGCGTCGACGAAACGGCCGGCCAGGGCAAGGGCAAGCTGCGAACCAAGAAATCCAGCCAATACAAGACCAGCAAGAACGACTCGCTTGCTTCGGCAAAGGATCGCAAGCCATTGCGCGTCCCAAAGGAGTTTAACACCATGTTCCGCGACCTCACACACGATCTTGCCATTGGAAGCAGCGAATCCGTCATCCGCAGCTTGTCTGGCCACAAAGTTGCAAGCCCCGTCCTTCAGGTATGTGTGTGGATAGGAAAAAAAAAGAGCGCGTAAATTGAGCTTAATTCCTCAATTTCCTATATTTCTTATTTTTTTTTAGTTGCTTTTGGAGATGCAAGGCAAAGATGAACAGGGCAAAGAGGTGCAAACCGTGCTTCTGGATCGCTTGTTGTGGGGCATTGTCACAGATCGTAAGTACAAATAAGATAACAGCTGTCAAAAGGGACGGAAATGCGTGAAAATTCATCTAATTTTTTTTTTTTATGTTTAGCCAAACCGACCGACGAGAGTGTGGTGTCTAACCGCAATTCATGGTTCCAGACGCTTGTGCGAGACACGGTGGCGTCGCATTTATTGGAGGTGGTGGTCAAGGTCGCGCCAGATCAAGTGTATGACGCGCTGTACAAGACGTATTTTGCCGGCAAGATGGAGCGCTTTGGCATGAACCCTGTGGCCAATTTCGTCGTGCAGCACCTCGTCACCAACGTGCGCACACCTGCACAACTCAAGGCCATGATTTCCGAAATGTCGCCCAGCGCATTCAAGAATTTGATTGTTGGCAACAAGTATGGCGTTGTTCGCAGCTTTGTCGAAGCCGCCGCCAATATCGATGCATGCCAAAAGCAAGTTGTCGACACGCTGATTCAGGCCCTCGACCTTGCCGCCGATGATCACAAAAAGGACACCATTGATTGTCTCATGCGTCTGCGAACGTGGGAAGGGTGGAATGCCATGACGCACGACGAAAAGAACAACCTGCGCCAATTCCACATCCAGGGCTCCCTCATCGTTCAGGCCATCATGAAGATGCCCGCTGACCAAAACACCATCGTCATCAACAGGTATGTCGGCAGAAAAAAAAAAAAAAAAAGAGAGAGAAATTAAGATGCTTACATGTGTTTTTTTTCCTTCTTCACCCAGCTTCCTTTCTTTGCCGCGCCAGGTCGCCTTGCGATGGTGCTACACGCCCGTCGGCTCGCGCGCGTACCAGGCCATTGTCGCGTCCGACCATGTCAGCGAAAAGATCAAGAAAAAGATCCTCAAGGACCTGCTCGGTGATTATGTCAGCCTCTCCAAGGACAAATTCGGCAGCCACATTGTTGAGGCTTGCTGGTCCGTCGCGGACATCAACATGAAGGTAGGCAAAGATAAGACGAGAAGCGATCCAATGGCTGAATTGCGTGACTGACGCGTCAACTCCACTTTTTTTTTCTTTTTTCTTTTTTCTTTTTTCTTTTTTCTTTTTTCTTTTTTTTTTCTTTTTTTTTAGGAAAAAATTGCGCAAGAGCTGGTCAAGTACGAACACGACCTGTCTGAGCACCATCTGGGCAAGTGTATCCTATGGACATGCAAAATCGATTTGTACAAACGCCGCCACGACGACTGGGTCGAGAAAGAAAAGGGCATTGAGCGCAAAAAGGACATGTTCAAGGACATCTTGGGCACCGCACCCTCTCACAAGAAGAAGCGCGCATACGCGTCGTAATCACACTCTGTTTTCATCTTTTGCATCCACGTCATTTGTCTTCATGCATCCATTTTCTTCATCCTCCTCATCATCACGTCTCATGATTATTATCCCAGCAGCTACTCCCTGTGTACCAAATAAATTTTCTTTGCTTCCAACCTCAAATTTCCGGCCCTCATCTGCATGTTCAATGAAGAGAACGCACAAATTATCATTTTTATTACCCCATTCTGTCAACACGAAATAATTGGCTCCAATTTTACACGGATCGTCATCCTGTAACCAATTGCTTAGACCAATTGAAAGGAAAAAAAGGCCGCCTCTGTCGCCAGTCGTTTCAATTGGAATCATTTGAACGGTGCCACTACCATATTGTATGAACAGGCAGGCAGAGTCGAGCCAAAATCGAAAAAAAAAACTTTCAGAGTCTTTTCACGCCCAAGTCGCGAAGATCTCAACGCCGCGTCTCGCATGCTCGCATAGAGTATAAGATATGATTTTGTACAGAAAAAGCAACTGCGATGATGGTATTCATAAAGCTTGTGTGATTTTTATCCTCTTTAAAACATCAAAAGGTGGTTTCAAGTTCAAGACGAAAATAAAAGAAACTAAATAGAAGCAGATTGCATAGGTCGACGACAGGGAAGGGGAAAGCGGGTATTGGCAGAGCAGGCTTATCAAAAAAATGATACAAACGAGCAAAACAGGTCATTGAGGGCAGCGGTGGCATCTTGCACGTGCTTTTGTTCGCCCTATTCTTGATTGACATCATCATTGGCATCCAAGAGCCTATCAAAAAAAATAGAATGAGAAACAAATTTTTTGTCGCAAGCGTCACGAAACGTACGCGTATTGCTTGAGGAGGATGCACTCGCCGCCGTTCTCCAGATCAATGTTGTATTGATAGAAAAATCCTTCAGAGGTGATGACCATGACCTGCGGTGTCGTGCTGCGGCAGAAAAAAACAAATACATCAGCACCCAATGGGACCCAGCTTGGCGCGAGACCAATGTCTTTTTTTTTTTCCTTCGGCTTACCTGCTGAGCGCGACGAGACTGCGGACACCAGTGCTTGGCAGCTTGAGTGAGGCAAAGTCCCGTGCAGGCTCCCACATTTCGGTGAGCATCTCGGGCAGGTACGAGCCCATGCTGCCTGCAATGTTCTTGCCGATATGCAGCGACGAGCGGCGCAGCATTTGCCTATGAAACGGCAAAAAAGTGATGAGCCACGGCCACGTTTCAGCACAGCCAATGAATGGATGCCACTTTACCCTACGCTGCCACTGCGGCCACGCTCCTTTTGCTGCTCTTGGTCCATGGCATTCCCAAGGCCATTGGGTGGGGCACCCGTCGACAGCTTGAAAATATGGACGGTCTCGGTGTCACTGGAAACACATAACAAGGAGCTGACAAGATTGAATGACATGGAATAGATCTTGGCGGGATACGAGCCACGTCGGAATTGGTACACTTTGTTCGCATCCGGAATCGAAAATACGCGGATCACCGTGCCCTGAAAAATAAACGATGAAAAAAATGCATTCTCTCTCAATCTCTCTTTTTTTTTGCCAATGATTATACCTTTTCGCTTGCAGTGGCCAGCAAAGTGCCGTCGGCATTCATGGTGATATTGCTTACGGGGCTCTTATGCGCCTGGACAATGTTGACAAGCTGCAGACTGAGGGCATCAAAGATTTCAACGTCGCCCGTAGGAAAATAGGATTGCGTGGTTTGCCCGCTGGTGAAGGGCGAGCTAGAGGATGATCGCGAAGGATACGCAATGTAGCAATTCTCGCTCGATGGCGACAACGCGCAAATCGCTATTTTTTTTTAAAAAAAAAAGGAAAAGATTTGTGAGCCGATGTTACACTTCTTCCTTCCCCTTTTTTTCCCTTGGCAATCGCACCTTGAGGATTGGGATTCGTGTCAATGGTGTGCAGCAATTTCATGTTGCTGATGTCATACACAAAGATCTGCTCCTCGAGAACAACGATGAGGCGTCGACGATTCATCTTAACGGCCAGAATCGACGTAGGGAACGTGAGCTCGCATATGGTCGATTGTCTCTATTTCGAGGGGGGAGACGCGTGAGTAAAACTCGTGTATTCTTTTTCTTCTTTTTCTTTTTTGTACCTTTGTGTTGATAATTTGAAGGTGTCTAGTGGAAAAGGAGGGCTGCTCTCCCGACCCAACCAAGGCAACAAGCGATGTGCAAAAGAGCATTTCCACAATGCCAGTGCCGTCAGCCGCTATCAAAGAGGATGAGCTCCATCTTGTACAAAAACGTGGATTTCGTGTTTTTACCTTTGGAATAGCACTTTCCAAAAGGGTCACAATTGTATATTCTGTAGCCGTGCTTGGTGCCGACAGACACGCAGCTAAAGTCCTGATTGAAGTTGAGGAAAAGCAGGTCGTTGGTGCTCTTGTCGATATTCATTGCAGGAAAAAAAAAAAAGGAAGAGAGGCAGAAGAAAGAAAAGAGAGTGCCTCGTGGACCAGGTCTGCTCTTTTTGAACAATGCCGCTGCCCCCCTTTTTTTAGGCATTGCCTTTCTGGGAAGCCCGGACAACTTGTGCCAGATCATCCCTACATCACGTTGCCTCGCCATTGCTTTTACACCAGTGTCGCTGCGACATGCCGTAATATCATATCTATTGCTGCCAATGGCACTCAGCAAAAAGGGCCAGCAATGATGCTCGCCGCCATCTGAAACAATAAAATAGGGCCCATCGCCATCATGACGCGCAAGACGTGACACAAAAGCCCGCTGCTGCCTTTTTTGCTGCCCTGTTTTTTTTTGGGATGCCTCTCTTTCTTTTTTTTCTTTCTTTTTCAAAGTAGCACTACGCCTAACCAGTTGTCACCGCGAATGAAACAGGTAAAAACTTGACCCACTTTAGATAAAAAGAGAAAAACAGAAAAGCAGAGTGATTCACACCCTTTTCTCTATAGTCTCTGGAGGACAGGTTCAAAGAGCTGGGTTTCACGCACCCTGTGCCGCTCGCAAAGGGGCTGTCCGGCGGTACGTCGCCCTTGGTAAGCAACTTTCATCAATTTGTCCTTTTTTTTGCACTCACACGGCCTCTCTGCCAACAATTGGTACTATAATTTTAGTGCCATTACATTGACGTCTTGCTCGATTCGTCGCAGACTGGTAAGCGAGCGAATTGAGTCGTGGCAATCGGTGCCTGACGCTCTTTTTTATTCATTTTAGGCAATGTGCCCTGGACAAGGTTCATCAATGGATTTGTTGCCAGCCGCTCGAGTGACACCACACGTCTCAATGATAACTCCATTGTCAATCAGCACGCATACACAAAGGTACGTTGCATCAGCCTCAATCTGGGCGAAACATGCTCATCCTCACGTATTTCTTTTTTTTTTAAAAAAAAAAAAGGACAATGACAAGCGATCGCACCTTATCCACGACTTTTGCACCACCGAGATGAATTATATTGCCAGCCTGAACACTTTTTTGAAGGTATGATTTAGCTTCGCAAAAAAAAAAAAAAAAAAAAAAAAAAAAAAGAGTGTGCAACCTCATCCTTCATTTGCCACGGGGGGCTTTGCAGGTCATTGTTCACCCATTGCGCGCGAGAACCAAGGACAAGGCACGATCCATTTTAGGCGCGTACGAGTGCAATCAGATTTTTATGAATATTGACGACATTTACCAAGCCAACAAAGCGTTTGGAAACGAGTTGAAGACGTGCAAGGCTGACGCGCTTGGCGCACTCTTCAGCCAACATGTAAGCAAACGTCAAACTCCAATGGTCCGTAGTCCAGTCTGATCATCTTTTTGTCTCCTTTGTACCCAGCTGGATCATTTCAAATTGTACCACCACTTTCTTGTAGGCATTGATAATGCCAAATCCTTCCACAGCAAAGAATTCCGCAACAATGTCGAATACAATAGCTTTTTGGAGGTACGTCAATGCCATTTACGCGCCTTTGATGTTATTAACTTGCGTTTTGTCTTGTTACAGCGGATCAAAGAGGGTAGCCCGACCGTGTATGACTACTTGCTTTTGCCTGTGCAGCGACTGGGTCATTACAAGCTCTTTCTGCAAGGATTGCTTGACCACACACCAAAGGATCATCCCGATTTTCAACATCTCGTGAATGCGCAGCTCAAACTTGCGGCCATTGCAAGCATGCCGGACGACTATCACACCAAGCTGATCCACATCTTTCAGAGCATGCTTCAGGCCATTCAGGGGTGCCCCGTAAGCAGTAATGATTCGCCGGCACTTCGCCTTTGCTCACTTTTTTTTTTTTTTTTTTTTTTTTTTTTTTTTTTTTTTTTTTTTTTTTTTTTTTTTTTTTTTTTGGATGGATGGCAACACAGGCGTCTTTGATCAGTCAGCAGCGCAGCCTGATTGCAACCTTGGATGTTGTCGAATATGACGTCAACACGCTAAAGCCTGTGGCACCCATCACGCTCTTTTTATTCTCAGACAAGATCATGGCAGTGCGGCGGCCGTCATTTGACGCGGATGCGCTGGATTTATGCGGGCTGTATCGTGACGCTCAGGGTGCGATCACGCCGGCCACGACGCGCAAGTCTGACATGCCGCGCCGAATCGACAAAAAGCTGAAATTCCGTGGCTGGCTCAGCCTCGGTAATGCTGACGTGTTCCATGGCCTACCAGAGATCCCGGCATCCTTCATGCTCGTCGCCACGAAGCTGTCCAACAGCCCGACAAACGCAATGGACATCGATCAAATGCTAGAAAATTACTTTCACGAGGAGCGCGTTCATCTGTTTGGCGCAATGCCCACGCCCGTGGACACAGCGCCTTATTTGGGTGCCTCATCATCCGCACATTCGGGTTTGTCGACCAGCAGCACGCACGCAGCACACCGCAAGTCGTCGCCACCCGGATTTTTCAGAAATACAGCATCTTTTGCTGCAGCTTCCTCATTTATTCAGCAATTCGGACACGCAAAAATGACACGTCGATGCCAAGGTAAGAATAGGATATGCGAATTACGGAGCAACATGGCAGAGCAACGTGACAAGAGCAAAAGAAAAAAGAAAGAAAGAAAGCATCGCTTATCATATTTCTTCTTTTAGGCTCAAATTTTAAATACCTAGGATGGCAGGACCACCATTTCTACATCAACCAGCACGAATTGGCCATGTACCACACTGTTCACAACAAGGTATGCCTCAAATTTTTTTTCTTTTTCATGACTGATTGACCTTTTTTTTTTTTTTTGATATCAAGAACGACACTGCTTTGTTGTTAATCAGCGAGAAATCGGATTTTAATGCTATTTTGCAGTCCACCTACACCTTGCCACCCACGCTTCTCATTGTTGCCCCTGCAGAGACCTTTGGTTATGTGTAAGTTTTGATATTGAATTGCAATTTGCTTTTTGGCGGCCAAATGAGGTACCACGTGCCAACCCGCACTGTTTTTTTTTCTTTTGCATACAGATTGAGTGCCAAGAGCCAGCACCCTGTTCAATCCTCGTTCAATGAGGCTTTGCACGAGCCTGATCTTTCCGAAATCCCAATCATCGATGATCACGACTTGGCCGAGCAATTGCTTTGCAATGGTAAGCCATCTTTTCGTTGACCCATGCTGTCCGTCTTACTTTTTTTTTTCCTCTCATTATAGTGGTTGAATGTGAGCATGTTCAAGCTGGTCTTGGTCAAAATCTGGGTCTTGGCCTTTACAACACTCTGTCGCCCTCACCATCATCATCCAGCAAGTCGGTCCGCGACACGATCAAGCAATTGAATCGGCGAAAGAGCTTCAGTGCCATCAATCGGCTAATCAGCGGCACTGTTCAGGCTACAGGCCACCTCGTCAAGCCCCCATCGCCCAATCGTCATTCTCAGCAGCAGCAGCAGCATTATGCGCAGCAACGACCACGCAGCGCGTCGTACTACCTGGATCCCCTGTCGTCCATCTCGACAACTTCTTCCTCCTCCTCATCCTCGACCACACTGCCGGATGAGCTGAATTCGCTCTTTAGCAATAAGCGCCCTGTCGCAAGTAGCAACAGCTCCGAGGTCGACTCGCTCACGCCAACATCCAGCTTTTTAAATTATCGTGCGTCTATCCTCACACAACGTACATCAATGGAGAAGCTTGCACACAAACGCAGCTCTGCTTCGCTCGGTAAAAAAAAAAAAAAAACTTCAATTGCCTGGGCATACCTCTGATGATGATGATTTTTTCGTGAATAGTGCCCTTGTCACGCCCGCCTGAGCACACCGTCAGCAGCTCCATCCGTCCAAGCGTGCATCCGTCCCAAACCATGTCTTATGACATCAAGGTAAGCAAAAAAAAAAAAAAAAAAAAAAAAAAAAAAAAAAAAAAAAAAAAATAGGCACGGGCGAGCAAAAAAAAAATACCCCGTCTTGAAGACTGACAATTCCTTTTTTTTTTGTGACCAGTCGACGCAGCACGTGCGTCTAAAGGCAAACGACGGCATTGAGAATCGCGTAAAGCAATTATGCAATAATCTGGCCCAAGGTTCATCGGCCTCTGCAACACGATTTGGACACGCAGAGGAAATCAGCCCCCATTTTGCGGCGTATTTGGGCGCGTCGTCATCGGCATCGCTGATTGGCGCAAGCACAGGCAGCAGCAGCAATGCTCGCACATTTTCTCTTGCACAAGACGATGTCGATCCGATGGTAAGCTTTGAATTAGCCGTACAGTCTGTGAATGCTGATTTTTGTCTTGAAACAGGTTTCAAAATCAATGACCATGATGAAGATGAAGCAGCCTCCAAAGACTCCAAGCCCTGTATCACTTGCTTCGCTATCAGGAGGGTCACCGTCGCCGCCTGCTGCGTACGAACGTTTGGGTGTTGAGGTTGATCAGCTAAAATCGGACTTTGACAAGCGCCTAGGGCAAGTCGTGCAGGATTATGAACAAAGCAGTCAAATTGTCCATCAATTGCAGCAAGACATACGCATGGTAAGACCCCCACAAAGGCAACTGGCGATATTTACAATGATTCATGGTTTTTTTTTTTATTTGATTCAACAGAAAGATGAGGAAATAATGCGGCTACGCGAAAAATACGACAATAGCATCAAAGATAACAACCTGCTCTATGAGGTACTGCACTATTTGACACGATTTGGGC